>CAJQUN010000076.1:1436265-2033729 GCA_907163345.1 Haberlea rhodopensis | reverse complement strand
GTATGAACCATCGCCAATAGATTAGCGGAATGAACCGTCGCTATAAATACACCTGGCATTGAGTCACTTATCAGTAGTGTATTTCAATGCTTCTCACTACTCCTATAAGCGGAATCCTTCCTCGCTTCATATGGACCTTAGCGCAAGCATTGAAATCCTCACTAGGATAACCTGGACTCGTGAAATATCAATAGTGCATTTCAATGCTTCTCACCACTCCATATAAGCGGAATCCTCCTCGCTTCATATGGACCTTAGTGTAAGCATTGAAATCCTCACTTTATATTTCACAATATACATATGCAAAACGATGCGTATCAACATGTATCAATATCATAATGCACTATCTTATGCTACCTTGATTTACCTTGTGTTAAATGACTAACCACATAATACATGTTGCCCTTGGATGCCCGTACATATTATAATCATCATTCCTTTTCGTATTCCTTATTTCCTGTAACCTGCAACCATCAGGTTAACAACAATAGCCATATACGCTATGCATCAACATTCATATATAAAAACGCATTAAAAACACCATTATATGAATGTATGGATATGCAATGTCATGACATTCTTTTTCCTAAATCCTTATTTCATCCTGAGCCCTTTCATTAGTACATTTTAATGCTTCTTGCTACTCCAGGAAAGCGGAATTCTTCCTCGCTTCCACTGGACTTTAGCGTTGCTACTCCATGTAAGCGGGATGTTCATCCATCGCTTCCAATGGACTTTAGCGTTGCTACTCCATATAAGCGGGACTCTTCATCGCTTCATATGGACTTTAGCATTGCTACTCCTTCTCATATAAGCGGGACTCTTCATCGCTTCATATGGACTTTAGCATAAGCCATTAAAATCCTTACTAAGATAACTTTGACTCGTGAAATACCCTCTTATATTTCACAACATACATATATCATAACCTCAATGCACCACTTTGCATTCATCATGTGTCAACAGACAACGTAAAATACATGTTACCTCGGAAATATCCCTTTATCTGATTTTCTGAAAACCAGCTTCCTTGGCACATAACACACGGAGTGCCAGACATCCCCATAAATGTCATCCTATCGTGTTTCCACACGATTCCTGCAACCACAATGGTTAGCAATACCACTTTTCATATCATAATAGCACATAAACATTTGCTATGTCATACAACATTAATGCCATCATGCATAAATATGTCTATCAATAACTTCCTAGGCCCTTAACAGCCCCATGAGCAACCTGGCTCTGATACCACTAATGTAAGGACCCCAAGCCCTTAAACCTTGATTAGTGTATTAACCACTATGTGTGGTACATGCTTTCTATAAATGTCAATCGGGAAGCTCTGATGATACTTAATCATTGCCTGTCAATGAAAGACTCATATGTTTGCCCTTTTACCAACCCCTTGGTGCCACTTTTCACATTGTAACTTTTATAAAAATTTGGGCAGAGTCTCCCCATAAATAGAGCTATCCCAAAAAAAGAGTACAACACATAACAAAATTCCCGTCTTCCCGGAACAAAACAAATTCCGGCAGAACACATAATCGCAACAGAAAGCAGTAAGAGATTCCCAGCCAGGGAAGACACCACACATATGTCAACAAAAGGGTTTCCAACACCCACATAATACACCAATGACTCTCATATCATTCTAGCAATTCACCTAATTGCATGCAACCTTAAATGAAAGAGAGAAAGGCTCATGCCTTTATATACAATCCATATACAAGTATAATCGTGCTCACATCGAGCATCATGAATATGTATAAATCCTCAGGTGTAATATAGGTACTCTATACGATACCGTGCTCCATCAAGCCCTGGGTACCACGATCCTGGGAGACCTCAAATCAACAGCTCGAGCTCAGCTCCATAGCCATCGATGTACCTGTCCACCTGTCCCAACAGAGACAGGCCCCCCAACTGGGTGAGCATACCAATACACAAAATCCCATAATCATAATAATGAAATTCATAATTTACAACACAGTAAATACTAATGAATTTAATGATACTCCCTGGATGGCAACATCCTCATCCGGGATTCCGTGTACTGTCCCTGTTCTCACAACATCAAACTCATCAAATCTCATAAATCAGTAATCAACACATTGATTTACACATCGCATGCCTGATTTACAATATCAATAATGAATGATTCCAAGTTCATATACATGCAAAAATAGATATATCAATATCTAATATTGATTTCATAATAACCTTGCTTTTCCATTATACTTAGACATCTCATAGTCTTATAATGAAAACATGAGTCTACAAACCTAGACATCTCTCAAATGTCTTATAATGAATACATGATTCTACGAACCTAGACATCTCAAATGTCTTACGAAGAATGCATGATTCTACAAACCTAGACATCTCAAATGTCTCATAATATTTCATATAAACCCAGTACCTACCCCTATATCATGTAAGAGTCATCCTACTCTAATGTCACGCACGCTACAAGCGGCGATATCAAGATTTGGGTCATTCCTTGGCTATATCAACATATATGTATAACATACCAAAACATTCAATGCATCAAAAAATACCTTATGCATTTCACATATATATAGTAATGCTCGTACGTCGCACGTACCTTAAATCTCCGAAGTCCGAGCCAAGCCTTGCTCGAGTTCCATGCCCCGAGGAATGATGTGCTAACACGATAAATAATTCACAATTATTTACGAACATGTAACCTATGCTCAAGCACACCCATATCCCTCACAACATTGTCATACACACGACAATTATCCTCTTAAAAGACCCGGGGCAGGGTACATGCAGGGAAGGAAATAAATGAGACAATATCGAAATTTGTTCAAGAATGCCTACAAAAAAATCGAACCTTAATCTCACAATTTCGAACCCAAAAAAAACCATAATTTATCTAAAATGCCAATTAAGCTATTCAAGCAAGAATCAACATCCCTTGACAAAAACTCCCCATTTTCGAACTCAACCCCCTTAAAATCGAACCCAAACAAGCCTTTAAATCCCACTCTTAAAATTCTTCAAATTTGAACCAAAGCTTCTCAATTCGATCCCACTTAAGCATCATAATACACCTAAGATGTGAATTAAACCATCAATGGCAAGAATCATCACCTTGCCAAAAACCCCCCAATAATTCGAAAATTAACCCTACGAATTGGGGAAATTCGAAACAATAAAGGCATGGAAATACATGAAAAAGACGAACAAGGGGTTAGGGAGTTACCCAACGAAAATCGGAAGCAAATCGGACGAAATCCGATGAACCCTAACTTTTGGGATCGACGCATTCCAGCCAAATTCGACTCCAAGACGCGACGAAATCTTCAATTGCCGGAGGGGAAAGAAGCGCCTCGCCGAGACGACTCCGTGGGTAGGTCGGACGCGCCGATCGGCGGCCGGACGGCGGCGGGCGCACCGCTTTGTGCGCGGCGGCTGTTGCAGACGGGGAAGGGGTCGCGGCGGGGAGAGAGAAAATTGAGGGGCTGAAATGAATTTTTCTCTTAAAATCTTGGGTTCAAATGGTATTTATAGCAAAAATACCCCGAAAAATTAATAGCCCCACAAATACATCATGATTCCTTAAAAATCATCTGTTTTCAAAAACTCTCTCTCTAACTCCAAAATCCCCTACCGGTGCTCACCCAGCACCCGAGATCCCGAGACACAAACCAAAAACCCAACTCTTAGGTTTTACACCGTAATGTGAATACAATCTCAACCTCTGGATCCAACGATCCCAACTGCCCAAATAAACGAGCCCAGAAGGCCCAACACACCTCGATTAAATCCCAAATCGCCACGTAAAACCACTTTAGGGATTATTAACACTACGGGATTAACACCTATAATCCCTGGTCATCACAAAAACCCTTCCAAAACTTAACAAACATTTCAAGAACATCAATAAGTGCTATATAAACATCATAGGCACTAAATCTTACCAAGAAATGCAAGAATGAAGCTTTTACAAGAATTTCTTCCCACCTTTAGGGCTAATTTCGAAAATGAGGGAAAAGGGGGGTTGGGAAAGTGATTTGGGAATTGAGTGTAAAAGGGTGAGGTGAGGTAGGAATGGTGATTTAAGTATTAAATCTTAACATTTAACTTGCACCCCAATAAACAACATGATGTATATGAAATACATTAACATGGTAAACATTTATAAAATGTAACCAACATCATTAAATCCATATCATCCTCATAATTAAATCAACATCCTTAAATCATGTTAATTCTTCATTTCCAAACATAAAATAATCGTCGTAATAATTCATCATATAAACATAATTAATGTCCAGGTTACCATTAATTAATTTCGGGCATCACAGTTACTCCTTCTCTAGTTTTGCGAGCTAATTATGGTCGAATTATTGTCGTTTCTTGAGCACCAACGAAATTTTTTTTATTTGAAAAAGAGTTCACATTTGAGAATAGAACGAATCATAGTAGTGTCTATGATTCCATGATGATATTGATCTTATTTTGCATGTCGACTTGAGCCTTGGAAACTGTTGAACTTGTATGTGAATACCCTGTTTGAGTTAATACGTCAAATATGAGGAATACTTTGAGCACATTGAGTCATGATCTTGTGCATTGCATGATTGGATAGTGATAATTGTTGTGAACTTGACGATTTGTCTTGAGCATCTTAGAGTTATCCTAGAACCTATTTGATGATGACACTTTGAGGCGAAATTTTATAGTTATGAACTTGCCTTGACAAAAGATTATATAAATAAGTCCAAAGTGGCCAAGGCTAGAAAAAAATTAGAAGAGAAACTCAATATGTGTTAAAATATGAACGTCGTATGATTATACTCTTTTCTTTATGCTATTCTATCTTTTCTTTGTAACCGACACCAAAGGTCTAACATTACAAGCTTAGAAAAACCTTTTGATCCAAGTCTAGGGAGTACCTACATTAAATTGTTTGAAAATATGCATATGGGGTGCTCGACGTCAATCTTGATTTTGAATTGATTATATAATTTGATCTTGAAGATGTGCATTGAAACTTGAGACTGACAATAGCACACACGCACACTTTCCGAGTTTGCGATATGTTGCTTGATATAGGGGAAAACATGTCTTGTTCAACTTGTTGACTGATCCTTGCATGTCTGTGAGTGAGATGTCTGAGCTTCTAAGTAACCATGAATTTATTCATTTGAATCATCAATGTTGAACTCTAGGGCTGGGATCGGGTCGGGTTTCTCAGGAATCGGGAAGTTCGGTTCGGGTACCCAAATTTTTGGTACCCTCGGAGCATACCCGATACCCGACCGAATTTATAGGGTGCCCGAAATTGTCGGGTACCCGAAATTTTGGGTTCAGGTACCCGAATTGTTTTGCTTCTTTTTTTTTTTCAGATTCATTATTTTTTTCAGATTTGACTTTTTAAAAAAAGGGGCATGATATCGTCTTAATTTTGTACCCCGTGATCAACCAGATCACTCAATTCAACATCAATAATAATCCAAACAAAAATAATAAGTTCATCACATAAAAAACAATTAAATCAAACATCAAACAAGAAGCATCAAACATAAATTATCTTCATCAGTCATTCGTTCATCACATTCATCAAATACTATATGGATCACCAAATCTACACAACAATCTATTAAATAAACATAGTTCAACATCAATGTCAAGTGCATCTCGGAATCTCCTCTTCTTCGTCAATCATCGATGATTGATGAATCATTTCCCATATCAGTCAAATATGCACAACAAAGAAGAAAGAGAATAAAATTCATACCAAATTATTGCAACACAAATAATCATATAATATAATTTACAATTTGTAAAAAATAATAAAATTTATAACTACCTTTCTCGAGTTTTTCTAATGCAAACAAATCCTCATCCACGCTTACTGGCCAAAAATCCATTCGTAGCCAATCTTGAGAACATATGAGAGCTGGACAATTCTAGGAGACAGAGAACTCCTAAAGGCATCAAGAATACGCCCTCCCGTGCTAAATGCAGACTCTGAAGCAACGTTGGAAACTGGAACTGCTAAAATATTATGAGCCATCTTGGAAAGAATGAGAAATCTGTGAGATGCTAGTTTCCACCATTTGAATATCTCAAACTGCTCCCCAAATGGCTCACAATCCTCATTCAATACTTGTCCAACTCAGACTTCACCTGTTTTGCCTTTCCTATCCTCATCCTATTAAATTTATCATCCATATTGTGAGAGCCCGTCCTAACCATATGTTTAATTGTCACACAATGATTATCTTTACGTTAACAGCGGAAGATTATTAAAAATTTAACAACATGTGGCCCAAACATTTTCGATTTTACATATATCATAGTACTTAAAATATGTAATTCCAGTTTCATATTTAATATGTTATTCATCGCATAAGCATCATATAAAACTTCCCAGTAATGTAGTACATAAAATACAGATGCTCGGGACATACCCTGTAAATTGAATCGTAGTTAAAAAAACTCTAACAACTACTGGGACTCAAAACATAAAACATAACCTGAGATCTCTCTCAAGGAGCTCTGGTATTCATCGATTGCTTCATCTCGAGCATCCACGGTACGTCCACATGTACCACCTGTCGTGCTCAGACAACAAAGACATGATAGCCCACGCGAAGGGGGTCAGAACCTAGTACGAGAAACAGGTAAAATCACAATGAGTGACAAAGTAACATATGATGCATGCCGTGCATGAATGCAAATGCATATGAGGGATATCAAACCTCCAATATCAACATCTCAAGAGTCCAATGGAAGGATCATCAATCAAATCAGCAAGCTCGAGCAGGGCGTTGACATGCTCGTCGCTACGACATCTCTCTCAGTCGAGCCATCGGCGGTCCATCATCCCTCGTGTCTGGGCGACATTGACACAATCGTCGCTACGACATCTCTAAGCTCACTCTCTCCGCCAAGCCATCAGCGTTCCCATCATTCCCAGACACGCATCACGGATACCAACGAAAGGATATAGGTACCAACGAAAGAATTGATAGGGTCAACATGACATGCTCATTGTCCATGCGTGTCAATGCATGATCGCGATTTATTTCAATGAAATATCAAAGCAGTGCGATTATATACCGCAAGTGTATGGTGTCAAGTTTTAGTATAATGATCTAAAAGAAGGATTGTCGTACCCACAGGGAGTATTAGTAATTACCAAATTTAATTAGCATACTATATTTATCCTACGAAAATATTTTGAAAGATTAACTAATTTATTCAACTCCAGGAATCAACCCCACACAAAGAAATAAGATAGTAAATAGTATAGATAAATATCGAGACTTCGGTTCACTTGAGTAATCCCCACAATTCATCTACTAGTTCTAATTACAATTAATGCATCAAAGGTGACACGTTTTCCAATTATATCTAATATACTCTCTCGAGCTATATCAAACCTAACATCGATTTGTAGTAAGTAACTCTCGTTCACTTATTTAACAATTCAATGTTGCATACGCTCTATGAAGACCCTTAGCCTTCGATAACTAGATATATGTAGCTATCATTCGTGTATTTGACGTCATCTCTCGATCTCGGTCTGAAATCCACGGTATGTGTTATTTGTTCCGTATTACAATATCATCTCTCGATCTCAATTGCAAACTAACATCATTTAAAAGGTAGCTAATCCCTTAAAAGCATAACACAAACACAAAGATAACAAAAAATCAATCAAAAACTAGAATTAAAACCATGGGTTCATACACAAGATCCCCTTGTTTCGATAACAAACTTAGCCTAACATATTAACAGACAAACAATGTTTTATAACATCTAATAATATTATAAACATTGTAAAATTGAAAATAAAACGCAAAACAAAGTTCATAAATACGCATAAACACTCGATATTGAAACCGTGCATCGATCTGATGTTCCCGTCTCTAGCTGCGTTGCTTTGAATCCTCTTAAAGGTGATGACTTCGCCCAAGGGTAGGCTGCTATTCAGATGTAAAGAACCCTATTTTTGACATAAAAACTCCCTTTTATACTCTCATTTCACGAGCCCAAGAAATCTGGTACCAAATATAGCCCAAAACTTAATCAAGGAATTTCTCTCGGTAAGGACTCTGCTTGCGATCGATACGCTTGAAATTTTATCTCTATGGCAATCGATCACTCCGTGATATGCGATCGATCTCATAAGTGTTCTGACTCGATGCGATCGATCCCTTGGTAGTTGCGATCGATCGCCTCTTGCTTCAAATTTCCTTCACGTTTCTGGCTGATGGCGATCGATCTCATGGTAATACCCTGTTTCCAGATTGCATAGTTGTTGGTAAAATTATTATAACATTTTCATATGAACTCCAAATTGAGTGAGACTAACTTCAAATTCGTAGCCATTTATTCCCAAAAATTCTAAGAACACGCTGCATGAAACTCGAATGCAACACATTTTGGTAAAACGGCCATAACTTTTTCATTTTAACTCCAAATTAGTTGATTTCAGTGGCCAATTAAAGCTAACAGAAAATTCTACAACTTTCATTAGGGAACCATCTTCAAATTCAAAATTTTACCATACGTAAAACTCAAAATAACTATATGTGCACTATCTACTAGCTGAACAGATTTGACAACAACTTTTTCATGAATAAACATCATGGTTCGACCTTCATACCTAACTCCAAGTTAACAAACTCAAGAATGATTATTTAATTCATTTATCTTCAAGATTTGAAGCTTGATCATCCTGAAAACCGAGCCAATCGAAAATCCTTCCCCAATCTGCTGCTACTCGAATCCTTGCTCCAAATCCCAAAATTCTGGAACCACTATAGTACTCTAGCCTTGTTCTTCTTAAAGCCTATCTTGCATATGGATTTTATTCAAGGTTGCAAGGGGATTTGGTAAGAAATATGGCCAATTTTTGAAAATGTAGAGAGAGAAGGAGGATGAGTGGTTTTTGTCTTGCAAAATGATCTTGCATGGTATTAAAAAGAGGAGGAGCGATAGTTTCAAGGACTTTGGTGAGAATTTTTTAATGTTTGATGGTTAGTGGGAGTCCAAGTGTCCCTTACAAGTCTCATTGTCTTGCTTGGTATAAATGTTCATGGTATAAATGTGCATATAGCCGTGTATATGCATGTATATAAATATGTATTTTTAACTCAATCGAATACAAGACGTCGTGATCCGGGACTCCTTAAATCGTACTCTCAACTTTTAATCATCCGGGTTTGTTAACTCGTGATTAATCATAATTAATTGACAACGGGACCTTATACAAATCATCTATTTCATTTTCACCACCACCACTTCCAGTCAAACTATGCAATGAACCCTCATCGCTTGCTCTACTCGGGCTTGGGACTGTGTCGCCATACAATTTCTTATACTCCATAAACAACTCATCAAAACCCCTCCACACTTGATCTTTCAAGTCCTTACTTTTTGGGCTCCCATTTGCTATGACGCCGGGGCACATCTTCTCAAATGTGAACTGCAAAAATGACCACTTATGGCGTGGATCGAGGATCATAGCATAATACAAGATCTTGTTCAACTTATCAATTGATCCCAATCATTCAAACATTTTTTCAACAGCCTTAGCCACTTCTTCACTCTTATGACCAGAAATTGGATTAAAGTTTAAAACTCTCTTATGCAAATTCCAGTCATTATCAATGAAATGCGCACTGAGACACATGTAGTTAACCTTTTAAATGGATGTCCATGTGACTGTGGTGAGGCTAACTCTTTGAGTATGCATTTTCATGGAGGACATCAACCTTAACTTCTCGTTTACGTACATATGGAAAATGTGTTTGGCAACATCTTTCGGGAGGGGATCGCGAACATAGAGCATATAATTGACATAAAATGCCTAAAACCTGCTTTCTCCACCGTCCTAAATGGCATCTCATCCATAATCAACATTTGGCATAATGCATCTAAAGCTTTATCTTGCTCGAAATGCCAATTGGATAGCCCACCTCGTTGATTCAGACAAGGTTGTTGAAACCTAAGACGGTTTTGATTTGTTTCAACTTCTTGTAGTTTCTTTTTACAAGATTTATAATGGTTAGCGAGGCCAGTAGTCTCATGTAATCTAGGGTCTGCTCTAATTTTAGCTTTACAATATCTACACAGACCCTTCTGAATCTTATCGACTTCACAATCAAACTTGTCAAAATGATCCCAAAACGGTGACCTTGACGTCATTTTTTGCCTCTTTTTACTTTTTTCTCATCTTCGTTTTCATCTTCATCCACGTTCACATTTGTATTTTGAGCATCTCTGGTGGTGGTTGGTATGGTCTTACCTCAAAATTTTCAACATCACTGTGTGATTGAGATTTTCAACATTTGCATTTTGAGTATCACCGCCGCCCGTAGCCGGAGTATCGCCGCCGCTGAGAGGGGAGCAGAGGCACAGTCGCGCAGCGTAGATGACGGGGAAGAGGAATGAGATGAGAAGGCTGAACTCTAGTCTCTGAAGCCTGAAGGCGAAGGTTTATAGCTTACTGGTGAAAGTGATAAAGTGAAAGATGAAACCATTTTGGATTGGGAAATTGAACTGTGAAAGCATGAATGTGTTATGCGTGAATCGTGATTTAGGGTTTTGGAAAAATGGGGAAAACTAAAATGTAAAAGCATGAATGCGTGAACATTTCAAAAAAAAAATTAATTTTTTTGGAACCCGGTCGGGTTCCAACAAAGTATCCGATACACGACCCAAAATTTTTGGGTCGGGTATCGGGTACTGTACCTAACCCGAAAAATTCCTGTTTTTTTCATCTCATTCGGGAATACCCGACCGGGTCGGGTCGGGTACCAAAAAATCCGACCCAAATGCCCACCCTATTGAGCTCTATATTTTGACCTTATTTCTTGCTCGAGTTCGATCAAATCTAAGTTTCAGAGAGTTGATAAATGTGATTTTTACACTTACGTTTCTATGAAATTATGTGCATTTTAATATGATTATGGGACAATATTACGCGATTTGGTGTTGTTTTCATATGTTCCAGGAATCTAACTAGAAGTGAATAAAAGTGGAGGATCGAGATGATGAAAAAGAACCAAACCGAGGGAAGGACAAAAATCGTAATTTAGAAGATTTTCATCTGGCGATCGATTCTCATCAAAGTCCCGATCGATAGCTGAAGAGCGTGACTCAAGCAAAAAAATTTATTCATCTCTCGCGATCGATCGCGTCATGACGTAAAGTTGAAGCTCGTGATCGATCGCGAGGGAACCAGCGATCGATCGGCCGTGGTAGATTTCCGAAAAATCTATCCTTTTAGAGTTTGATCCAAACAAGGACACTTCCTTTTCATGTGTTTTTTTCACTCCACTACTTAAACCAACTATTGAATGAAAACGGAGAACTTTTACCTCAGATTTTCAGACCTAGAAGATAGCCTCCAACCCCATACACTTCAAGCCATTGAATAGCAAGATACATCACGAGAGACGGGACGAAGCAGCAACGCAATGAGTCATCTTCCCGTGTTATGTCGTATTTCTACATTTAGTTCTTCATGATATTCAGATTTTGTATGTTTAAATTGTTTAAAGACATGTTTTTGCATTATTATTTGACTATGATAGTTGGCTAGGTTTGTTTATCAAGACTAAGGGATCTCATGTTTGAACTCATGATTTAGATAACACTTTTTGATAATTCTTACAATTTTGTGCGCATAATATTGTTCTACATACTTTTGAAGGTTTGGTCACCTTTAAATGATTATTTTATTGCAATTGACTTGACCATACATATAGTAAATTAGGCCGGGTTTTAGATTGAGACTGACAAAGTAAAATCTAGCACGTGTGATAGCAATAGATTTAGCAAAATCGAATGCTAGTAGTTTTCATAAATCGTGTAAGTATTGATTGTGCAATAAGGACATGAGAGTGGTTTATTGTATCATTAATATTAGACTTGTTATAGCTTGACCATAGTATAACAACTGCATTAGAAAAACTCGTCACCTTAGGACGTAGGATTTTAAATCATAACTCATAAAAGAATTGTGGGGATTACATGAGTTGAACCGAAGTCTTGATAATTGTTTCTACTGATTTTCTACACTTTTTATCGCTTGCTTTTTTGGTTTGGCATTTTATTCTTGGTTAAATTAGTTTAATAATCCTTTACTATCGTAGGTTAAATATAATTAAGCTAAAAGAATTTGGTACTTATTTTCTAGTACATGTGGGTATGATATTCCGACTTTTATCTACTATACTAAAACTTGACATTGTGCACATTGCGGTATAATCGCGCTACATAGAAAATTTTTTGTTTAAATAAATCACGATCAATTGAGCATCTCGAAATCTACACATCATAAACAGGGTTAGATCTATAAATAATAATAATAATAACAACAACAACAACAACAACAACAGATGAAGGATTGTACATACATACAGGAGGGCCTTGCCCCAAAATAAATTACGGGGGTCAAGAGTATTTTTTTTGTTTGGAATTTGACTCTCCAAATTCACATCTGCACATTTTATGGGAAAAGCAAGCAAAAAGAGAAATAAAAACGACACAAGGATTTAACATAGAAAACCCCTGAGAAAAACCACCAGGATCATAGAAGAAAATACACTGTGGAAAATTATTACAAACACACAATTTCTCTCCTCACCCCAACACACCAACAAACCTTTCACACTAGCAACACTTTATAACTCACATGTCTCTCCTTAACAAGAAAGACACCTAATAAAATCTTTTATGATGTGGAAGATCTGTCACAACTGCAACCACATAGCATACTAAGAATTTATTAGATTCTACGGCTAAATCAAAAAATTGCTAGACAATGTATTGCCTGGTGCACTTAAAACTGAAGGCCTAAGCCTTATTTTATATCCAAAGTTTTGGCCCATTTTATTTTCCCAGCCAATGTGGGATGACAAAAAAGCAAAACCCATCAATCTCTACCTTGTGGCTTTGTCGTCCCACAACACTCCACCTCGATCAAGATCCCCATAGCTTCAGGTAACTGACACTGCAATCCAGTCTTAAATCTCAATGTGGAGAATTACCTTGCTCTACCATAAAAAAACATACACACTCATAATTAACCATTCCAAGTTTTTCTATTCGGCACATTTCGAAAATAACATTGCTGAAAAATTATGGTGCAACTCTCAAGTTTTGGCTCTCATGGAAGTTAATCAACTATCGACATAAATTGCCACCACACCCTACATTGATGACAAACCAATGCCGGTGCACAAAACTGTGGATCGCTAACATTATGCATCCTCTATCATGGCAACTTGGGGACAGCGGCATGCCATAAGGATATACATGTCCTTTTTCAGAGGATATCATGAAAGGAGATAACGTTAGCTTCATTATCAGTATCTCCATTTACTGACCCAAAGTAGTTTGCCGAACTCACTTCAGCTTTTGTAAAATTTCTTTTGATGTGACCAGGTTGTCCAAATCCTCAACAGGAGTTCTTCACGTAGTTCTTCTTCTTCCAATTATAAGCTACCATTGCAAATGTGATATCCCCGAAATAATAATTGCAATTTGGGCATTAATTATGTTTACATGATTATTTATGGTGATAATTAAATTATGTGTTAGGATTAATTATCTTGGTGAAATGCTTAGTCACATGGTATGCGTGACCCGGTGGTGCATTTCAGGGTGCATGTTATGCATGTTGGGAAATTGGGGGTTATCATGGTTTAATTATGGTGATTGATAATTATTTGGTAAAGCATGGATTTAATTGAGATTTTGGTGCATTTTAGTAAAATACTTTTAAAATATCATGTTGGGGTATTTTATTCACCATGTTAATTGTTGGGGTACAATTTTAATTAAACCCATTTAACCCCACTACCCCACCTTACCCTCCTCACTTTACCAATCCCCAATTACTCTCCCAACCCTAACCCCCTTTCTCCATTTTCGATTTTGGCATAAAAGTGGAGGGGAAATTCTTGCAAAAGCTTTGTTTGTGAGATTATTGGTAGGATTTGGAGTCCTCAAGAGGTATGGATACCTCCTTGGTGTTTTAATGGTGTTTTGTTTGGATTTGAAATGGTTTTGGAGTTTTTGAAATGGGTTTGTTTTGGGTTGGTATGGTTTTTGGTTGGATGTTAGATTTTTGGTTGTTTAAGGGTGTTTGTTGAAGGTTTATGGTGTTTTTATGATATTGGTTTGTTGGTGAGGTTGGGGAAGAAAATGGTGTACAAAAATGGTGATTTTCGTGGCCCAGGCAGCGGCGATCGATCGCCCGAAGCGAGCGATCGATCGTGCGCAACCAGTGCGCTCCAGAAGCGCTTGGCGATCGATCACCACTTTTGGGCGATCAATCCGTGGAGCTGGCGATCGATCGCGCCAAATGTCGTGATCGATTGCCGAGAGCAGAAAAATTTGGCAACGGGCAGTGTGATCTCTCGATCGATCGGGGCCTTGCGGCGATCGATCACGAGACACAAAAAACTGGGTTTTTGATATTTTTGTGGAATTTTTTTGATATTGGACTATTATTGGCTCCTAATATTGGTTTGTGTGAATGTGTAGAACCATCACAGGTGGCCACACAAAATAGGAGATAAAGTCCATCACACACCACATTTTGGAATTAAGGTACGTAGTGAGACGTACGGGCATCGGACGGTAAAACGTATTATTACGCATTGAATTGGTTATGCACTATGGTTGCACACATGGAATTAATTATGCATTGTGGTTGCATACATGGTCTTGGTTATGCATCATGGATTACATACATGGTTTGGTCATGCATTGGGGTTGCATGTGTATATTGGATGCATTGGTGCATATGATTGTGATTCGAGATTATATTCCAGTGATGGAGAATACTTGCCGCCAGTGGCGTAGCGATGTGAATACTTGCCGATGTCATACCGTAGCGATGAGAGAATATTTGCCGCTAATATGAAGTGAAGAACACGATCGCTGTCATATTTATAGCGAGGGATATTAGTGCCGCTGGTATTGTCTAAGCGATGGGTATTTCCGCTGTCATGTTAACGCGGGGGGTATTATGCCACTGATATAATAAGACTTGGAAATTGAACACGGTGTACATGGAATGGATGCATGTCATGACATACATATTGGTATTATAATTCATTGATTATGATTGTGGTACAGGGACAACCAAATGGAGCTTTTAAATGTATTAAATACATGAAGTGAATTGTATTTACGGTTTATGCATTTGAATTACAATCATATTATTGTGAATATGGTTTATATACATGCTCATGGTTTTGGGGTTGTTCTTGTAGGTACTTTTGGGCGGATGAACTAAGGCGGGTTGATGCGGTGAGCCAGTGAGGAGTGCTTTTGGTATAGCAGGCTTAATTATTTTGTATAGTCTCTACTCTAGGAGTAGTGTAAAGCTATAGGATTAACACTCATTTGGTAAGGAATGTAATTAATCCCTTTTGGAAATTTTATTTTGGCCTGTAATCTTAACGGCTCAAGGCATCAACACGAACTTTATATTCATTAGACGCATGTTAGCTCTATTTACACCTTTAATCCGCACTTAAGGAACTAGGGTCCTTACATTAGTGGTATCAGAGCAGTGGTTAGAGAACTCGGGAACGAGTGAAGGGTAGCCTTAGCATGGTTGGCTAGGTGGTTACATTTGGGAATGTTTATGCATGTGGAGCATTTTATGTATAAAATTGTTATACTAACATGCTTATTATCATTCATGTTATCTAACGGTATAGCATATGTATTGTTTTGGAATTGTTGTTAACCCTTGTGTTACAGCATGACAGCTATGAACTTGGGGAACCTCAATGAAGAGGTAGGGGATGTTGAAAGCGTGAATGCAAGTATCGGTCAGACAAATCATTTACCTCCACTGGTTGTGGGCGTGGAACCGGTAGCCCAGTTGTTACTGCCAGGGGAGCTTAGTCTGACTCAGTTTCTGACCTTCCACCCGCCCATGTTTGAGGGGACAGAAACGGGGGAAGAAGCCGAAGAGTGGTTAGAAAGTCTGGAACAGAATATTTGTGTCCGCACCTTGTGCTAGGACGGCTTGGTTAAGGCTAGCAGAATTCCAATTAGCTAAGAAGTCTTCCATGTGGTGGAAGACGACGGTGATGGAGTTAAGGGCTCAGGGTATGGTGATTGACTGGACTTTATTCAGAACCCGGTTTCAGAACCGGTACTTCTCTGCTGCGGTTAGGCAAACAAAGGAGGATGAATTCACAAACCTGAAGCAAGGAAGCATGACAGTCTCGGACTACGCCATGCATTACTCATCACAATTGAGGTATGTTCCTCACATCGCTACGAACGGGCATGCCAAGATGAGGCATTTCTTGAAAGGGCTAAGGCCAGAACTATTTGATCGGGTTATCTCCAACAACCCCACTTCTTTTGATGACGCTCTCACTAGAGCGGAAATGGCAGAGATAGGAGTCAGTGCTTACCCGGACGTTGCACCCCCACAAGTCCCACCACGAGGTCAATGTCTAATAATCTGAGACCACGAGGAGAATCATTTAAACCTCGTGGGGCTTCTTCCTCTTCTTCTCGGTTTGGTGGGAGGCGAATGGATAACCGGAGGGGTAGTGCACCTAGCAATAGAGGGAAGACCCAAGTGAGTAGGAGTGGAGTGGTGAAGTGTCACTTTTGTGGAGGACCACATCACATGCGAGACTGTACGGCTTGTTATAAATGTGGCAAGATGGGCCACATATCTCGGTTCTGTCAGAATGGTGATGGTCAGGTGGATCTCAGAGGAGGCAGGGGAGGTTTTCTAGTGGGACAGTGCAGCAGAGGCCGCCGGTGGCACCTCGACAGATGGGAGGACAGGCGATGGGGCCACCTCAGGGACAGGTTTATGCACTGACCAGGGGCAGGCCGATGCAGCTCCAGAGGAGGTGATAGCTGGTACGTGCCTTTTATTTACATATTCCGCCTTTATTTTGATAGACACAGGTGCTTCACACTCCTTTGTGTCTGCGGACTTTGTGGAGAGACACCATATATGCGCGTCTCCGTTACCCACGTCTCTATTGGTCTCGACACCCACTGGAAGGAAGGTTGTTGCTGATCAGTTTCTGATGGACTGCCTCATTTGATTTGAGGGCAACGAGATAACGGCAGATATGATCATATTGGGTATGTCGGACTTTGATTGCATTGTGGGCATCGACATTCTCAACAGATATCAGGCAGTAGTGGATTGTCGGCAGAGGACAGTTCGGTTCAGATCTGTTATGGGGATTCAGTGGACTTTCTATGGGAACGGTTCTCGTGCGAAGATTTCGTTGATTTCGGCAATCAAAATGTCCCAATTGTTGGAGCGTGGACACACGGGCTATCTTATTGATAGGGTTGAATATTACGCGTTTTTATGCTATGATATGTATATGTTTTCGTGTTGATTCTTGGATAATTTTATGGTTTATGGTATATATTTCTCTATTTCAGGAATCAATGTTGAAATTCATAAAAGGGGAAAAAATCAAGCTAAAATGATGAAAAAATGAATTAAGTTGAAGAAAAGAGGAAGAAACCAGAATCCAAGACACATGTTGCTCCTTCTCCTCATATTACTATATGTTCGAGCCATGTTTTGGAAATGTAGTCCATATAAAAGTTGTAGAACTTTCTCTTATCTTTGCGTGGACAGCTGATTCATCAAATTCGGAGTTTGTATGAGAAAGTTACGGCCAAAATACGAAACTCGCCAGAAGCTGAAAAAGGCGAAGAAACTTACTGTGAAAGGCGATCGATCGAGAAACCATTTTGATCGATCGAGAAAGGCTGAAAACTGAGCGAAATTCTTACTGGAAGGCTCGATCGATCGGCCACTTTTTCGGATCGATCGGGACGATGTGTTTTCATAAAAATACCTTCCTTATAGAGTTTGTTTCCAACAAGGAAGTCCTTGATTCCCTTCCCCTATATATTACAAACGATTTTTACAAACAAAACATCAGATTTTAACCCTAGTACACACACATCACAGCCTCCATCTCAGCCTCCCCTTTCTTTCAATTCCACAAAACCACACGCCTCCTTTCTTCACTCTAACCTCACGCCTCCTTCACACGGCCAACAGCCATTCACTCCACCATAACCTCCATCTTTCTTCCATTCTTCACCATCCATCATCACTCATCAACCCTTCACCCTATGTTTTGGAACGAGCCAACAAGATAATCGAAGAGCACGATCGAGAAAGAAGCGAGGAAGGATCGAGAATCAACGAAAGAGTCGACTTGGGAGTTTTCTTTTACTTTTCTATTATTGTTTTACATGAATAATTGGATTGTTGTGTTTTTTATGATTGAGAGATATCAATAACATAGTTTTTCCTATTGATTTTGAGATTGAATTCATATATCTTCTAAGTGCATGTGTTATTGTTCTTAATGCTTTTGAAGGATTGATCACCTTTGAATGATATTTTATTATAATTGAGATCGAGAGATGAAATTATAATACAATATAATAATTCATGCCGTGTGTTAAAGATTGAGATCGAGAGATAAAATCACACACGAGTGATAGCTTTGGGTTGTTTAATCTAAAGTTAGTGGTTTTCATAAAGCGCATTCAACATTAAATTGTTAATTACGTGAACGAGAGTTACTAGTTGCAATTTGAAGTTAGACTTAATATAGCTTGAGAGAGTATATTGAATAAATTCGGAAAACCCGTCACCTTAGAGATGTATGGAGAAAAGAATTGTAAGAGTTGGGTTAGGTGAATAATTCTCTTGATACTTTCTTGTGGATTTTTCTCGTGATCGTCGACTATTTTGGTTGGATTATAGTAGCTTAATTTTAGTTTAGTTTAATTATTAATTGATTATCATAGGTTAAATATAGTTAAAAGACATCTTATTTGGTACTTGCTTGTTAGTCCCTGTGGGTTCGACAATCCGTATCTTCCTATCTATACTAAAACTTGACACCGTGCACTTGCGGTAGAATCGCTTCACACTACACTTTGAAATATCTTTTGTTTAAAAATAAAGCGGTCAAGTTTTTGGCGCCGTTGGCGGGGATTAACTTTAGTAATATCATACTAGGTTCTTTGACTGTAATTTAACCATTTTTGTTTATATAGTTTGAAAAAAAAATATTATATATATTTATTTTGTTTTTGTTTTGTTAGTCTTGTGAGGTACTTGGAGATGCTACATCAACAAGCCTTCACAAGCTTTGCCCAACAACGTTCCGAGCCGTTTTATGCAGCGTGGGGAAGATTCAATGAATTGGCAGACACATTCCGGTATCACAACTTTTCGAACTATACTATCTTGCAATATTCTTCAACGGGTTGGATGCATAGACACAAGAATGGGTATTGAGCGGAGCACTGATGACTGGGAGTCCCCTGGTTGATAGAGATGAGGACAGTGTGGTGCACCTGTTCAATGATATGGCGGACTTCGATCATCACTGGCATTGTGATCCTTCGCTACAAGGTTGGAGTCACAATTACCCACCGGAGCCTCGCTACCCTATTGATACACCACAACCATTTGAACATCGCGAAGAGAGGATAGATAGTTCTGCAGAGGTCACGACTCAGTTAGAAGATACCTTAATAAGATTCATGGCATCAACTGAGAACAGTTTGGAGTGCCAAACCAACTCTATGTGTCACCTGGAGCAGCAAATGGCGGTCCTCATCGAAACAATTTCAACTAGATGCCAAGAGGAAGAGATGAGGGCTACAAATCAAGAGGCGACGAATCGAGTTTGGTTATATGATGACGATCACTCAACCAACCAAGTTTGGGGGAGTGATCCTACTAGTGTGGAAAAGTCATGGGAACTTGAGCCTCTTCAAGAGATTGAGACTACTTCAAAGATGTCATCTGAGGAGTTCCCAAGTGAAGATGAGTCGAGTGTGATGTTGGAGAAGGAAGAAACTTTCGAAGATTCCGATTTGAGCCCATCGATGGAGACATGTTCTATGCCATATGTGGATCCTTATTTTCCATCGATGCCAACTTCACCGCACTACATCCTGAAAGAGATAAAGCCGAGTCAAGATCATTCTTCCATGCCTACCAATTCAAGAAAGATGTTGGAGAGACGAGCCTACAATGTTACAATCATGCCAATCTTGAGGGCATACTGAATGAAGACCCATTAGTGGTATCATACGATACTTACTATGGGCGGCAGCTGCTCTTTGATGGTTGCTTCTGATGGTCAAGCCGAAGACTAAAAATCAGCGCTTCTTGGGAAGCAACCCAAGCGCATCCTTTTGCTATTTAGTTTTTTTTTTTTTTAGTTTTTGCATTTAGTTTGTTTATCTCACGTGTCGACTATTTTATTTGCATTCTTCTCTTGCTAGGTACTCAGTTGGAGCGATGAACCCCTACAACAGTGGAGCTTTCAAAAGCAAATCTTCCTCAACCCTCATGCAAGCGTCTTGATCAGGGGAGTTTACTGTTTCCCTTTTGATTCTTTTAAACATTGAGGGCAATGTTTGATTTAAGTTTGGGGGAGTAGTAGCTTGCATGTTTTACTTGTTTTAACCACTTGTTGTGTGCTTAAATGACACTTGAATCGTCCGATTATTATGAGCAAAAATTTTTTTTTATGAGTTCAAACTTGAGAAAAGAATGAATTATAGTAGTGACTATTCAATGAGGATTTTGATCTCACTATGCATATGAACTTGATTTGTGATTGGACTTGTACATGAATATCCTAATTTGAGTTAGCATGTCAAGAATGAGGAATACTTTGAGTACAATGAGTCATGATCTTGTGGATTGCATGTTGAATAGTGATAATTGTTGTGAACTTGATGATTTGTCTTGAGCATCTTAGAGTTATCCTAGAACTTATTTGATGATGACACTTTGAGGCGAAATTTTATAGTTACAAACTTGACTTGGAAATGATCTAGGCGATCTTTGAAACGTTTGAGCCTTTCAAGCTTACCATGATTCATATCAATCCCTAGTGTCCCATTTGAGCTTTATTGAACAAAGAATGGTACATGCATTGCATATAATTAGACCCCATTCGACATTCTTGGCAAACTCATTATACTTACCCTTGAGCCTAAATGAAAAAAGTTATCCTTACCCTAAGGGAGTATAATGAATATCATTCGATGCACTTGAATTGTTATATCTTGATGAGCTTATTGAAAAAAATGATGAATGAGAAAAGAAAAAGATAGATAAAAAGCCTTGAGAAAAAGATTGACTAAATAAGACCAAAAGTGGCCAAGGCTATAAAAGAAAAAGAAGAAAAGCTCGATGTGTGCGAAAAATTTGAACTGTAAATGATTATACTCTCTTCTTTGCGCTTATCCTATCTTTTCTTTGAAGCCAACACCAAAGGACTTACATTACAAGCTTAAAAAGTCCTTTTGATCCAAGTTCTAGGGAGTAACTATCATTAGTGGAGAAGTTGTTTGAAAATAGGCTTATAGGGTGCTTGATAATAATCTCGACTTTGAGTTGATTAACATGATTTGATCTTGAATATGTGCATGAAACTTGAGACTGACTATATCACACACACACGTTCCGATTTTGAGATATGTTGCTTGAATTAGGAGAAAACATGTCTTGTCAACTTTTGTATATGTGCATGAGATTTCTGAGAATAAAATAAGTCATGAAATAATTGTTTCAAGTATCAAGAATGAACTCTACCTTGTGATTTTAATGCTTAATCGAGGACGATTAAGTGAGAAGTTTGGGGGACTTGATAGGGTTGAATATTACGCGTTTTTATGCTATGATATGTATATGTTTTCGTGTTGATTCTTGGATAATTTTATGGTTTATGGTATATATTTCTCTATTTCAGGAATCAATGTTGAAATTCATAAAAGGGGAAGAAATCAAGCTAAAATGATGAAAAAATGAATTAAGTTGAAGAAAAGAGGAAGAAACCAGAATCCAAGACACATGTTGCTCCTTTCTCCTCAAATTACTATATGTTCGAGCCATGTTTTGGAAATGTGGTCCATATAAAAGTTGTAGAACTTTCTCTTATCTTTGCGTGGACAGCTGATTCATCAAATTCGGAGTTTGTATGAGAAAGTTACGGCCAAAATACGAAACTTGCCAGAAGCTGAAAAAGGCGAAGAAACTTACTGTGAAAGGCGATCGATCGAGAAACCATTTCGATCGATCGAGAAAGGCTGAAAACTGAGCGAAATTCTTAGTGGAAGGCTCGATCGATCGGCCACTTTTTCGGATCGATCGGGACGATGTGTTTTCATAAAAATACCTTCCTTATAGAGTTTGTTTCCAACAAGGAAGTCCTTGATTCCCTTCCCCTATATATTACAAACGATTTTTACAACCAAAACATCAGATTTTAACCCTAGAACAGACACATCATAGCCTCCATCTCAGCCCCCCCTTTCTTTCAATTCCACAAAACCACACGCCTCCTTTCTTCACTCTAACCTCACGCCTCCTTCACACGGCCAACAGCCATTCACTCCACCATAACCTCCATCTTTCTTCCACTCTTCACCATCCATCATCACTCATCAACCCTTCACCCTATGTTTTGGAACGAGCCAACAAGATAATCGAAGAGCACGATCGAGAAAGAAGCGAGGAAGGATCGAGAATCAACGAAAGAGTCAACTTGGGAGTTTTCTTTTACTTTTCTATTATTGTTTTACATGAATAATTGGATTGTTGTGTTTTTGATGATTGAGAGATATCAATAACATAGTTTTTCCTATTGATTTTGAGATTGAATTCATATATCTTCTAAGTGCATGTGTTATTGTTCTTAATGCTTTTGAAGGATTGATCACCTTTGAATGATATTTTATTATAATTGAGATCGAGAGATGAAATTATAATACGATATAATAATTCATGCCGTGTGTTAAAGATTGTGATCGAGAGATAAAATCACACACGAGTGATAGCTTTGGGTTGTTTAATCTAAAGTTAGTGGTTTTCATAAAGCGCATTCAACATTAAATTGTTAATTACGTGAACGAGAGTTACTAGTTGCAATTTGAAGTTAGACTTAATATAGCTTGAGAGAGTATATTGAATAAATTCGGAAAACCCGTCACCTTAGAGATGTATGGAGAAAAGAATTGTAAGAGTTGGGTTAGGTGAATAATTCTCTTGATACTTTCTTGTGGATTTTTCTCGTGATCGTCGACTATTTTGGTTGGATTATAGTAGCTTAATTTTAGTTTAGTTTAATTATTAATTGATTATCGTAGGTTAAATATAGTTAAAAGACATCTTATTTGGTACTTGCTTGTTAGTCCCTGTGGGTTCGACAATCCGTATCTTCCTATCTATACTAAAACTTGACACCGTGCACTTGCGGTAGAATCGCTTCACACTACACTTTGAAATATCTTTTGTTTAAAAATAAAGCGGTCACTTATCTATGTTGTGGACACGACGAGGAAGAGTAAAGAGTTGAGGGTGGAGGATGTACCCGTGGTAGCCGAATTTGTGGACGTGTTTCCGGAGGAGATTCCAGGATTCCCACCGTCTGGAGAAGTCGATGTTTGGGATTGAGTTATTACCGGGGACATCCGCTATTTCTCGTGCCCCTTACAGAATGGCACCGGCGGAGTTAAGAGAATTGAAGGAGCAGCTGCAGGAGCTCCTTGACAAAGGATATATATACGCCCTAGCGTATCGCCTTGGGGCGCACCGGTTCTTTTTGTGAAGAAGAAGGATGGTTCGATGCGTTTGCATCGATTACCGGCAACTGAATAAGGCCACGGTAAAGAACAAGTATCCTCTCCCAAGGATCGATGATTTATTTGATCAGTTGCAGGGTACTAAGATGTACAGCAAGATTGACTTGAGATCAGGTTATCATCAGATAGGGGTCAGGGAGGGGGATGTGCAAAAGACAGCATTTCGGACTCGGTATGGCACTACGAGTTCCTATTTATGCCGTCCGGTGTGACGAACGCCCCGGCTGTCTTCATGAGCTTGATGAACCGGGTATTCCAACCCTATCTGGACCAGTTCGTCATTGTGTTTATTGATGACATACTCATCTACTCTAGGAGTGAGGAAGAGCACGTGAAACACTTGAGGACAGTGCTCCAGATCCTCAGAGATCATCAGTTATATGCCAAGCTCAGCAAGTGTGAGTTTTGGTTGAGCAATGTAGTATTCCTCGGGCATGTCATATCTAGCAGTGGGATATCGGTGGACCCTAATAAGATTGAGGTTGTGATGGAGTGGGCTGCACCCACTTCTGTGCCCGAGATACGGAGTTTTCTTGGCTGGCAGGTTATTATCGACGCTTCGTCGAAGGATTTTCTAAGATTGCTAAGTCATTGACTCAGTTGACTCAGAAGGGAATACCGTTTTATTGGTCTGAGGCTTGCGAGCAGAGCTTCCAGGAGTTGAAGCATCGATTGACGACGGCGCCGGTGTTGATGATTCCCACGGAGAACAAGAGGTTTGTTTTGTACACTGACGCATCACTACAGGGCTTGGGATGTGTATTGATGCAAGATAAGCATGTGGTAGCTTATGGATCGAGGCAGTTGAAGCCGCATGAGGCTAGATACCTAGTTCATGATTTGGAGTTGGCGGCTATTATCTTTGCCCTGAAGATTTGGAGGAATTATTTGTATGGTACATCTTTTACCATATATACGGACTATAAGAGCCTGAGATTCTTATTTACTCAGGCGGAGTTAAATATGCGGCAGAGGAGATGGATGGATTTACTCAAGGACTATGACTGTGAAATAAAGTACCATCCGGGAAGAGCAAACTTGACGGCAGACGCCTTGAGTCGGAAGGTAAAGAGTACTGCGGAGGACGCCATACACTTATCGGCTATGATGACTTCTTGTTGCCATCTGGGCTATGATTTCGATGTGGATGCATCACCGGTGTGGGTATCGATGTTATTGGCAGAGCCGGACATTTACGAGAATATCAGGAAAGCCCAGAAAATGGATGATGAGGTTCGGAGATGGTCGTCATTGGCACTTCAAGGACAGCCATCAAAGTTCAGGGTGGCTGAGGATGGTTCTTTGAGACTCGGTAACCGATGGGTAGTTCCGTGTACGCCGGAGTTGCGTAGAGGAATCTTGGAGCGAGCTCATAGTAGCCGATTTAGTATCCACCCAGGAGGGAGAAAAATGTATAAGGATCTTTGTGATCAATTTTGGTGGAAATGGATGAAGCGTGATGTAATCGCTTTTGTCAAGAGGTGCTTGATCGGCCAGCAGGTTAAGGCAGAGAGGCAGAAACCTGGTGGCGAGCTAAGGAGCTTAGAGATACCGGAGTGGAAGTGGGAGCACATATCTATGGACTTTGTGACCCACTTGCCGAGGACTACTTCGGGATGCGATGCCATTTGGGTGATCATTGATAGGCTGACGAAGGTAGCTCACTTCATCCCCTACAGTATGACGTACACATACTTGAGGATGGCTCAGTTGTATGTCCGGGACATAGTGAGACTACATGGGATTTCAGTGTCTATTATATCCGACAGAGATCCACGGTTTACATCTCATTTCTGGGGAGGTCTTCAGTCAGCTTTGGGTACTGAGGTGAGGTTGAGCACGACATATCATCCCCAGACGGACGGTCAGACTAAGCGTACTATACAGACGCTCGAGGACATGCTATGGGCTTGTGTACTAGAGTTTGATGCCTCATGGCAAGATTCATTGGCCTTGGTAGAGTTCTCTTACAATAATAGCTATCAGGCGAGTATTCAGATGGCTCCGTTTGAGGCTCTGTATGGTCCGCGATGTAGGTCGCCATTGTACTGGGATGACTTGACCAGTAAAGCAGTGGGAGGACCCAAACTGATTTGGGAAATGGAGGATAAGATAAAGGTTATCCGTCAGAAAATGAAAGCAGCCCAGGACAGGCAGGCAGCCTATGCGAATAAACGGCGGAGACCGTTGGAGTTTCAGTTGGGAGACAGGGTCTTTTTGAAGATCTCACCTTTCAGAGGTGTTGTGCGATTTGGTATGCGTGGAAAATTGTCTCCGAGGTATGTGGGACCGTATGAGATTTTGCAGTGCATCGGTACCTTGGCTTACCGTTTGGCACTACCACCGTCGTTGTATGGTATTCACGATGTATTCCATGTATCTATGCTGCGGAAATATGAGCCGGATCCGTCTCATGTGTTACAGCCTTCTGAGGTGCAGTTAAATTCTGATGTGTCATATGAGGAACAGCCAGTCAGGATTCTGGATAGGACTGGTCACAGACTCCGGAACAAAGTGATACCAATGGTCAAGGTTCAGTGGGATCGCAGGGGTGTCGAGGAGGCCACGTGGGAGACAGAGCGACATATGGTGCAACACTACCCGGAACTATTTTCTGATTTGTGATTTATGTTTGGTTTCGTTTTGGGTAAGTGCATGCGATTTCGTGGGCGAAATCTTATAAGTAGGGGAGTACTGTGATATCCCAGAAATAATTAATTGCAATTTGGGCATTAATTATGTTTACATGATTATTTATGGTGATAATTAAATTATGTGTTAGGATTAATTATCTTGGTGAAATGCTTAGTCACATGGTATGCGTGACCCGGTGGTGCATTTCAGGGTGCATGTTATGCATGTTGGGAAATTGGGGGTTATCATGGTTTAATTATGGTGATTGATAATTATTTGGTAAATCATGGATTTAATTGAGATTTTGGTGCATTTTAGTAAAATGCTTTTAAAATATTATGTTGGGGTATTTTATTCACCATGTTAATTGTTGGGGTACAATTTTAATTAAACCCATTTAACCCCACTACCCCACCTTACCCTCCTCACTTTACCTATCCCCAATTACTCCCCCAACCATAACCTGGTTTCTCCATTTTCGATTTTGGCATAAAAGTGGAGGGGAAATTCTTGTAAAAGCTTTGTTTGTGAGATTATTGGTAGGATTTGGAGTCCTCAAGAGGTATGGATACCTCCTTGGTGTTTTAATGGTGTTTTGTTTGGATTTGAAATGGTTTTGGAGTTTTTGAAATGGGTTTATTTTGGGTTGGTATGGTTTTTGGTTGGATGTTAGATTTTTGGTTGTTTAAGGGTGTTTGTTGAAGGTTTATGGTGTTTTTATGATATTGGTTTGTTGGTGTAAGTGTTGGTGAAGTTGGGGAAGAAAATGGTGTACAAAAATGGTGATTTTTGTGGCCCAATAGCGGCGATCGATCGCCCGAAGCGAGCGATCGATCGTGGGCAACCAGTGCGCTCCAGAAGAGGTTGGCGATCGATCGCCACTTTTGGGCGATCGATCCGTGGAGATGGCAATCGATCGCGCCAAATGTGGCGATCGATCGCCGAGAGCAGAAAAATTTGGCAACAGGCAGTGTGATCTCGCGATCGATCGGGGCCTTGCAGCGATCGATCGCCAGACACAGAAAAATGGGTTTTTGATATTTTTGTGGAATGTTTTTGATATTGGACTATTATTGGCTCCTAATATTGGTTTGTGTGAATGTGTAGAACTATCACAGGTGGCCACACAACATAGGAGATAAAGTCCACCACACACCACATTTTGGAACTAAGGTAGGTAGTGAGACGTACGGGCATCGGACGGTAAAATGTATTATTACGCATTGAATTGGTTATGCACTATGGTTGCACACATGGAATTAATTATGCATTGTGGTTGCATACATGGTCTTGGTTATGCATCATGGATTGCATACATGGTTTGGTCATGCATTGGGGTTGCATGTGTATATTGGATGCATTGGTGCATATGATTGTGAGTCGAGATTATATTCCAGTGATGGTGAATACTTGCCGCCAGTGGCGTAGCGATGCGAATACTTGCCACTGTCATACCGTAGCGATGAGAGAATATTTGCCGCTAATATGAAGCGAAGAACACGACCGCTGTCATATTTATAGCGAGGGATATTAGTGCGCTGGTATTGTCTAAGCGAGGGGTATTTTCGCTGTCATGTTAACGCGAGGGGTATTATGCCACTGATATAATAAGACTTGGAAATTGAACACGATGTACATGGAATGGATGCATGCCATGACATACATTATTGGTATTATAATTCACTGATTATGATTGTGGTACAGGGACAACCAAAGGGAGCTTTTAAATGTATTATACAGGAAGTGAATTGTATTTACGGTTTATGCATTTGAATTACAATCATATTATTGTGAATATGATTTATATACATGCTCATGATTGTAGGGTTGTTCCTGTAGGTACTTTTGGCATAGCAGGCTTAATTCTTTTGTATAGTCTCTACTCTAGGAGTAGTGCAAAGCTATATGATTAACACTCATTTGGTAGGGAATGTAATTAATCTCTTTTGGAAATTTTATTTTGGCCTGTAATCTTAACGGCTCAAGGCATCAACACAAACTTTATATTCATTAGACGCATGTTAGCTCTATTTATGCCTTTAATCCGCACTTAAGGAACAAGGGTCCTTACAGCAAAATTTTCATGTGAACTGTTACTCTCACCAAGCCCTCTCTCTTCAGAAAGAACTTTCTAGTAACCTCTGGGAAAATGATTTTCTCCTTTCCATGAATCGGGATTGGTTTTATGTGCTCATATGAACGTGGAAGAGACCATATGAGTCTCAATGTCTGATCCTCGTCATCAATTTTAACTCCAATAGATTCAAGCTCTGAAACAATACTATTGAGAACACTTAAATGATTTGAAATAGTAGTATCATCAATCATTCGCATCATATGAAGTTGATCTTTCAGATACACCCGATTTGAGACGCATTTGGTCTGAGACGACTCTTCGAGCTTTTCCAAGAATTCCTTAGCCTTAGACATTCCATGCACATTTGCTATAACATTTTTGGCCAGGCCCAGACGTTGCACTTGCTGCTTTCAAATTCAGATCCTCCCAATCTTCATTGCTCATAATAGCTTTGTCTGTTTCAGTAGTCGTCCCACCAGTTGAACTAGTATCATTGCTTCTTTTAGGGACTCTATCCTTCAACACGTTGTGTAAACCAGATTGAATCAACAAATCATTAACTTGCACTTGCCACAAGCCAAAGTTGATTTTCCCATCAAATTTCTCCACATCAAATCTGACTTTGAAACTCTACTTCACGACATTGTCTTGTGATACTTCGATAAATTTTAGTGTATACCTAAATAATACACATTAAGTAAGCTCCCAAGAAAGAGAGAATCTCGATCTTTCCTAGACATAACTTCAAGATTCTCAGGAAAATTGGTGGGGTCAAACTGGTCCACTTAAATACTGATTTTCCTAGACAGAACCTCCTTAGTCAATATGTATTCGTCTACCAAACCAAAGCTCCACCGCAGCAAAAGGACCCAGGCTCTTATGCCACTTGTTGGGAATTTAACTCTCAAAATTCACCTATCATGATCTGCACATTTTATGAGAAAGTGATAAGTGCAAATCTGCACTTATATATTGTTCTATTTTATTTGGTTTTTAAGTTAGTATTCGAGCAGAATTATGCATTTTGTTGTTGTTTTTGTTATTTTATAGGAATCCAAGAAATAAAAAATTTTATTATTAAAATATGGTGAAAAATACATAAATTTGACAAGGATTCAACACAGGACGAGAATCGCGCACGAGTTGAGTGGTAGTCAAATAAAGAATATTTTAAAAAGAGGAGTAAGAGTGAAGGAGAATTGACCACTCAAAAAGGAAGCAACACGTATAGGAGGGGAACAAAATCTGCTAGATTTTTGGAACAAAATTCATGTAATCGTGATTTGAAGTAATTGTGAAGGCCGATGATGAATAATTGATCTTATTTGTGAAAATTTTAATTTCATGAACTAATTTATTATTCTAGAGTTAGACGTATCTTGACTTGAAACTGTGTCGTTGATTAATTCATTAATATATTTTGGTTTTTCATTTGGCTTATTTGTGATTCCTGATTTGAATGTATTTCAATTAACTGATCACTAGTTGAATCGTCATATTTATTTAGAATCTCTCACTCAAGAGAGGGGGTTGTAAATAGGACCGTAGGAATTTACATCGTTGGAAGTTTATATAGTCGAGAGAAGTATAACTCCAACGAAGCCATAGAACGAATCTAGCGCTATTGAAATTGTTTATAATTTATCTTAGGTGGACACATCAAGATGATTGTTGAATGGTTATTTCTCTTTAACACTCGAGAGAGGTAATAGAATAATATAGGATCCGTGGTTAATAAATTAGAAGAACATGACATAGTTGATAGTTAAATGAAGTCGAACCTCTAGAATCCGTTCTCATTGATTTTCTCCACTTAAATTCTTCATATTGCTAATTTATTTTATTTTAGTAGATTAATTTAATAATTTTGCTATTACTTGTCTAGATAAAGTTGAGACTATTTTAATTACAGTACTTGACATAACTTAACTTTCAATCCATGTGGGTTCGCCATCCGTACTTTCAAATTCTTATACTAAAACTTGACATCGTAGACTTGCGGTACGTTTTACACGCATCAAAAAGCAAGTAAAAGGAGAAATAATGACACAATGATTTATTGTGAAAAACTCCCAAATCAGTAGAAAAACCACCAGGATTAGAGAATAAAATACACTATATGAAAAATATTATTACACAATTTCTCTCATAACCCCAAACACACACACAAAGCTTTCCCACTAGCCAAATTTTATAACTCACACCTCCTCCCCTAACAAGAAATGCACCTAATAAAATCTTTTCTGATGTGGAAGATCAGTCACAACTGCAACTACAGAGCATACTGAGAATTTTACTAGATTCTACATGTAATTTATCTAAAGCCAAACATTGATAGACAAACTATTGACTGAGACATTTAAAACTGAAGGCTTGAGCCTTATTTTATATCCAGAATTTTGGCTCGTTTTATTTTCCCATCCCGTGTGGGATGAGAAAAAAGCCAAACCCATCATTCTTCACAAGGAAAACATAATTGAGCAAAGCAGGGGGGAATAGCAGGTTTAAAGACTAGAATAAAACGACGACAGCCATGTTTTAAAAAGAGCTTGGGGTGAGTTGGGTACGGGACACACAATAAATAAATAGATTTGTTGATAAGTACGAGGAAGGGAAAGAAAACCAAGGGGGTTTTGTGAGGCTCTGCGTGAAAGATACGCATCTACGTTATTGAGGATGACATATAATTTGTGGAATTGCAATGATTTACTATGTAATAACTATATCCTCGGCACAATACAATGCATTAAATCAAGTTTAGACTAAGAATTAATTTTATGGATTGTTAAACAAGAAGTACGGAACTGGAGAAATTTCTAGTTAAGGAGACGATCGTTGGATTTTCATATTGTTGACTCCAACTTATGTTATTAATCGTCAACAAGTACACAGATTACAAGTTATCACACGAGATGTATGTGACACGGTGGAGGTATATAAGGATCGGTAAATCCTTTCAAATGAAAATCTGTTTGGAAAAATTCTTAAATCTAAACCTTCGATTTTGAGTTCTACAAAACCAAAACAACTCCAACAAATTAGTACCAGAACAAAACCTCCAATTGCTCCCAATGGTAAAAATGGTATCTTTGAAACAATTAGGTTTCTAATTTCAGTTGCTCCTAAATAATCAAGATTCATGTCCTCACCTCTCAAATGATTACAGAGGTATACATTTAGATCCTCCAACTAAACATGAAAATGTCGAAACACCCCACTCATCAATTATTGATTTCCGAAGTAAATCAGTCCACCTTCTAGTAATCCATGCCACCCATACCACCCATGCCACCACCCATCGTTGGAGACGCCTTCTCCTCTGTAGGTTGTTCAACGATAATCGCTTCTGTAGTTGTCATCAACGAAGAGACGCTGCAGAAATCAAACAGATTAGCTTATCAGTTGACTTGTTCCACAACTCACAATGTTAAAAGAACGAGTACGTTGGTCAACTTTCAATCACGTGGTATTCATGTTAGAACTATAGTATTGATGCTCTAGTCAGAATGATCAAGCGTCTCAACTTACCTAGCGGCATCAACAAGAGCTGTTCTGATAACTTTTAGTGGATCAATCACTCCGGCCTTCACCATGTCAACATAGTCACCTGCTCGCAAAAGTGATACGGATTTCCACAGTTTGAACAATAATTATTTGCAGGATTATGCACTTTCAGATATGCACGCACGCACACACACAATACAAATTCCTGATCACACCTTTAGCTGCATCATATCCAAGATCGGGATTATCTTGTTCCAGTAATTTGCCGACGACAACAGCCCCTTCAACTCCGGCATTTTTGGCAATAATATATGCCGGCATCTGCAAATGTTCAAGTTCATGAACTACAAGAACTCGAAAAGGAGAAAAACGTAAATAAAGGCTGTATCTGTCTACATCCCAAGTGGCCAAACCAACTAGCTTTCTTAGAGACGTTTATTTCCCAGGATTTAAAATCCTGAAGTTGACAAACAGCACGGGATATAGATAGGTAGACAGCTAGAGATTATCATAATGCCTTAATACTATTGAATGACCTTCAATGCATTCTGAATAATTTGGACACCAATCTTCTGATCAAAGTTTGCAGTTGGCAACTTATCCAATTCCTTCGATGCATAAAGTAGAGCAACTCCACCGCCTGTATGATTTTTTAACACCCTCCGCAGTGAATTCTTAATAGGCTTTCATGTAAGACTAGCGAAAATTAAACATACCAGGCACAATTCCTTCTTCTACAGCTGCCTTGGTGGCATTTAGAGCATCTGTCACCCTATCTTTTCTCTCACTAACTTCTGCTTCACTAGCTCCTCCAATCTGTGAGGCAAAACCATTTGCAATAATTAACTAGAATACATCCTGAACTGATAATTAATCTAAGCATGATGCTTGAATATGTAACAGGAAAAGAGACCTTAAGAACAGCTACGCCACCAGAGAGTTTAGCTAGTCTTTCTTGCAATTTCTCTTTGTCATAGTCAGAGGTACTCAATTCTATTGCAGACCTAATCTGCACGTATAAATAGCAGGTCATGTCAGAGAATCGGCTAAAATATGTGTTCCAGGTTCAAAGGAGTGTGTCTATTCCTTTGCTCCACCGTGACAGTATTTTTTTTGAACGTTACCACTACTATCAAGCATAAATCCTATATTAGCATTTTATTCTGGAAATTTATCCCGGATTACGAAGTAGCCAGAATATTGACTCTAACTAAATTCATATGTACTAACTATTAAGGAATCATTCCACAGAAAATTCAATACTAATGCATCAAAACAAAAAGACCTGCTCGGATCTTTCTTCAATGGCTTTCTTTTCGCCAGCCCCATCAAGGATAACGGTGTCATCCTTGGATATAGAGACCTAAAAAAGAATTTTAAGTTAAATCCGTGCAAATTATAAATAGTAACAAATATAAGTCATAGGTAAAAAAAATTCACCAAATAGAACAAGAAGGTCAACATCTAGCTTCATTGAATAGAGTATCTACAACTGAATTGAAAGTAAAATCACCTTTTTACATGAGCCCAACATATCCAAATTCACTTCTTCGAGGTAAAGACCCAGTTCTTCAGTTAAGATCTACAAAAGACAGCTCGCTCAATCACGTTGTCATGTGCAATAATGTAATTTGTGGAAGGAATAATGAACCATAACAAAGCATTTACCTGGCCTCCTGTCAAAACAGCAAGATCTTGCAAACCAGATTTCCTATTCTCCCCAAAACCAGGAGCTTTTATAGCACAAACCTGCAACATTAATTTTTTAAATGATAGGGCAAGCCACGACAAAATCAATGTGATTATCCTGAAGATCAAGATACTTGAACATTAAAAAATATAGCAGACGTATACCTTAATACCAGCACGAATCTTGTTCAGTACAAGAGTTGCAAGTGCCTCACTTTCCACATCTTCAGCAACTATCAGTAGTGGCCTTTGCCTCTGCACAGATGCGAAATATAATTGTAACCAAGAGATAACATTGCCTTAAGATGATTGTGAAATCAAAGGATTAACCTTTAAAGCCAGCTCTAGAACTTTCACAATCCCATTTAAGCTTGATATTTTCTTCTCGTGAATCAGAATGAGGGGATCATCCATTTCCTATAAGTGATGAAAGAAATCATGAGTTTAAGTTAGGAAGAAACAATAACTTAATCCAAAAAGCGAACAAGTACAAATACTCTCTAGGTCATATTGGCTGCTAGCAACAGACTTACACATTTCTGGTTCTTCTGGTTTGTAATGAAATATGGAGAAATATAACCTCTATCCAGCTTCATTCCCTCCACAACTTCCAATTCATTGAACAAGGTCTTTCCATCCTACAGAGGATAACTAGATTAAGGATATATCAAAGCAAAGGAGTTCAAAAAAACCAAACCAAATACACATTCATAAAAGAACAAATCCACGAAATTTACTGGGACCACAAACAGTTGTATATGCAAGGACAGTGTCTCACTTGTATTGTAATGACACCCTCTTTACCAACTTTTTCCATTGCCTTCGCAATCAGCTCACCTATTTCTCTTTCTCCGTTAGCAGAAATTGTCCCAACCTACAAAAACAAATATTTCAATTGATTAAATAAAGAAAGCCATTATTTCATTGGGCACCAAATGAATAAAACTGAACATAGACAAAACTTCACTCATTCTTTCTATTTATCACCTTTTCTTGCCACCTAGTTTTGTTTAAAGCATTAGCTTTGAATTAGTGAGTTCATGATGAACCCATATAGATTTTAGAAATCCTGACACTAGTTCAATAAAGTAAGAGAACAACGTAAAACCTGAGCAATCTCCTCTGAAGTGCTTATCATTCTCGCCCTGCTTTTCAGGTTTGTGACCACAGCATCAACAGCCATGGTAATACCACGCCTAAGATCCATGGCATTCATACCTGCTGCTACTGATTTGCAGCCTTCCGAAAATATCGCACGGGTCAGAACAGTAGCACAAGTAGTACCTAAAATTTCAAAATAACCATATTGTAAATATGAATAAACAACTAGATGACATAGGCACACCTATCTACAAACATGTCTATTTACATTCAGCACATTGCTTCATTGATCTACAGCTTACCATCTCCAGCCACTTCGTTTGTAGCATTTGCAACCTGTTTTACAAGGCTTGCCCCAATATTCTTAACTTTGTCCTTAAATTCAATGCTCTTTGCAACTGTCACACCATCCTTTGTCACTTTGGGGGCACCCCAACTTTGTTCAATTACTACATTACGTCCCTACAGTAATTAAATCCATAACATCAATCAGCGATCAAACCAGAAGATTTCAACACCAAAAGTTCAATTAGAAGTAAATCTCATGAAAATAGATGAGGAAAGAATTCAATACATTAGTCACCAACAAGCTTTGCAAAACAGACAAGCACATATTATAGCACGCAGCCAAGCATCCAACTCAAATTTTAGTACTCACCAAATACCAACACCAGCAGACTGTTTCTGTCCACAATCTTAGTGAAAGTACGCACTCAAGTAACAGAGCAAACATAAAAAGATAAAAGTAACTTTATTGCATGTAACTGCCGAAGACATACAATTAGACCTATTTCAAACATTGCCACAAATTTCATAAAAGGGCAACATTTCAGAAATCTAAGGTCCATTTGGTTCGTCTTTCTCCCATTTGCCTTTCTTCTAAAATATAGCTCGTCTCCTCCCCACTCCCACAAGTCTCTACAAATTTATCCAACCCTGTAGCACTCCATGTATATGTCATATCATGTAAGTTTCAAACACAACAATTACTTATTCAACATTTCTTCACTAATCTTCAAATGAATTATTGCACATCTTGGCATCTCCAATCATTTCTATACCACTTCAACTCAAAAACCAATTCAATCGATCACCTATGTCAAAATCCTATTCTTCTCATCTTCTTCAAAAGTGCTTATCTTATGTCACGCTGGGTAACTGCCAAAGCCTATTTCAACTAATAAATAATGATCAATGAAAAAGAATACCTTCGGTCCCATCGTAACTTGAACTGCATCGGCGAGATCTTCCACTCCTTTAAGCATAAGAGACCTGGCCTCCACTCCAAATCTGATGTCCTTTGCAGCATAGTTTCTGATCCAACCCACTCTACCGCCAAACTGCAGGAACAAAAAAACCCGCAACAATAATCATCAACACCGGTAAAACAGAACCTTTTCAACTTAAGACAGCAAAATAAGCAAATAAACAATTTTTTTGTCGATAAAGTACCTGTTGGCTGCTGCTTCTTGCAACCCTGAAAAATCAACATAATGAGTATTTCTAATAAACCAAAACTAAAATGATTTCACAACAAAATGTTGAAACTAAAGCTTTTAACTGAGGGTACTGGAATACCTGGCCTTGGATGCTAGATTTGCTGCGAACCGATACATGGCTTAATCTTCGGTAAGAAAATGCGAAGTTGCGAGAACAATGAACTAATATTGGTGATCTGGGGTTGAAAATTTCGCAGAGAAAAGTCACCAGAAGGTTTTTTGTTCTCTTTTTTCTTCAGTTGCAAGTCTGCGACCGCGCGTTTTAATACGTTCGAGGAGAAGGAGAAGAAGAAGGGTCTAGAAGAAAATGTTATTTAGGGTTTTAGCTTTTGGGGTTTACGGTAAACCTGAAGGTTAAGTTGGTAATATCTTCTATAACAAAGGGTAATTTGGTACTACCAATTAGATGCATGTTAGAACCATCGAAATATATCGGTTGGATTGTTGTATGGTTTAAAATATTTGGGTTGCACAAATACTACTAACTATTATTTTGATAAAAGAACAACCGCATCCAACAAAGCTATTAAAATAATTTTTGCCAAACACTCTCTTAAATATAAATTACATGTCAATTTTCATTTTTTCGACAATAAGATCGTAGCCTAGTGATTATCATATATTTACTAATATAAGAGATCTTGGGTTTAGGTCATCTCCTTTCATCAAAAAAATATTATACGAGCCCGTCTGGTGCATCCAGTCGTATTTAATTCATCCTTGTGAAGTAAACTTGATTGATCAAGTACATGCCAAATAAAATTTTTAAAAATAACTAATATTTTTTTCAAAAAGTTAAAAAATGATCTCTCAACCTCAAGTTTCTCTCTCCATGATTGTCCCCTAGTGGTGTGCATTCGATTCATTTTAAACCAAACCTAATCGAAATTTTGAATCGAACCAAAATTGTGCGGCTCGGTTTCGAACATTTCGGTTCTGTTTCGTTTAATCCATTTTTTATAATTACTCAAAGAAAATTCAACATAAACACTAATACATCATACATACTCAAAATATCCAAAAACAAATCAAACAACAGGCCCAAGCATGCTTCCTTTGGATATTACCATCCAATCATAATTATTATACTTGAGATATCTTCATCACCTCCCATGACCAAATATGCTTCATTTGGGGTGCATGTACGTACAAAGAAAAGAAAGCAGCAAATCAGAATATTTGACTATCAGTATAAATATTTAACTAAAAAAACGAGTGCATTATTTTTTACCGTTTTACAAATCGATAATAGTCGACTTTGCACCAATACTTGAAATCAACTCTAAAAATAAATAAAAAAACATAAGTAAAGAGTTAAAACTTAAATCTAAAATATAGATATCATGAGTATCATTCTAAAATATGTAATTTTAAAAGTGAAAATACATAAATTGTATGATTACCTTGGCGATTCTTTCCATAAACTCATAATCTTCTTCAACCGGCTTCATTAGTCCACTTCGAAGCCAATCTTGGGTACACATGAGGGCTTGTGTCATTCTAGGAGCCATAGAAGTCCTAATATCATCGATTATACGACCTCCGGTACTAAAGACAGATCAGAAGCAATAATAGATATCGGTATTGCAAATATATCATGATCCAATTTGATAAAATGGGAAATCTCGGGCTATTTAATTTCCACCCTTCAAGGATATTAAAGTCATCAACATCTTTCTCAGTTTTTTCACTCAAGTACTTGTTCAACTCCATTTCATCTCCTGTCTCTCCTTCTTCGATTTGTAACCTTCGATATTTATCCTTTCTAATAGACCTTGCCATCAGTTTCTCGCAGTCAGTTTCAGAATCACAAGTACTGATATCCCCAGAATCATATTGTGAAGATGTTGTTGCTCGCGAAGAAGGAGCATACAACTTTTTATAGTCCTCAAAACTTCATGCAAAGCTTTAGTAGACAATTCACACATCTTTTACAACAAGACTTTAGCATATTGATTGTCACCTATTTCCCAATGTTAGAGATCTCGTGTTCGAGTCCTCCTCCTCCCCTAAAAAAAACTTTGAAAAAAAAAAACTCACACATTTTCTCTCATTTTACACCCTCATACATGTCAATAAGAAGGAAAGGAATATATTTCAACTTGTTGATCGCTATTATTTTAAATAGAAAATTTCAATGTAGCGATTTATACCGCAAGTGCACGGTGTCAAATTTTAGTATAATAAATTTTAACAAAAGATTGTCGAACCCACAGGGACTAGAAAATAATTATCAAACTCAACTAGTTCAACTATATTTAGCCTAAAATAATTAGTGATGATTATTATACTAATTTAACTAATAACTCAAAATTCAACCCAACAATTAGTAAAGAGAAGATAAATCAGTAGGGACAATTATCAAGACTTCGGTTCACCCATGGAATCCCCCATAATTTGCCTATTAGTGAATAATCGAATTCAAACGTTCTAATGTGACGAGTTCTTCGAATTTATCTAATATACTCTCTCAAGATATATTAAACCTAATATCAAATTGCACTAAGTCACTCTCGTGTACTTATTTAACAACTCAATATTGAATGAACTTTTGTGACAAGTTCTAGCTTTCGATTACTAGATATCTATAGCTATCACACGTGTATTTGGCTTTATCTCTTGATCTCAGTCTGAAATCCACGGCATAAATTACTATATCGTATTACAATTTTATCTCTCTATCTCAATTGAAATAAATTATCATTCAAAGGTGATTAATCCTTTAAAAGCATGAATCACAATAAATTATGCACAAAGATATGTAAGAATCAATCAAAAATCTTAATTTGAATTATGGGTTCATACAAAGGATCCTCTAAGTCTTGACAACAAACTTAGCCAACAATAGTCATCAAATAATAATGCATCAAATTGTTTTGCAACATTCTAAACATCAAAATCTAATGAAAATATAAAACAAAAGTTAGAAATACGGAAATAACCAGAGGCGTTGACTCCTTGCATTGCTCCGTAGTCCAGTCTCTTCCAATGCGTCTCTTCTTCAATGTGGTGTATGGTTGATGGTGGGTTGATGGAGATGATGGAGGCTGATGGTTGTAGGGTTAATTATGAGCCAATAGTCATATTTTCGTCCAAGACAATTCCTTAAATAGTTGTGAGGAGTTTCATCAAATTTGGACACAAAATAACCAAGAAGGAAATCAAATCTCAAGTTTATCGGGTCTGGCGATTGATCGGTAAACTCTGGCCATCGATCGCTAGAGTATACTGTTTCGAGGCGGTCGATCGCTTGCCAATCAATCGCCAAATGTTTCTGGTCCAAGGCGATTGATCGCCTGAAAATTTCGATCGATCGATACTCATAATTTTCAACAATTTGCGATTTCGTCCCTTCTTTTTTGTGTTTGCTTGGTTTGGTCATTTTTAGCTTATTTCCTCCACTTTTATGCATTTGGACCAAGATTCCTAAAATATACAAATATATACCAAAAAAAATAATATTGTCCAAGAATCACTACAAAAACGCTTTTAATCATATAGCAAATTAAGTGAAAAATCACACTTATCACTTGTTGTAAGGACCCCAAGCCCTTAAAACCTTGATTAGTGTATTAACCACTATGTGTGGTACATGCTTTCTATAAAATGTCAATCGGGAAGCTCTGATGATACTTAATCATTGCCTGTCAATAAAAGACTCATATGTTTGCCCTTTACCAACCCCTTGGTGCCACTTTTCACATTGTAAACTTTTACAAAAATTTGGGCAGAGTCTCCCCATAAATAGAGCTATCCCAAAACAGAGTACAACACATAACAAAATTCCCGGCCAGGGAACACATAATACTCAACAGAAAGCAGTAATACAAGTAGATTCCCAGCCAGGGAAGACACCACACATATGTCAACAAAAGTGGGTTCCAACACCCACATAATACACCAATGACTCTCATATCATTCTAGCAATTCAACCTAATTGCATGCAACCTTAAATGAAAGAGAGAAAGGCTCATGCCTTTATATACAATCCATATACAAGTATAATCGTGCTCACATGCGAGCATCATGAATATGAATATGTATAAATCCTCAGGCGTATATATAGGTACTCTATACGATACCGTGCTCCATCAAGCCCTGGTACCACGATCCTGGGAGTACCTCAAATCAACAGCTCGAGCTCAGCTCCATAGCCATCGATGTACCTGTCCACCTGTCCCAACAGAGACAGCCCCCAACGGGGTGAGCATACCAATACACAAAATCCCATAATCATAATAATGAAATTCATAATTTACAACAAAGGTAAATGCTAATGAATTTAAATGATACTCCCTGGATGGCAACATCCTCATCCGGGATTCCGTGTACTGTCCCTGTTCTCACAACATCAAACTCATCAAATCTCATAAATCAGTAAATCAACACATTGATTTACACATCGCATGCCTGATCCTCGAATATCAACATATAGTGATTACAAATTCATTAAACATGCAATTACAGATATCACAATATCTAATACTGATTTCACAACCTTGCTATCAATCACAGATAGCTCAAATGCCTTAGCATTTATTTTACCAATCCTTCATTATACTTAGACATCTCAAGTGTCTTATAATGAATACATGAGTCTACAAACCTAGACATCTCAAATGTCTTATAATGAATACACGATTCTACGAACTTAGACATCTCAAATGTCTTACGAAGAATACATGATTTTACAAACCTAGACATCTCAAATGTCTCATAATATAGTCATATAAACCCAGTACCCCATATATCATGCAAGAGTCATCCTACTCTAGTGTCACGCACGCTACAAGCGGCGATATCAAGATTTGGGTCATTCCTTGGCTATATCAACATATATGTATAACCATACGCAAAACATTCAATGCAATCAAAAACACCTTATGCATTTCACATATATATAGTAATGCTCGTACGTCGCACGTACCTTAAATCATCCGAAGTCCGAGCCAAGCCTTGCTCGAGTTCCATGCCCCGAGGAATGATGTGCTAACACGATAAACAATTCACCATTATTTACGAACATGTAACCTATGCTCAAGCACACCCATATCCCTCACAACATTGTCAATACACGACAATTATCCTCTTAAAAGACCCGGGGCAGGGTACATGCAGGGAAGGAAATAAATGAGACAATCGAAATTTGTTCAAGAATGCCCTACAAAAATCGAACCTTAATCTCACAATTTCGAACCCAATAAAATACCATAATTCATCTAAAATGTCAATTAATCAATCCATAGCATGAATAATCATCCCACATGCCAAACCCCCAAATTTGAAATCCAAATCCCTAAAATTCGAAACCCAAACAAGCCTTTAAATTCGAACCCTAACAATCCTTCAAATTCGAACCAAAGCTTTTCAATTCGATCTCAATCAAGCATCATAATACACCTAAGATGTGAATTAAACCATCAATGGCAAGAATCATCACCTTTGCCAAAAACCCCCAATAATTCGAAATTTAATCCCTACGAAATTGGGGAAATTCGAAACAATAAAGGCATGGAAATACATGAAAAAGACGAACAAGGGGTTAGGGAGATTACCCAACGAAAATCGGAAGCAAAATCGGACGAAATCCGATGAACCCTAACTTTTGGGGATCGACGCCTTTCTGCCAAATTCGACTCCAGGACGCGACGAAACCTCGAATTGATGGAGGGGAAAGAAGCGCCTCGTCGAGACGAAGGCGGTGATAGGTCGCACGCGGCGAGCGGCGGCCGGACGGCGGCGGGCGCACCGCTTTTGCGCGCGGAGGCAGGGGAGATCGGGAAAGGGGTCGCGCGCGGGAGAGAGGGAAAAATGAGGGCTGAAAATGAAATTAATCCTAAAATCTTGGGTTCAAATGGTATTTATAGCAAAAATACCCCGAAAAATTAATAGCCCCACAAATACATCATGATTCCTTAAAAATCATCTGTTTTCAAAAACTCTCTCTCTAACTCCAAAATCCCCTACCGGTGCTCACCCAGCACCCGAGATCCCGAGACACATCAAAAACCCAACTCTTAGGTTTTACACCGTAATGTGAATACAATCTCAACCTCTGGATCCAACGATCCCAACTACCCAAATAAACGAGCCCAGAAGGCCCAATACCTCGATTAAACCCACCTTGCCACGTAAAACCACTTAAGGGATTATTAACACTACGGGATTAACACCTATAATCCCTGGTCATCACAATATCCCCCACTAAAAGAATTTCGTCCTCGAAATTAGCACTGGTGTATCACGTAACACCCAGGCTACACAACAACATGAAGCCAGAACCTCGATTCTTGACCATATCAGAATCGTATTAATAAACGCGAGGATACTTACCTCTCATCTAATCTCTGAAACAGAGCGACATACCAAAACCAACATATCACCCAAGAGGTAAAACGTACCTCGATGCGGGTCATCCCAAAAGTCAGTCCCTCATGACTGCGAAACAACTGATACTTACGACTGTAGATCAGACAGTCATCCTTCGTTCTAATACAACAGTACGAACACGTCCCGATGACACCTCAACCGTAAGAACGTTGACCTCGTGTCAAACTCTGGAGTGGAATAGACTTCCAAATCCATCATAACGTCAAAGAGCGTCAGCACAACTCAACGCTAACAGTCCAAAAGCAGTTAGTCAACTGAAACTGCAAGGATTCGAATCGCTCTTGATTCTATCGTAGATATCATCCAATGATATTTTACTATGACTTACGATGTCTAACATACATCGTTACGAGGGAAACACTAGTACAACCACGGTGTACACATACCAAACCTGGTTTCCACTTTCAACTTCCTCCATCGAAGGAGTAGTCGCCTCATTGCAACTTAATTTGGGCAACTCACGGCCACAAATTAAAACAAAAGACATCTCACAATATGTCCACCTACGGATGTTCCAAGAATCACGTCCTGATCATAAATAACAACCGAGACTCCGCAGAGTTTACAATTTCTTAAGGGGCATGCAATAAACCCATTGCATCCTCAACGCTTGTGTCTTCAGCGACACTCAACCAATCCGAAATCCTGCCATCCCTTGAAAATCCTCGGATTTAACAATCCAAACTTGGGAAGGCTGTCGCATAACTCGAAGGAAAACACCAACAAGGGAAATACCTTAACCCTCACAAGAAAATCCCTCCTCAAGGGAGTCAACTAACTTCACGATCATTCCTCATAATCATCGTGCCATGGAGATTCCCAATCTCAAGGTGTTCCATATCTCTCATCAGAGATTTAACCATCCAAAAATAGCATAACTCTATGCTTAACAGAGAGGAAATCAATAACTGGCATCCGTATACTCACCGGTATACCTGCCTAAGCACTGATATCGCATGCATACTCAATGCACTCGGCTCGGGTATCTACCACATATCCCTAAGCCCCAAACACAACCGTCAATTCTGAGTCATTCCTTACTCAGTGGAGGATGATAATCGACGATTAATAATACACGGTGTGATTCCCAAAATCAACACCACTTGCACCAACTTACCGAATCTTTCAAGATTCCCAAATAGGTATAATACTACCTCCTTCCTCGCAAGGGAAGTGCCATCGAACTCGAGATCCACAAGTCTCGAACCATCGTTCGGAAAAACTGGATATAATAACACCCATTGTATCCCAATACACGGGTTCCTTTAGATTGAGTCAATAACAACCTGATGACTCTCTTGTTGGTACTCCAACATCCTGAGCTGTCCCAGACAAGTCTCCAAGATTTAAACATAAACGTATACACGTTTCAGCGAGGCACGAACAACCTTAACCTCAATGACATGGTGACTACTAGAGTCCACCACAATCCACATCGTATCACCTTACGATTTGCCAAACTTGGTTCCAACGAGCAGTGTAACGGCTCTAGCAAGCCCATCATGGTGCTGCACATACACGGCAGACAAACCAGTCGCTGCCTCTCTAGGTTCACCTCAAACCTACCAACAAGACGGACGTTTCCACATGGTATAACATACTATGGGAGGAAAACTCAATAGAGTAGTGGGTCTTTATCCAACATTCCTCAATGCCGATACACCCGGGGCACTCCAATGTCCCTATGTACTTAACATAACCTGATCCTACTCCCTTAGGACCCATCCTACACCCTCAAGGGTGGTGTGATCATGTCTACCACATGTCACATCGACAGAAAGCGAGTAATTTCCTCCACGATTACTCCTATCGTCAAAAACATGGCCAAAAGCCATTCCAACGAGCATACCTCTAGGGTATCACCACTCGTAATATGATCGCCCCAATCGTAAGCTGCGGTACAATCCCATGTACAGCGCATCCAACCATTCCTCGAGCAACCCGCTCGGTATAAGGGTCACGTCCATCGGTGTCGCACACACCACCTTGTGCTCGGTACTGGCACCCAAGGCATACCACTGAATACGTATACTCAACGCATCGATCATCGTAACGATGATGCATGTCTAATAAGACATCTCCTACACTATCGTCATCGTCATCCCGTGACGACACATGCCAACTCATGGCATCTAAAACATTGCCCACTAGTGACGATACATGTACATCAGCGTATGTCATCCACTATCATGCTAGTAAAATAGGCATAATAAAACATGTATATCAATGCATGCCAGCTACAATAAAGCTAATAAAATAGCAATATCTCATACCTCATCGCTAGTGATATAGCGTCATACCTGTCTCCGTCGCTCAATAATAGTGCGTAATCAGCACCCATCGCTCGAAGGCGGCAAAATCCTGTGCTGAGTACATAGCGGCAAAATCCCTCGCTATAGAATCGACGGCATGACACCTCGTCATATAATAAGTGGCATGAAACCTCGCTATACACCTGAGTATGAATCATCGTCCACATAGTAGCGGAAAGAGGCATCGCTATCAATACACCTGGCGGAATGAACCATCGCCAATAGATATAGCGGAATGAACCATCGCTATCAATACACCTGGCGGAATGAACCATCGCCAATAGATATAGCGGAATGAACCGTCGCTATAAATACACCTGGCGGAATGAACCATCGCCAATAGATATAGCGGAATGAACCGTCGCTATAAATACACCTGGCGGAATGAACCATCGCCAATAGATATAGCGGAATGAACCGTCGCTATAAATACACCTGGCGGAATGAACCGTCGCCAATAGATATAGCGGAATGAACCGTCGCTATAAACCGTGTCCTCATAGAGAAATGAATATAAATCGACACAGCGGGACACATCACCGCTATCATCCGTGTCATCACATAGGAATGAATCATCATCCTAACAAGCGGCATCTCATCCTCGCTTCTTCATACAAGCGGTATCTCATCCTCGCTTCGTATGGCATACCCCGCCTCCATGTGCAAGCGAGCATCCCTGCCCGCTCCACATTTTTAGCGGTCAAGCATAAGTATAAAAATTCTCACTGTCATAAGCAGGACTCCTGGAATGCATAATCATCATTCCTTTTTATACTCCATATTTCCTGTAACCTGCAACCATCAGGGTTAACAACAATAGCCATATACGCTATGCATCCACATTCAATTCATAATAAAAACACATTATGAGAATGTATGGTTTCACAAATAAATGTCATGATATCCTTCTTTAAATCCTTATTTCATCCTGAGCCCTTATCATTAGTACATTTTAATGCTTCTTGCTACTCCAGGAAAGCGGAATTCTTCCTCGCTTCCACTGGACTTTAGCGTTGCTACTCCATGTAAGCGGAACTCTTCATCGCTTCCAATGGACTTTAGCGTTGCTACTCCATATAAGCGGGACTCTTCATCGCTTCATATGGACTTTAGCATAAGCCATTAAAATCCTTACTAAGATAACTTTGACTCAAGAAATACACCTCTTATATTTCATAACATGCATATGCAAAAACAATGCACAATAACATATATCATAACCTCAATGCACCACTTTGCATTCATCATGTGTCAACAAGACAACGTAAAATACATGTTACCTCGGAAATATCCCTTTATCTGATTTTCTTAAAAAAAACCAGCTTCCTTGGCACATAATACACGGAGTGCCAGACATCCCCATAAATGTCATCCTATCGTGTTCCACACGATTCCTGCAACCACAATGGTTAGCAATACCACTTTTCATATCATAAGAGCACATAAACAATTTGCTATGTCATACAACAGTAATGCCATCATGCATAAATATGTGCTATCAATAACTTCCTAGGCCCTTAACAGCCCCAATGAGCAACCACTGCTCTGATACCACTAATGTAAGGACCCCAAGCCCTTAAAACCTTGATTAGTGTATTAACCACTATGTGTGGTACATGCTTTCTATAAAATGTCAATCGGGAAGCTCTGATGATACTTAATCATTGCCTGTCAATAAAAGACTCATATGTTTGCCCTTTACCAACCCCTTGGTGCCACTTTTCACATTGTAAACTTTTACAAAAATTTGGGCAGAGTCTCCCCATAAATAGAGCTATCCCAAAACAGAGTACAACACATAACAAAATTCCCGGCCAGGGAACACATAATACTCAACAGAAAGCAGTAATACAAGTAGATTCCCAGCCAGGGAAGACACCACACATATGTCAACAAAAGTGGGTTCCAACACCCACATAATACACCAATGACTCTCATATCATTCTAGCAATTCAACCTAATTGCATGCAACCTTAAATGAAAGAGAGAAAGGCTCATGCCTTTATATACAATCCATATACAAGTATAATCGTGCTCACATGCGAGCATCATGAATATGAATATGTATAAATCCTCAGGCGTATATATAGGTACTCTATACGATACCGTGCTCCATCAAGCCCTGGTACCACGATCCTGGGAGTACCTCAAATCAACAGCTCGAGCTCAGCTCCATAGCCATCGATGTACCTGTCCACCTGTCCCAACAGAGACAGCCCCCAACGGGGTGAGCATACCAATACACAAAATCCCATAATCATAATAATGAAATTCATAATTTACAACAAAGGTAAATGCTAATGAATTTAAATGATACTCCCTGGATGGCAACATCCTCATCCGGGATTCCGTGTACTGTCCCTGTTCTCACAACATCAAACTCATCAAATCTCATAAATCAGTAAATCAACACATTGATTTACACATCGCATGCCTGATCCTCGAATATCAACATATAGTGATTACAAATTCATTAAACATGCAATTACAGATATCACAATATCTAATACTGATTTCACAACCTTGCTATCAATCACAGATAGCTCAAATGCCTTAGCATTTATTTTACCAATCCTTCATTATACTTAGACATCTCAAGTGTCTTATAATGAATACATGAGTCTACAAACCTAGACATCTCAAATGTCTTATAATGAATACACGATTCTACGAACTTAGACATCTCAAATGTCTTACGAAGAATACATGATTTTACAAACCTAGACATCTCAAATGTCTCATAATATAGTCATATAAACCCAGTACCCCATATATCATGCAAGAGTCATCCTACTCTAGTGTCACGCACGCTACAAGCGGCGATATCAAGATTTGGGTCATTCCTTGGCTATATCAACATATATGTATAACCATACGCAAAACATTCAATGCAATCAAAAACACCTTATGCATTTCACATATATATAGTAATGCTCGTACGTCGCACGTACCTTAAATCATCCGAAGTCCGAGCCAAGCCTTGCTCGAGTTCCATGCCCCGAGGAATGATGTGCTAACACGATAAACAATTCACCATTATTTACGAACATGTAACCTATGCTCAAGCACACCCATATCCCTCACAACATTGTCAATACACGACAATTATCCTCTTAAAAGACCCGGGGCAGGGTACATGCAGGGAAGGAAATAAATGAGACAATCGAAATTTGTTCAAGAATGCCCTACAAAAATCGAACCTTAATCTCACAATTTCGAACCCAATAAAATACCATAATTCATCTAAAATGTCAATTAATCAATCCATAGCATGAATAATCATCCCACATGCCAAACCCCCAAATTTGAAATCCAAATCCCTAAAATTCGAAACCCAAACAAGCCTTTAAATTCGAACCCTAACAATCCTTCAAATTCGAACCAAAGCTTTTCAATTCGATCTCAATCAAGCATCATAATACACCTAAGATGTGAATTAAACCATCAATGGCAAGAATCATCACCTTTGCCAAAAACCCCCAATAATTCGAAATTTAATCCCTACGAAATTGGGGAAATTCGAAACAATAAAGGCATGGAAATACATGAAAAAGACGAACAAGGGGTTAGGGAGATTACCCAACGAAAATCGGAAGCAAAATCGGACGAAATCCGATGAACCCTAACTTTTGGGGATCGACGCCTTTCTGCCAAATTCGACTCCAGGACGCGACGAAACCTCGAATTGATGGAGGGGAAAGAAGCGCCTCGTCGAGACGAAGGCGGTGATAGGTCGCACGCGGCGAGCGGCGGCCGGACGGCGGCGGGCGCACCGCTTTTGCGCGCGGAGGCAGGGGAGATCGGGAAAGGGGTCGCGCGCGGGAGAGAGGGAAAAATGAGGGCTGAAAATGAAATTAATCCTAAAATCTTGGGTTCAAATGGTATTTATAGCAAAAATACCCCGAAAAATTAATAGCCCCACAAATACATCATGATTCCTTAAAAATCATCTGTTTTCAAAAACTCTCTCTCTAACTCCAAAATCCCCTACCGGTGCTCACCCAGCACCCGAGATCCCGAGACACATCAAAAACCCAACTCTTAGGTTTTACACCGTAATGTGAATACAATCTCAACCTCTGGATCCAACGATCCCAACTACCCAAATAAACGAGCCCAGAAGGCCCAATACCTCGATTAAACCCACCTTGCCACGTAAAACCACTTAAGGGATTATTAACACTACGGGATTAACACCTATAATCCCTGGTCATCACACTTGTGTCGGGGATCAAGTATCACGACAACAAACAACATCATGTTCACCTTTTCGGGGTCACCCCAACGCTTATCAAACTTCATTTTCATTCTATGTGCAATACTTGCTAAATCATCATCACCACCAATCAACCATCCTTTTATTACAGAATGAATATCACTAATTTTCCTCAAAAAAATATGAGATGTCACAAACAAAGAACCTGAAGCTCGTAGTGTTAAATCATAAAAATGTTGTGTAGGGTCTTCCTACCTTAACCTCATCTTAATACACAATTTATGGACTAAACAAGCATTAATAACGTCTTAGGGTCCAGATTGTAGCCTTGAGCAAAAAGATTTCAGGCCAATAATGAAATTTCAAATTAATTAATTACATTCTCAATACGAATGTTAAAGCGATAGAATTATATTACTACTAGAGTAGAGACTATCCAGAAATCCTGAATCCACACATCTTTCATGCTCCTCATAGCTCACTGCCTCAACCCGGCCCTTAGTCCTTTAGTCCAAAGTGTACCTACAGGAACAACCCATCATGAACATGTATATCGTTACTTAACATCATAAGGCAATGGCATATAAATAAATGCATGAAAATAATTGGTAACATATACTTCCTGGTTAATTGCATTAACCCTCTTTGGTTGTCCATGTTTCATAGCCATGCATATAATCATTAATTCTTGAGTGAATGATTAAAATCATCATCTTATAATATCATCATCATATAAGCATCATCATCTTATAGCATCATCATCTTATAAGCATCATCATCTTATAGCATCATCATCTTATAAACATCATCTTGTAGCATCATCATCTTATAACATCATCATCTTATAGCATCATCATCTTATAAACATCATCATCTTATAGCATCATCATCTTATAACATCATCATCATATAGCATCATCATCGTATAGCATCATCATCATATGAGCATCGTCATCTTATAAATATAATAGTAATGTACAAAATCATAGTTAAGTAAACATGCGGTTTATTCGTCAGTTTCTTTTTGTTGACCCTGATTCACATTCGTGCATATGGGCATCTTACCCCATCGTATGGCATCTTACCGTATCATAACATCGTGTAGTATCTTACCACGTGGGCATCTTACCCTATCGTATGGCATCTTAACATATCATAATATCGTGTGGCATCTTACCACGTAATAACATTGTATGGCCTCTTACCATATGGGCATCTTACCCCGTGGCATCTTACCACATAATAACATTGTATGGCATCTTACCATATGGACATCTTACCCCGTGGCATCTTACCACATAATAAAATCGCATGGCCTCTTACCATATGAGCATCTTACCCTGTGGCATCTTACCACATAATAAACATCGTATCACATCATCATAAACTTACTTATCATAAACATCATCATCATAACATCATCATCATAAACTTACTTATCATAAACATCATCATCATAACATCATCATCATAAACTTACTTATCATAAACATTATCATCATAACATCATCATCATAAACTTACTTATCATAAACATCATCATCATAACATCATCATCATAAACTTACTTATCATAAACATTATCATCATAACATCATCATCATAAACTTACTTATCATATCATCTTCACAAACATCATCATCTTAAACTTATTTATCACAATCATCATCATAAACATCATCATCATAAATACTTATGCAATCAATGCATAGTCAGAGTTAGGAGTGTGTTACCGTCCGATGACCGTACGCTTCTTACGTACCTTAATTCCCAAAATGGAGAAGTCGGAGGACTTTATCTCCTTGAAGTCGTGGGTACCTGGGATGGTTCTACATAACCATATAAATTGATATTAGAAGCTAAATATAGTCCAATATCCAAAAATCCCACAAAAATATCAAAAATCCACATTTTTACATCTCGCGATCGATCGCTGGCCAGGCGCGATCGATCGCGAGACTACACTGGACGAGGGGCAAAAATTTCCTTCTTGGCGATCGATCGCCACTTTTGGCGCGATCGATCGCCAGCCTCGCCGATCGATCGCCCAAAAGTGGCGATCGATCGCCAAACGTTACTGGCGTGCACTGGAGGCTCGCGATCGATCGCCAAGAACGGGCGATCGATCGCCGAGTGCTGAGTCCCGAAAATTCGCCATTAATGTACATTTTTCAAGCTTCTCTTCATGCCTTACAAATCCATACTTCCTTACAACATCAATAACCTCATAACCTACTAAAACCAACATAAAAACACTTCAAAAATCATTCCCCAACCTTAAACATCACATACCCATATAAACCCATTTCAAACCCTCCAAAATCAATACAAACTCAAATAAAACTTTACAAAAGCTTCAAGGAGTGATATATACACATCATAGGGCCTAAATCTTACCAAGAATCACAAGAGTGAAGCTTTTGCAAGGATTTCCTTCCCACCTTTGTGCCAAACTCGAAAATGAGGGGAAAGGGTTTGGGAAAAAGATTTTGGGGATTTTAGTGTAAAAGGGGAAAGTGAGTTAAAAAGGTGGGGTAGTGGGAGGTTATGTGGGTTTAATTAAATTGCACCCCAACACTTACCATGATGTATAAGATACGCTAACATGATATTTCAAAAGCATTTACAAAAATGCAACCGACTTCAATAAATCTATACCTTCCTCATAATTAAAATCAACATCCTTAAATCATGTTAATACATCATTTCCACACATAACTTGATTATCGTAATAATTCATCATATAAACATAATTAATGTCCAAGTTACCATTAATTAATTTCGGGGCATCACATTACTCCCCTACTTATAAGATTTCGTCCTCGAAATCGCATGCACTTACCCAAAAGAAACTAAACATAAGTCATACCAGAAAATAGTTCCGGGTAATGCAGCATCATATGCCGTTCCGTCTCCCACGTAGCCTCCTCGACACCCCGACGATCCCACTGAACTTTGACCATCGGTATAACTTTACTTCTTAGTCTGCGATCCTCACGATCCAGAATTCTGACCGGCCGTTCAACGTAGGATACATCTGAGTCTAACTGCACTTCAGTAGGCTGTAAAACATGAGACGGATCTGGCTCATACTTTCTCAACATAGAAACATGGAAAACATCATGAATCCCAGATAAGGACGGCGGTAGAGCCAAACGGTAGCCAATGTACCAATACGCTGCAATACCTCATACGGTCCGACATATCTCGGAGATAACTTCCCCCGCATACCAAAACGGACCACACCCCTGAAGGGTGAGATTTTCAAGAAAACCTTGTCTCCTTCTTGGAGTTCTAGCGGCCATCGCCGCTTATTGGCATAGGCTGCTTGCCTATCTTGAGCTGCCTTCATCTTTGAGCGTATTATCTTAATCTTTTCCTCCATGTCCTTAATCATATCCGGTCCTCCGACCGCTCTACTCGTCAAGTCCTCCCAATACAGTGGTGACTTACATCGTCGTCCATAAAGAGCTTCAAAAGGGGCCATTTGAATGCTCGCCTGATAGCTGTTATTATAGGAGAACTCGACCAGTGGTATAGAATCTTGTCACGGAGTATCAAACTCCAATACACATGTCCTCATCATATCCTCGAGTGCGAAGTAAACCTTGGGTCTCTGTCAGACACCATCGAGACTGGAACACCATGTAATCTCACCACATCCCGCACATATAGTTGGGTCATCTTTAGGTACGCAAAAGTCATACAGTAGGGGATGAAGTGAGCTACCTTCGTCAGCCTATCTACGATCACCTAGATCGCATCAAATCCTGAGGCCGTCCTTGGTAAGTGGGTCACAAAGTCCATAATGATATGCCTCCACTTCCACTTAGGTACCTCCAAGCTCTTCAGCTTGCCACCAGGCCTCTGCCTTTCTGCCTTTACCTGTTGGCAGATCAAACATCTTTTAACGAAAGCGATCACATCGTGCTTCATGCGTCTCCACCAGAACTGACCACTTAGGTCCTTATACATTTTCCTTCGTCCTGGGTGGATATTGAACCGACTACTATGAGCCCGTTCTGACATTCTTTTAAGCAACTCCGGCGTATCTGGGACTACCCATCGGTTGTCCAATCTCAAGGAATCGTCCTCAGCCACTCTAACTTTGATGACTGACCCCGAAGTACCAATAATGACCACCTCGGAACCTCATTCTCTGACCTCTGAGCTTTCCTGGTAATCTTGAATATGTCTGGCTCAGTCAACAAGGTTGACACTCGCACTGACGACGCGTCCACATCGAAGTCATAGCCCAGATGGCAACAAGAGGTCATCATCGCTGATAACACATAGCGTCCTCAGCAGTACACTTCACTTCCAACTTAAGGCGTCTGCTGTCAAATTGCCTATTCAACTCAGCCTGTGTGAACAAAACTTCAGGCTCTTATAGTCCGTGTAGATGGCAAACGACGTACCATGCAAGTGATGCCTCCAAATCTTCAAGGCAAATATAATGGCTGCCAGCTCCAAATCATGGACTGGGTACCTAGCCACATGTGGTTCAACCGCCTCGATGCATAAGCCACCACATGCTTATCTTGCATCAACACACAGTCCAAACCCTGCAGTGATGCAGTCGTGTACATAGCAAACTTCTTATCCTCAGAAGGAATTACCAATATAGGTGTCGTAGTCAAACGACGCTTCAATTCTTGGAAGCTTTCCTCACAAGCTTCGGACCAATAGAACGGCACTCCTTTCTGAGTCAGCTGTGTCAGGGGTCTGGCAATCCCTAAGGATCTGGAGTACTATTCTCAAGTGCTTTATGTGTTCCTCTTCAGTTCAAGAGTAAATAAGCACATCGTCAATGGAAACTATGACGAACTGGTCCAAACATGGTTGGGACACTCTGTTCATCAGGCTCATAAAACAGCTAGGGCATTCGTCGCCCCAAAAGGCATGACTAAGAATCCGTAGTGTCCATATCTAGTCCTGGAAGCTGTCTTCTGTACATCATCCTCTCGAACTCGAATCTGATGATACTCCGACCTCAGGTAGATCTTACTGTAGAGCCTCGTACTCTGCAGCTGATCAAACAAATCATCAATCCCCGGAAGCGGATACTTATTCTTCATCATGGCTTTGTTCAGTTGTCTGAAATCGATGCACAGCCGCATTGAACCATCTTTCTTCTTAACAAACAAAACTGGTGCACCCCAGGGCGAAACGCTAGGGCATATATAGCCCTTGTCAAGGAGCTCCTGCAACTGAACATTTAACTCCCTTAGCTCCGCTGATGCCATCCTATACGGGGCACGAGAAATGGTAGACGTCCCTGGTAGTAACTTAATCCCAAACTCGACCTCTCTCGTCGGTGGGGATCCGGGAATCTCTTCCGGAGATACATCAGGAAACACCGCCACTACGGGCACATCATCAACCTTTAACTCTTTCCTCTTTTCAGTAATATCAACAGCATAGATGAGATATCCTTCATAGTCTCGTTCCAATAACTGTGCCATCTTGACAGCAGATATTGACGGAATCCTTGAACGGGAACCATCCCCAAAGGATGTCCACTTAACTCCCATATCAGATCTGAATCGGACAGTCCTCTGCCTGCAGTTCATAACTGTCTGATACTTGTTCAGAACATCAATGCCCACTATGCAGTCAAATTCTGACATTCCCAGAACAATCAAGTCTGTCCTCAGCTCGTTACCCTCAACATAAATGAGGCCGTCATAAACAATCTGATCAGTTATCAAACTTCTTCCAGCGGGGGTCGAGACTACAAGAGGCATGGGCGACGGAGGAGTGCATATGAAATCGCTTCACCTACTTCTGCATTTGCTGCTATGCTGCAACACAAGGGTTAACAACGATACCCAAAAGCAGTTCATATAATACATCGTTAGAGAAACAAAACATGTTAGTACAACATCATATACTTCATATGCAACATATGCATAAAACATGTTTAAAAGTAAGCACCTAGCCAACTTATTGCTAAGGCTACCCTTCACTCGTTCCCGGGTTATCTAACCACTGCTCTGATACCACTAATGTAGGGACTTCCTACCTTAACCTCATCTTAATACACAATTTATGGACTAAACAAGCATTAATAACGTCTTAGGGTCCAGATTGTAGCCTTGAGCAAAAAGATTTCAGGCCAATAATGAAATTTCAACTTAATTAATTACATTCTCAATACGAATGTTAAAGCGATAGAATTATATTACTACTAGAGTATAGACTATCCAGAAATCCTGAATCCTAACATCTTTCATGCTCCTCATAGCTCACTGCCTCAACCCGGCCCTTAGTCCTTTAGTCCAAAGTGTACCTACAGGAACAACCCATCATGAGCATGTATATCGTTACTTAACATCATAAGGCAATGGCATATAAATAAATGCATGAAAATAATTGGTAACATATACTTCCTGGTTAATTGCATTAACCCTCTTTGGTTGTCCCTGTTTCATAGCCATGCATATAATCATTAATTCTTGAGTGAATGATTAAAATCATCATCTTATAATATCATCATCATATAAGCATCATCATCTTATAGCATCATCATCTTATAAGCATCATCATCTTATAGCATCATCATCTTATAAACATCATCTTGTAGCATCATCATCTTATAACATCATCATCTTATAGCATCATCATCTTATAAACATCATCATCTTATAGCATCATCATCTTATAACATCATCATCTTATGACATCATCATCATATAGCATCATCATCGTATAACATCATCATCATATGAGCATCGTCATCTTATAAATATAACAGTAATGTACAAAATCATAGTTAAGTAAACATGCGGTTTATTCGTCAGTTTCTTTTTGTTGACCCTGATTCACATTCGTGCATATGGGCATCTTACCCCATCGTATGGCATCTTACCGTATCATAACATCGTGTAGTATCTTACCACGTGGGCATCTTACCCTATCGTATGGCATCTTACCATATCATAATATCGTGTGGCATCTTACCACGTAATAACATTGTATGGCCTCTTACCATATGGGCATCTTACCCCGTGGCATCTTACCACATAATAACATTGTATGACATCTTACCATATGGGCATCTTACCCCGTGGCATCTTACCACATAATAAAATCGCATGGCCTCTTACCATATGGGCATCTTACCCTGTGGCATCTTACCACATAATAAACATCGTATCACATCATCATAAACTTACTTATCATAAACATCATCATCATAACATCATCATCATAAACATCATCATCATAACATCATCATCATAAACTTACTTATCATAAACATTATCATCATAAACTTACTTATCATAAACATCATCATCATAACATCATCATCATAAACATTATCATCATAACATCATCATCATAAACTTACTTATCATATCATCTTCACAAACATCATCATCTTAAACTTATTTATCACAATCATCATCATAAACATCATCATCATAAATAGTATGCAATCAATGCATAGTCAGAGTTAGGAGTGTGTTACCGTCTGATGCCCGTACGCTTCTTACGTACCTTAATTCCCAAAATGGAGAAGTCGGAGGACTTTATCTCCTTGAAGTCGTGGGTACCTGGGATGGTTCTACATAACCATACAAATTGATATTAGAAGCTAAATATAGTCCAATATCCAAAAATCCCACAAAAATATCAAAAATCCACATTTTTACATCTCGCGATCGATCGCTGGCCAGGTTCGATCGATCGCGAGACTACACTGGACGAGGGGCAAAAATTTCCTTCTTGGCGATCGATCGCCACTTTTGGCGCGATCGATCGCCAGCCTCGCCGATCGATCGCCCAAAAGTGGCGATCGATCGCCAAACGTTACTGGCGTGCACTGGAGGCTCGCGATCGATCGCCGAGTGCTGAGTCCCGAAAATTCGCCATTAATGTACATTTTTCAAGCTTCTCTTCATGCCTTACAAATCCATACTTCCTTACAACATCAATAACCTCATAACCCACTAAAACCAACATAAAAACACTTCAAAAATCATTCCCCAACCTTAAACAACACATACCCATATAAACCCATTTCAAACCCTCCAAAATCAATACAAACTCAAATAACTTTACAAAAGCTTCAAGGAGTGATATATACACATCATAGGGCCTAAATCTTACCAAGAATCACAAGAGTGAAGCTTTTGCAAGGATTTCCTTCCCACCTTTGTGCCAAACTCGAAAATGAGGGGAAAGGGTTTGGGAAAAAGATTTTGGGGATTTTAGTGTAAAAGGGGAAAGTGAGTTAAAAAGGTGGGGTAGTGGGAGGTTATGTGGGTTTAATTAAATTGCACCCCAACACTTACCATGATGTATAAGATACGCTAACATGATATTTCAAAAGCATTTACAAAAATGCAACCGACTTCAATAAATCTATACATTCCTCATAATTAAAATCAACATCCTTAAATCATGTTAATACATCATTTCCACACATAACTTGATTATCGTAATAATTCATCATATAAACATAATTAATGTCCAAGTTACCATTAATTAATTTCGGGGCATCACATTACTCCCCTACTTATAAGATTTCATCTTCGAAATCGCATGCACTTACCCAAAAGAAACTAAACATAAGTCATACCAGAAAATATTTCCGGGTAATGCAGCATCATATGCCGTTCCGTCTCCCACGTAGCCTCCTCGACACCCCGACGATCCCACTGAACTTTGACCATCGGTATAACTTTACTTCTTAGTCTGCGATCCTCACGATCCAGAATCGCCCAACAACATCCCAATCAGAATTTGTAGGCAATCATATGTTACCAAAAGGTCCACCATGCATAAATCAGAAGAAAATTCTTTTTCATATATCTCAAACCTATCAAAAACATCATGAAATATTAAATCAGCCTCAAGTATCAAGAAAATAAAATTCCACTGAGTTGAACTATCTAAGCACAATAACTTCTTGCTGTCAATTTTTTCCTCAGTGACATATCCTTTGAATTTTTTCCACCTAGCAGGTGATTGTCTTATATCATACCTGATCACTGATCGAACTCAAGTGAAGAATTTACCTCTTTCAATCCATCTTTTACAAGAAGATTAATAATGTGAGCTACACACCTCATATGCAAAAATTTCCCCTCGCATATTGCCTTCTTCCAAGCAACAAATATTTTCCTTAAGTAAGCTACTAAGGTATCATTGGAAGAAGCATTATCAACAGTGATGGTAAAACATTCTCTATTCCCCAACCAAGTAAACATTTTTCAATCAAGAGACTAATGTCATCACCTTTATTACTATAATATGGAACAAAGTTCAAAAGTAACTTATTCAACTTCCAATTTTTCATCCATAAAGTGGGCATCAAACAAATATAAGAGATTTTCTGATTAGAAGTTCATGTATTGGCAATAAGAGCAACTTTTGTTGTGATATCTTAAAGTACTCTTTTAGTGTATGCTTTTCTTGAAAATACAACTTAAATCAATCTCTAGTGAATGTAGTTCTAGAGGGAACCGAAAATTAAGGGCATGCAATTGCTCTCCTAACAGTTTCTTGGTCAAATTTTGTACTAGCATGAAATGAGATGAAGTAATACCTGAAACTTAACTACCTAAGTTAAGTTGACTTAATGCGATAATTAAGAGGTAAGTACGATTGAACATCGTTATGCTTTGAGCTCGGTTAGAGATAATTGAATGTGGTGGAATGTTATGATTGAGTCATAATTAATGAATTGAGAAAAGATTGAGATGAATTAAGCGACTTGTAAAGGTAATTATGAATAAATTACGGAATTGTTTTCGGACTCGATTTTGAGATGAATCGAGTATGATATGATTATGTGTTAATCATGAAAGTACTTATGTGAAATTGAGTAGCTTATTGAAGAATTTACTTAAGTGGTTTAGAAAGGGGCATGAATTAAAATCATTATCCATGTTGAAATGAATTGAATTGTATTATAAGGGACATTGATTAAGCTATGTCATTAGCTCATTAACATAAAGGGGATGAGATGAATCGTGGACCACAATTCATGTCTTGTACACACTTACACCTTCTACACCTAGAATCTCTACAAGAAAAACCCCAACTCCTCCCTCTTCATCTCCACTTTTTATTCTTTGGAAACATGGATTTTCTGCTTGGAACTTACATCTTGAACTTGATTTGGAAGAGCACAAGGGGTAAGGAGTTAAACTTTAAAGTTATGTTTAGTAGTTGGTTAATGGTGGTTTTATTGAAAAATGTTTAAATTGATTTTGGTTAAGATTTGGGGGATTTGTTATTATGTTGTTAAACCAAAGTATTATGATGTTGTAGTGTATTTTTGTTGAGGTATGAAAGATAATGAGGTGTGGTATGTGTTGGATAAGAGTTTATGCATGAAAATCTTGAGTTTTGGCTGAAACAGAGCTAGCCATCGATCGCTAAGAATACATCGATCGATCGCCCTTGAAAACGAAATTTGGTAACGATATACTGTGACATCGATCGGTAACTAGAAATGAAGCGATCGATCGCCCTATGTATAAATGATCAGCGATCGATTTCTATGACTTGAGCGATCGATCGTGTAAAGTGAAATTTTGGCAAAATGTTTCTGTCCGCAAGCGATCGGTCACCACTTGAGAGCGATCGATCTCTGGGCTGTTTTAAAAATATTTATGTATAGCTAGCGATCGGTGGTTAGTAGCGATCGATCCCTGGTTAGTAGCGATCGATCGCCATGTGCAAATTTCTGAAAATTTATTACTTGTTGGGGATTTTTTAGATATGATCGTGTATAGTCTATTTTGGTGATGATTATGACTTTTGGGGAAGTTTTGTTATCAATGAAATAAGGTTACCCGTATTGAACCCTAGTAAGACGTGTATTACATGTTTGAGTAAGATGATAACTCAAGTTAATAAAAGATAAATAAGATGATTTAAATCGTATACGGAGTACGACAAATTGTAATTGATTATAATAGAAGCATGGCGTATCTGTTAGATGAATAATGAAGTTTTTGGGAATTATTAATAATAAATATTGAACTAATATTCAATATAGATACTCGAGCCTTCGGATATCGAGAACGTCTAGAATCATGTCGTCGACCTTAAGGTACGTGTAGCGTACGAGCATAATATTATGATTATGCACATTGAATGCTATATTCTTGTTGTGATGAATTGCTAATTTGCTATGCGAAATGGAAATGCCGTTGTCGAGAGTGCTATTATTATGGAATGGGAATAGTGATGCCATGGAGCGAGTAATGGATATGATACCGCCACTGTTGGGCGTGCGAGAGATGAGAATGCTGCCGCATTTGTGCGATCCATATGATATGATGAGCTATAAATGAATGAGCATGTCATCATTATGAATTATTACTATAATGGTTTAATTACTATCGATTGTTATGAGTACAGTAAATCACTGAAATGATATAACTAATTCATGGAGTTTGACGATCTTGGATATTGTGAGAACAGGTGGCATACACAGGAAGTATTATTGACATTATAATTTCAGCTTTATATTCTGTTAATTATAAACTGTGAAATTGTTGATATCGAGATTATGTTATTGGTGTGCTAACTCTGTGTGGGGGCTTTTTCTGTTGAAACAGGTATAACAGGTTAAGTGGCATTGGAAATGAGTCCAAGCTATGTACGAGGACGCTCCCTGAGAGGAGGTACCAGTATTGGTATTGAGAACGTGACCTTATATACGTATATATACATCTGTTTAACACTCGCCTGTGAGCATGATTGTACATATATATGGATTGTATAAGTAGTTAATTATCCTCTCTTCATTTGAGCGTGCATGCAATTAATTGAGAGTAACTATTGCATGATGGACTTGAGGATATGATTAGTACTATATCAAGGGTACGCATGTTGAGTCTTGAATGTTGTTAAGAGTTTGAAGGAATTACATTTCAAAATTTATATGAAGGACATGTTATGATGGAAGACCATGGATGAGAATCCTTCATTTATATGAATGCATGCACTATTAATGATAATTACACGAATGAATGTATCTCTTGGATCCGCATTTTGACAAAACCACGAATTGAATAGTTATCTGTCACTCTATCCTGATGTTTTTGCACACTCTTAAATGATTTTTAAACTAGAAGCATCAGCAGCATAGTCTCGATCACAATACTTACATTAGCTCGTCGTTTGCCATTCTTTTCTTGGTAAATATTGAAGTGATCCCAAACAAGAGACCTCTTTGATACCTCTTTCCTCTTGTTCTTTTGTTTAGTTTGACTTTCATTCCCATTTTGTGTCTGAACTGTTGTTCATTTTCAACTTTTTCAGCTTGCCTATTAAATGCTTCATTCTCTAATAGTGATGTTGTATCCATCACTTTATAACTTTTAATCTAATATAACGAAAGTAAACACAATTTAAGCACTATTATAAAAACCCTAATTCAAATGTAAAACAAAAAAAATGTAAGTGGAGACTGTAGAAATCAGAAAATATGAACATAAAATCGTAGGTAAAATTTCGGTGTTGGGATTCAGGATTTCACGCCCCCTTCAAGCGGCGACGGTGATTGACTAAACGGAGACAGAGATGGCGATCAGGGGAACTAGCTGCGACGGTCTAGGACAGTGGTGGGATCCCTGAGCGTGTGTGCATTCTGTGACGAAAATTGAGACGGAGGTTGGGAGTTGGGAGGTGGTAGTCGGAGGAGAAGAGGTGGAAGACAGGAGGCGTAGGAGAGCATGGTTCCTTGGGTGGCGCAGCCGCGCAGAGATGGTGATAGGAGATGGAGATTGGAGGTTTTTCGTGTTGGCAGCGTATGTGTGTGTTTAGTAGGTACTAGGTTTTTAACTTTTAACTTTTAATTTTAATTGTAATTTTTTTAAGAAAAATAATTTTGGTTTTCGGTTTGGTTTGGATAACCGAGTCTAACAACAGGAAACCGAACCGAAAACCGAACATTTCAATTTTTGAAACCGAAAACCGAACCAAATTTTTTTGTTCGGTTTTGTCGGCTAATCTAACTGTGAACACCTCTATCGTCCATGCAGCTTGATCCTCCATCGGAAGAACCATCGGATAAAACTTCTGAGGGACCACAAAATTACGCTAAGTTTTTTAAAGCTTCATCTCCTCGCACTTCAAAAAAGCTTAATTCAGATGGGGCCTCGGATTACAACCTAAACAAGTGGAATTCTAAAAAAATCCTCCTAGGATATTTTTTGATGAGGAGGAGGTGCGTCAACATGAGATAGAAAATACTGAAAATGAAGAATAAAAATGGACACGTGGAAAACCCCAAAAATTATTAGGGTAAAAACCGTGGGTAAGATGAAAAGATTCCACTATAATATTTTGTGGGTTACAACATCTCTCTATCTTTCAAAGAGAACAACACTCTCAATATAGGAGAAAAACTACCTCACAAATATTAAAGAATACACACTCAAATGTAGAGATATGAGAGAACACTCTGAAATTGGATACTTTAGAATTAAGGAAATGAGGGGTTGAAGATGTGCATTAAATGCATATCTCCCAACTGCCATCTCCCCAACTCCCACCTACCAACCATAATTGCACACGGTTCAACTTTGTCAAATTTGACAAGTTGATTGCCGACATTTCTCCCACTGAGAATCAAACACATCTCCATACATCCTTTCAATCTTTCCATGCCATGCTGCTTACGTTTCTGTTTCGCCACTTGAGAATCTGCACCACTCAAACTTTTCAGTATTAACCGGCTTTGTCAGAATATCAGCTAGGTTTTCCTCGTATGGATCTTCTGTGTGATATCCCCGAAATAATTAATTGCGATTTGGACATTAATTATCACATTGAAATGCTTAGTCACATGGTAGGTGTGATCGGGGATGCATTTCGGGATGTATATTGTGCATGTTGGGGAAATTGAGTATTAACATGATTTATTTGTTATGATGGGCAATTAATTGGAAAGCATGGAGTTAATTGAGATTTTGAGTACATGTTGGTAAAATATGTTTTTACAATACCATGTTGGGATACTTTATGGGTATAATTTTAATTAAACCCTTATAACCCAATTACCTCACCATTACCCATCACTTTATCATTCACTCCTTAAATCCCCAAACACTCCTTCCAACCCTAACCCACTCCCATTTTTGATTTTTGCTCCAAGGTAGAAGAGAAGTCCTTGCAAAAACTCCATTGGTGTGATTCTTGGTAAGATTTGAGGTCTAGGAAGGGTATATAACCTTCCTTGTTGTTTTTTTTGCAAAGATTTATTTTGATTTGAGTTGGATATTTGAGTTTTGAAATGGGTTTGTTGGGTTTGGTATGATTTTGGGTTGGATGTTGGATTTATGGTTGTTTAAAGGTGTTTGTTGAAGGTTTTTAGTGTTTTTGTGTTTTGGGTTTGTTGGAGTAAGTGTTGGTAAGATTGGGGAAGAAATTGTAGCTTAAAAATGGTGGAAATCGCGATTCTGGTTGTGGCGATCGATCGCCTGAAATGGCGCGATCGATCGCAGATGGGCAGTGGCAAAATCACAGGGCAGGTGATCGATCGACATATTTGAAGCGATCGATCGCCAGCAGTAGAATTTTGGAAAATGGATTTTTTGAAGAATTTTTGGTATTTGACTATTATTTGGCTTCTAATATGGGGTTGTGTGATTGTGTAGAACCATCCCAGGTGGCGACGCAACCAAGGAAGTGAAGCCATATCAAATTCCACTTTTTGGAAAGGTACGTAGAAGACGTACGGGCACCCAACGGTACATGTATCTAATATACTCATTGATTATGCATTGTGGATGCGAGTATATATGGAATTATGCATTGTGGACGCAAATACATGTTGAATTATGCATGATGATTGTACATGCATATGATGGTTATTGGTGCACATCCCATGAGTCATGGTCATCCCTTGATGATTTTAATGCTTGCCGCTATTTGATTTGATGCCGCTAAATGTGAAGCGAGGGGTGGGAGCGCCGCATGTCATATTTAAGCATGGTTATCATATGAGGCGAGGAAAGAATATTTGCCTCTCAATGTGAAGCGAGGGGTGGGAGCGCCGCATGTCCATTGAAGCGAGGTTATTCTATGCCGCCTATATGAAAAGCGATGGGCATTATACATTGTGATGAACAGACTAGGGATTGGTGATTGGTAATTGATGATAATGAAATGGTATTATGTCATGACATGTGTGGACCATTAAATAATCTATTTGATTATACTCATGAGTTATGGTACAGGGACAACCAAAAGGACGCGTTTAAAATGCATGGGGAAAACATGAAGTGTTTTATTATGATTTATGCATTTACGCCTTATATTCATATTGTGTTGGATATGAATAATATTATGCTCATGTTTTGGGGGTTGTCCTTGTAGGTACATTTTGGCATGATAGAAAGAGGCTAAAGCGGGTTGAGGCGGTGAGCTTGTGAAGAACACTCTTGATAGATGAAGTACATGATTACTTTTGTATAGTGTCTACTCTTGCAGTAGTGTAAAACTATAGTGAAAACATTCATTCGATTGTGGATGTAACTAATCCACTTGATAGTCCTTATTTTGGCATGTAATTCTTAAAGCTCATAGTCTCAACACGATCTTTTTACTCTGATAATTTATGTTAGTTCTAATTATGCCTTTAGTCCGCATTTAAGGAACTAGGGTCCTTACATTCTGCATATCCACGCTTTCATCTTATACTACATCCCTCACAAAGTGAAACTGTACTCCAATGTGTTTCGTCCTGGAATGAAAGACTGGATTCATTGCAATGTGCAAGGCACTCTGACTATCACAAAACAAAGGAACTTTATCTTGTTTATGCCCAATCTCCCCCAATAACCTTTGAATCCATATCGTCTCCTTGCAAGCTTGAGTAGATGCCATATATTCTACCTCCGTTGTAGATAAAGCTACAACTGTTTGCAGTTTTGAAACCCAGCTTACTGTTCCTCCTGCAAGTGTAAACACATAACCAATAGTAGATTGTCTTTTATCCGGATCACCTACATAATCTGAATCTACATAGCCCCTGAGTGTAAAATCTGATCCTCCATAACATAATGCAGCATCCGAGGTACCCTGAATGTATCTAAGGATCCTCTTAACAGTACTCCAATGCTCTCATCCAGGATTCGCCATGTACCGACTGACTGCTCCCACTGCTTGTGCAATGTCTGGTCTTGTACAGATCATAGCTAACATTAAACTTCCCACCGCTGATGCATACGGTACTCGAAACATCTCAATCCTCTTTGCTTCACTGTTAGGACTCATCTCGGAGGATAACTTGAAGTTAACAGGAAGAGGGATAGAAATTGGCTTACAATCTTGCATGTTGACGCGTTGCAAGATTTTTTTCAAATAGTTTTTCCGGGAAAACCAAATCTTTTTGTTACTTCTGTTTCGGTGAACTTGCATCCCTAGAATCTTGTTTGCCGGTCCCAAGTCCTTCATATCAAATTTCCTAGCCAATTTTGCCTTCAATTCTTGGACTCGATAATTGTTTGGGCCTGCGACCAACATGTCGTCCACGTACAACAACAAAAGTATATAATCATCATTCCCAGATCTCTTGTAATATGCACAAGGATCTGCATTAAGTCTGTTGTACCCAAGGCTCATGATATAGGAATCAAATCTCTTGTACCAACACCTCGGCACCTGTTTGAGACCGTACAGAGATTTGTTCAACCTGCAAACCAAGTTCTCTTTGCCTATTTCAGCAAAACCTTGGAGCATATAGATTTCTTCTTCAAGATCTCCATGAAGAAAAGCCGTTTTCACATCTAGATGTTCTAGATGTAGGTCAAACACCGCACATAATGCCAATACTACTCTGACTGTAGTAAGTCAGACCACAGGAGAAAATATCTCATTGATGTCGATACCTTCCTTCTGAGCATATCCTTTCACTTGCACGATATCTTTCCACTTGGTTGTTACCATCACGTTTGATTTTATAGACCCATCTATTACCGATGGCTTTCCGTTCTCATGGTAGTGTAACAAGATCCCAAGTTTTATTCCGGTCCAAGGCCTCCAGCATAGCTTGCATCTTTAGGGATATATCTGAACTTCGAGTAGCCTTCTGGAAACTCGATGGCTCACCATCCTCTGTCAGCAAGCAGTATGCAATATTGCTTTCAGTATCATAATCTGAAAGCCAAACCGATGGTCTCCTCTCGTGAGTAGACTGCCGAACTTTGAGAACCTCTGACTCATCTGGTACTTGTTCATCGTGCTCTGGTAATACCTCAGAAGAAACTTGACAATTTTCTGTCTTATTTTCCACCTGAATTGTAGTAGTATCTGAATTCAGTGTGCATTTTTCTCCCTTCACTTTATCTTCCTTGAAGATAACATCCCTGCCGATAATAAGTTTGTGGGCAGTGGATCCCACAAGCGATACCCCTTAACACCATCAGCATAGCCCAAGAAGATGCACTTTCTGGATTTAGAATCCAACTTCGATCTTTCTTGTTCATTGTATAGTACATACACCGGACTTCCAAATGTATGTAACCGAGAATAATCCGCTGGCTTTGCCTGTCCACACCTCCAACGGAGTCTTAAGATCAATCGCACTGATGGAGATCGATTGATAATATAACTGGCGGTCTTTACTGCTTCTGCACAAAATGACTTGGCTAGACCCGCAGTCTTTAGCATAGCTCTTGTTCTAACCAACAGGGTTCTATTCATCTGCTCCACCACTCCATTCTGTTGAGGCATGTAAGCCGTTGTTGACAAAATGCATCAAATTCCTCACTTGTATATTCTCCTCCATTTTCAGTCCTCAAACACCTGATCTTCTTTTCAGAGTCAAGTTCAACCCGCGCTTTGAACACTTTGAAGACTGGAAAAACATCTGATTTCTTCTTGATAGGATACACCCAGCATCTTCTAGATAAATCATCAATGAACGAAACAAAGTATCTCTCTCCTCCTAGGGGTACAACCGGTGCTTGCGAAACATCAGAATGAATCAACTCCAATATACCGCTGCTTTTGGCAGTAGATGTGCCAAACTTTAGTCTATGTTGTTTACTGGTAACACAATGCTCACAAAAGGGTAGAGACACTTTTGTAAGCCCTGGCAGCAGCTTCCGTTCCGAGAGAACCTTCAACCCTCGTTCTGACATATGCCCGAGCTTCCTATGCCATAACACTGTTAATTCTTCTCCCAAACTAGTCGATGCAAACAGCTAGTTCTTCATCTTTGTGTGTTTTCCCCATAAGTACATATATATTCTTGTAAGCCTTTTCTGCCTTTAATACCACAAGCGCGCCTTTCACAATCTTCATGATCCCATTTTGATACGGATCTTGCATCCGATATCGTCCAATTGTCCCAAAGATAAAAGATTCTTTGTCAGACCCTTCATGTGTCGTACCTCATGTATGGTGTGAATAGTACCATCAAGCATTTTAATTTTGATGGTTCCTACCCAAGCGATTCCAAGGCATGTTCATTTCCCATGAATACAGATCCTCCTGAGACTGGTTCATACTGGTCGAACCATTCTCTCCGAGACATCATGTGCCACGTCACTCCTGAATCCATTATCCATGTATCATAAAAGATTTGCCTACCTTTCGCAACAGTTGCTACTTCTCTGAATAGTATTTCTCCACCGTCTGAGTTACTGGCAACATTTCCTTGAGAATCTTTATCGACACTCTTCTTACTTGTACTATCTTTCTTGAAGTGCACTTTACCACCACATTTATAGCAGTAAAAATTCTTCTTCTTACTTCTGGATTTGGATCTACCATACTTGTGGCTCCAACTGGAGTCACACTCCGTCGATCATCCTCTCATCATCGGCAAAGCCTCTGCATGCTTCGACTTGCCAACCTGTCTTCCTTGTTCTTGCTCCGACTTTCCTCTTCAAGAACCGCTGCTGCAACATTATTGAAGACTAACATATCATTAGTGATATTGTTGGTCAGATTGATGATGAGTTGATCGTATGAATCCGGTAGGCTTTGAAGTAGAAGCTCCGCACGTTCAACTTCCTCTATTTTATTCCCCAAAGAAGTGAGCTGGGCAAATAGAGTATTCAAAGTATTGATATGGTCGGTCACCGATGAGGATTCCGACATCCGAAGAGTATAAAGCCTTCTTTTTAAGAAAATCTTGTTGTATAGTGACTTGGCCTCGTATAGGTTTGTCAGAGTATCCCAAATATCTTTAGCATTTATCTTTTCAGCAATACTTGACAAACTTCATCTGCTAGAGCCAAATGTTGATTGGCAATAGCATTACCGTTCATCTCATTCCACTTTTCATCGTCCATGCCCTCCTTCGGCCTATCTCCAATAGCCGACAAGCAACGATCTTTTCGTAGAACTGCTTGCATCTTCATTTTCCACAACATGAAATTGCTTCCGTTGAATTTTTCAATCTCGAACCATGCCTCCATTTTGACAACAATAAAATTGCCTCAATAAAAAGAAAAAATTGTCTCAAAAATTCTTTTATGATGTGGAAGATCAGTCAAGGCTGCAACCACAGAGCATACTTAGAATTTTTAGATTTTTACAACGAGGCTCTGATACCACTTGTTGGCCCTAGGTGCGTCAACATGAGATAGAAAATACTGAAAATGAAGAATAAAAATGGACATCAGAATTTACGTGGAAAACTCCTAAAATTATTAGGGCAAAAACCACGGGCAAGATGAAAAAATTCCACTATAATATTTTGTGGGTTACAACATCTCTCTATCTTTCAAAGAGAACAATACTCTCAATATAGGAGAAAAACTATCTCACAAATATTAAAGAATACATACTCAAATATAGAGATATGAGAGAACACTCTGAAATTGAACACTTTAGAATTAAGGAAATGAGCTATATTTATAGGGTTGAAGATGTGTATTAAATGTGTATCTCCCAACTACCATCTCCCCAACTCCCACCTACCAACCATAATTGCACACGGTTCAACTTCGTCAAATTTGACAAGTTGATTGCCGACACATCCATGTGGGCTCACTGGGAAATTCTCTCGGAGTTGGCCTAAACAAGCTATCTTGGTGCTTATCAGCAACTGAATTTAACGGGGAATATCATCTCAGATTCTTGAAACTTGGGTATTTGTTTATAGATCTCACTGCAGAAGAGGACATGACTCATTTATGAATGCGGGGACGCTGGTAAATTCACGGGCATCTCCTCCGCATCATGAAATGGTCCCTAATTTCCCTTATCAAAAGGAATCCTTGATAGCTCCTGTTTGGGTTAGCCTTCCTGACCTTCCCATTCCTTTTTCCAACTGAAAAGACTGTTTTCTATTGATAATGCTATTGGAAAACCATTAAAAAAATGGACGAGGCAAAGTCAACATATTCACATTTATCATTTGCTTGTGTGTTGAGAGCCACGTCTGGAAAAGCTTTGCATTGGACTTGGAAAAACTTTTTTTGAGCAAAATATTGTTTACGCAGCCAATCCCAAATATTGTAAGGACTGCTACAGAGTCGAACAATCAGAGGCAGAATGCTATATTAATTGTAAGGCCTCGAGATTTGATTAATGAATGCCAATTGACAGTTAAATCGGAATATGTCGTATACAGTTAAATCGGAATATGTCGTATTTTTGAAATGGTCGAATAAATTCCGATAATATTTAAAAAATATTTTATGAAATGAAGAATAAAATTTATGATATAGTAGTAGATGTAAATCACAAGTGTCGACTGCAAATTTAATGTTACACTGGTGACACTTCGATGTACATAACTGGACCGGAACACAACTATTAATGTGTGTAGGACACAATTTACACACACTAAAACATACAAACTCTCACACACACATCACATTCAGCTATAAGCCGTATCCCTTTTCTCTCCCTTAACTCACGCTCATCTCGACCACCGCCTGGAAAAAAGCTGCGCCCGCCGCCGTTCGACCACCAACTAGTGAGTCCGACCTACCTTCACCTTCCCCTCTCTTCGTCGCACGTTCCAATACCAAGAATTGGAGATTTGTGTCACGGATTGCATCGACATTTGCCCAGAAAGCGATGAAGTTCCAGCGCTAGGGTTCGTCCGATTTTGGGGCGATTCCTTCAAAATTTATACAGGTAATCCTCCTTTGTTCCATAATCGTTCTTCCCCTGCAATTTTGTGGAGTTTTGTTCGAATTTATCGATGCATGTTGGGTATTGGCCAATCGATTTTCATTGTTTGAGGGTGAAAATTCTTAAATCATGTTCTTGATCGATTTTTAACCCACTTTAATCATGTTTTAGCTTTGATGAATCATATAGGAGAGGATTGTATAAAATTTAAATGTATTGTTAATTGAGTTCAAAAATCTTGTTGCATGTCCCATAATCTGCTGCTATTTATGTTTCACTGTACTGTTGGGGCATGATTTTCTGATGTATATGGTTCTACTCTTTTGCTGGTTGGGGTTCGAGTTTCCTGCTATTTTGGTTTTGAAAATAGGATGCTGAAACGAATTGAAAATCTTGCTGAAACGAATCGAAAACATGATGTTTATGTTTGAAAATCATGCTGCATGTTTGGAAATCTGTTGTTATAAGGTGCATATGCGAGTCCAATGTGTTTGAGGTGCATGTTTTATCAATGCTTGAGTCGATGTGAGATTAGTTGACGATTCAAGTGTTGGCCTCACATCCTTGCTATAATAGCCAAGTTCAAACTGAGTTTAGTTTCAACTTATCAATAATATTGATTGAGAAATTCATAAATTTTGAATTATTGATAGGCTATATGATCTCACCAAAGTTGGTTTAGGAAGCTAAGAGTTTTCCGTAAATACTGAAAACCTCATGAAATGAATTGCATGAACTTGGGAGATCAAATTAATATGCTAGCGAATGCGGTTTAAACATGTAAGGAAATTGAATAGAATTGGAATCAGGATGATTCTAATTAATTTATTTTAAATGACTTAGTATGAACGAATATTTGGAATCGTGTAGATTTTATTAAATTCCCATAACGAAATGCCATTGACGTGGTCGAAGATATCGAGATTGGACAACTGGGAATAGGTATGTTGCGATCGGAAACATACGACATGTATCTGTATTATTTGATACATGATTTATTGAATTACGTGAACTACGTAAGATTACTTGGCTACATGATTTTAGTTGAATTATGCAGCATTCATAGCACGCAAATTTGGTGTATGAAAATAAATGTTTTGTTAACACACATCATTTTTTTATATATATACATCGAACATGACATATTGAGTTGCATATGTCACATGATGCAAAGATGAATCATTGGGCATATCATATTGATCTTACCGCTCCTTGGATCCATTTGATTATGATGAGATCTATAGTGTCATGAGGACGTTGGGCACGACGATGACAAACAGTTTAGGTAAGAACTGTAGTCACCCGTGTTGTCGCCGTACCTATGCACGAGGGATACTAGGCACAACACAGGCACGACGAGAGATGTCGTAGTGCAATGTGTGTGTCGCCGCACTCTGCTCGAGCTTGATATTGTTGCTGACTATTTCCTTGGCTTCCAGACGTTTATATCTCGAGATGATTTGTACCCTTACATTCATTGCATTACATTGAATGTCATTGCATCATATATCACATTTTATAGACGCATGTTGTAATTATTTGATAGTTTCATAGTGGGATTTGGCTCACCCCCCAAGTGGGTTGTTGTCGTCTTTGTGTGTGGACAGTGGCACGTAGTACATGTACCAAGATTCCAAAGAGGGAATGCTCGTTGAAAGCTATACCTGAGGTTGTTTTCTGTTTATCCCAGTCGTAGTTAGTTATTTATGCCAGGGTGTGTCATGGAATTTAAACTTATGTATATTAAGTTTATTTCTACTTAGTCTTGGATATGTTTTGATATTTGGTGCTTATTTAATGCTGATTGTATTATGTAAATATTTCCAGTATTGGTATATCGATATACATATGATAGTATTATGTAAATATTTTTAGCATGAGTTATGTGTTGGATGCTTAGTGTGCATGATTATGGTATTATGTATGGTTATATTGATATATGTATTATGATTATTGGTATGTCCCTCGTGCGGGGAAGTCATGCCGAATTTTTTTAGGGGCGGGGAAGTCATGCCGAATTTTTTTTAGGGCCACGTGTTGGTAAAAGTTAATTAATCTTTCGCTATTTACATTAAAAAATCATTGTGTGATAACTAAACATTTGATTAGGAACGGGCCCTCATAGTTGGTATCAGAGCATACTGAGAATGTTCTAGTTTTGAGTCTTGTGTACACTGGAATATGCATAAATGAATATGTGCATTTGTATTTGAAACTTACTTGACCTATTTGCTCTTTCTTGATTTGGAGTGAAATGGTTGATGTCGATATGTGATTTTAGATGATTGAGCTTGAGTATGCTGATTTTGTGTAGTATTGATATTGATCACGATATTAATACTATACTATTCTATATGTGACGAAAGAAGTAGGGAAAGAGTATATACTCGAACACCTACAAAACCTGTCAATATTGAACAAGTAATGAATTTTGTTGAATAAGTGAAGAGTGTGTATAAATTGTTAGATTAGAGGTCTTCTATATGAAATTGTATTGAGTATGAGGTCATTGAGCAATGAAGTTGCTCTGGAAGCTGTTGAAAATAACAATGCAAAATGAGTTATAAGATGTTGGTGTACGAGTCCTTGAATTTGATTGAGATATCTCAAGGACATAGAGCCATTTAGATTTCGGCAATGAGGATTGATCGCTATTATTTTAAACAATTAATTCCAGTCTAGCGATTTATACCGCAAGTGCACGGTGTCAAGTTTTAGTATAGTGATATAAAAGAAAGGATGTCGAACCCACATGGACTAACTATAAGTACCAAATAAAATTAGCAAAATTATATTTAGCCTACGAAAAAGATGATTAATTATCTAATTAAACTAAAAACTTAAAAACTCAAAAATAAAACAACTCATTTGAAGATGCGAAGGAATTCCGCTCAAGAAATTTATCAAGATGTTGGTTCAAATGTGTTATCGTCAATGATTTGCTTGTTAAAACAATTATTAATCAATCAATTCTTAAGGTGACGGATTTTCGAATAATCAATACACTTTCTCAAGCTATATTGAAACTAATATTAAATTGACACAAGTAACTCTCGTTCACTTAAACCAATTTAATATAGAATAAATCTCGATGAAAACCGTTAACTTTAAATCTCTCAATTCAAAGTGATCACGTATATGATTTAATCTCTCGATCTAAATCTTAACATACAACATGAATTATTATAGCGTATTATAATTTTATCTCTCGATCTTAATTATAATTCACAAATTCAATCAAAGTTAGCTAGGCTTTGATAGCATTAAGATTATAATTCATGCGCATAAAAATTAATCCACTCAAGCACAATCAAATCAATGATTCAAGCACAAAATTCCCTAACCTTGATAAAATAAACTGAAATTATATTCAAATCAAATTAACAAGACGTCTAATCGTTTCTCAACCTCAAAATCATCAAATAAATCTGAAAATCAAAATAATTAGAGTTTAGAAATACGATAACGTGGGAGCGAATCCGTGCGTTGACCGATACTTCTTCTCTTGCTTCCTTCCTTGCACTTCAAAGGATTTCTCTAACCATGGATTGTTCTTGGAAGAGAAAAAAACGGCTGAATAATATGATATTGGGTATGATTATGCTCTCAATAATGGCTCCCAATTTCGTGCCCTACTTCCAAAATCAAACCAAATCAAGTCTTTAATTTTCTGAAAATTCCGCGTCTCGATCGATCGGTGCATATGTCTCGATCGATCGAGCACCTTCAGCTCTCGGATATAATTTTCTCTGCCTAGCTCGATCGATCGAGGGTAAGCTTCCAATCGATCGAGCTTTCTTCACTTTTTCTTGCCAAGTCTCTGCCATGCTCGATCGATCGAGCATGTCTTTCCGATCGATCGAGCTCCGCTTTTCTTTGTTGGCCAAAACTTCTGCCTCTTTCAATCGATCGCCCTCCAGTTCCGATCGATCGGTCATGCCAGAATTCAATTTCTTCATTTCTTGCCTCGGTTTGACCCGTTTTCTTCCTTTTGGCTCAATTCTTCCATTTTCCACCTAGATTCCTGAAACAATCAAATAAATACCAAAAAGCATAACATCTTCCAGGAATCTACACGAAAATATATACATATCAAAGCAAAAATACACGTAATAATCAACCCTATCAACTACCCCAAACTCCGAATCAGTTCAGGTCCTCCAACTGATTTACTGGTCAAATCATCCCAGTATAATGGCGAACTACAACGCCGGCCATATAGAGCCTCGAATGGAGCCATCTGAATACTCGTTTGATAGCTATTATTGTACGAGAACTCTACCAAGGCCAATGAATCTTGCCATGAAGAATCAAACTCTAACACACATGCCCGTAGCATGTCCTCGAGAGTCTGTATAGTACGCTTGATCTGATCGTCCGTTTGGGGATGATATGTCGTGCTCAATCTTACTTCAGTACCCAAAGCTGACTGGAGACCTCCCCAAAAATGAGATGTAAACCGTGGATCTCTGTCAGATACAATAGACACTGGAATCCCGTGTAGTCTCACTATATCCCGGACATACAACTGAGGCATCCTCAAGTATGTGTACGTCATACTGTAAGGAATGAAGTGAGCTACCTTCGTCAGCCTATCCACGATCACCCAAATGGCATCACAACCAGAAGTAGTCCTCGGAAAGTGGGTCACAAAGTCCATAGATATGTGTTCCCACTTTCATTCGGTATCTACAAGCTCCTAAGCTCGCCACCAGGCCTCTGTCTTTCTGTCTTCACCTGCTGGCAGATCAAGCACCTCTTAACGAAAGCGATGACATCACGCTTCATTCGTTTCCACCAGAACTGATCACATAGGTCCTTATACATTTTCCTCTCTCCTGGGTGGATACTAAGCCTTCTATTATGAGCTCGCTCCAAGATCCCTCTACGCAACTCCGGCGTACTCGAAACTACCCAACGGTTACCCAATCTCAAGGAACCGTCCTCAGCCACTCTGAACTTTGATGGCTGTCCAAGATTTACTAATGATAACCATCTCTGAATCTCATCATCTGCCTTCTGAGCTCTCCTGATAATCTCATAGATATCTGGCTCAGTTAATAAGGTCGATACACATACTGGTGATGTATTGATGTGACTAGAAATAGACACATCTATTGTGCTTAATTGTCTACGATTTTTTTTATTTTGATGGATAAATTGATACATATGCTACCTAATCGTATATTTGTGTAAATGTATGGAAAGGTGAAGAAATCAAGCTAAAATGATGAAAGAAGCAATAAAGTTGAAGAAAAGAGGAAAAAACCAGAATTCAAGACACATGTTGCTCCTTTCTCCTCAAATTTCTATATGTTCAAGCCATGTCTTGGAAATGTGGTCCGTAGCAAAGTTGTAGAAATTTGAGTTACCTTCGCATGGACAGCTGATTCATCGAATTCGGAGTTCGGACGAGAAAGTTACGGCCAAAATACGAAACTCGCCAGAAAAATGGAAGACGGGCGTAATTACGCCATTATCAGGCGTAATTATGCCAATGCTACGACATGGACATGCGTAATTTCGCCATTAGGAGGCGTAAATACGCCAGAAATGCGGGAAGCCATATTTTTGAGACGTCATCAGGCGTCTTTACGCCATTTTCTGGCGTAGCTACGCTGCAGAGTTTTGGAAAGTGTAAAGACTTGATTCTTTCATTCCCACATGGATTCTAACCTACTCCATCAGCCTCCCTATACATATATGGACGAAAATCAGACTAAAAACCATGTAGATAGTTAGGGTAGAGTAGTTTTAGACTAGTTTTATATTTTCTTTCAATTTTGTTGAAGACAACTACGAAGATCGAAGCGAATGCGGATTGACACCTCGACGAGCGGAGATCGGATTAGTTTTCTTTCCATTGTTTTTATTTATAGTTTTGTTTTAATTATGTGTAGCTAGTTTTAATTCTTGGTTGAGAAAGACAAATCCTTGGATTTTATTTATCTTGGGGAGATTCTTACGCTTTAATTATCAATTTTATTGAGTATCAAGAGTTTTTTCTGATTTTATTGATATGATTGTTGTGTTTGTTTATTGGATTGACAACCTAGTGACTTGCATGAAATCTAACGTTAAATTAGATATCAAATACGGAATCGTTTGATCCCTCTAATTTACGAAGCAACTAAGATTGATAATTGCCTGCTGTTGTTGTTATTAAATTCTTAGGAAAAACGATTGGATGATTAATCCTAACGGCTGTAGTTTTTATTGATTATATTCATCAAACTTACTAGTTTTGAAACTATCATTGATTTAATCTTAACGGCTGTAGTTTTGGTTAAAGATTTGATAAGAGTTGAATTGAATGTTGTTTTCTATTTGACTACAATTAAGGTAAGGGAGGAATTAGATTTTCAATTGATGAATATTCAAGTAAAATTGAGTTTTTTTTGTGAATCGATGAAATAGATGATAAAATCCAAGGTAGAGTCGACGGATACCAAGAATCACTTTCATTAGTTTAATCTTTAGTTTTAATTTTAATTAGTATAATTCATTCACAACCCCATCTTTTATTCTTTTGATTTTGATTTTCATTAACACAAAGATTCACACCTCCTCACAGAATCGATCCCTACTCACGCTACTACATATTTACTGCTATTAACTTGAGAGGGTTAATTTGGGCGTACGCGATAAGCGCACACCAAATTTTGGCGCCGTTGCCGGGGAGGCGTTGTATATTTTTGTGTTAATATTTTCTGTTTTGTTTCTTTCTCTTTCTTCCCCCCCCCCCCCCCCCCCCCCCCACCGCTACTCTTGTTTGTTCATGCTTACAGGTTGATTTCTTAAAAATTGGATCTTATCATGGAGGACTATAGGCGACTAGACGAATTGGAGTATCTTGTGCACCAACTTGGCGTAGGGAGTGGACAAAGTGCATACAACTCAAGTTGGTGTGATCATCCCAATCTCAACTATGACAATCAATGGATGAGCCCACCTCCACCTTACATGCAGTCCTATCTACCGCCATACATACCACAATATTCGCCATGGACGCAACAACCTCAATACCATACCCTGGTGAGTCTTTAGAGAATCTTGTTTTAACACTTAATGACAATACTTTGCAATTTCAACAGGAATTCAGTGCTAACACTCAGAATTTGGGTAACCAAATCGAGCAACTTATTAAATCAGCCGATCAGATAGCATCACAACCCACCGACTTTATACCCTCCCGGACGATGGAGGCACCACGAGAGAACATGGTTGCAATCGCCTCAAGGAGTGACGAAGAGGTAGGAACCCCGGGGGAGGTGGTACTGATGCCACCCAAGCTAGAAGAGGAGACACATGTGCCACTAGAAGAAGAGGAGCTTGCACATCATGCATCTCCACAAGGTATGTCTCCAACAACCCCCTATTTTGAATATGATCATGAACCCTTTGAAGAGAAAAAGGAATCGAAGGTCGAATACTGTGATGAAATGGACATGTTTGACGATTTTTTCTCTGACGACGAGGAGAAGGAAACCCCTACAAAATGCACGGATCAGGGTATGTTCATTGTCCATGCATGATTGGAAATAATAGAATTGATATGGCCATGCTAGACTTAGGAGCAACAATAAATGTTATGCCTTATTCAATCTACACCTCTTTAGACCTAGGACCTCTTAAAAAATCTGAAATTGCTATTCAATTAGCAAATAGGTCTACTGTGCATCCTAGGGGAATACTTGAGGACGTTCTAGTGAAAGTCGATAAATTAGTCTTTCCCGCTGACTTCTACGTACTTGACATGGAAAATGATAATAAAAGCAGCCATATTCTGTTAGGGAGACCATTTTTAAAAACTTCCAAGTGCATAATAGATGTAAGTGGTGGTGCTTTTACTATGGAGTTTAATGGTGATGTTGATAAGTTCAATACTCATGATCCCGTTCATCCTACTACTGATTATACTATTGGCATCACACGTCACGTATCACTAGAAAAATCACATACTGTCACTGAGCATGAACATGGGGTAAATACTGATCGACCTGTTGACGAAGGAGGTATGGGAGAAATTTTGACTGATACTTCATGTATTACTACTGCTTTACCAAATTCTCCTTTTAAAAATCTCAATTTTGAATTGCAGGTACCTGATGTTGAGCTGAAACTTCCTCCTGAACCTCACGATACATCAATAGAAAACGAGGGGATGCAAAAAGGGTTGAGGACCTCCAAGAAGAATAAGGCGAATAGGCACCGCCTTCGAGCTGTCAGAAGGATACTGAGGTGGGAAAAGGTGGCATTGGACACCAAACATGACCCACCATGAGCACGAGCATTGGAGTCGAGCCACCGACGTTAAACAGAGGCGCTGCTTGGGAGGCAACCCAAGGGGAGTTAGTTTCCTTTCTCCCTTTTATTTTCATTTTTATTGCTTTAGTAGTTAGACTTTTCTCTTTTCTTGTATTTTTGCCTTACATTGGGGACAATGTAAGATTTAAGTATGGGGGAGGGATTAGTGGTGTGTTATTGCTTTTCTATTACAAAAATACAAAAAAATCAAAAATTTTGAAAATTTTGAGCAAATAGTTAGTAATGAACACATGCTTAGAGTCACTAGCCCATGATGAAACCTAATTGATATCATGCATGCTTTTGAACATAGGTGAATTGTTAACCTTGGAACACTTTGAATCTAATGCAAATTTTGCTTTGACATAGTAGTTGAATATTTTGAGCACATTATTGTCATGACTTGTGAAGTGTGCATAGCTTAGTGAAGATTGTGTGAACTTTGTGATAGTCTTAAGAAGTCTCTAATATATGCTAGAACTTAACTACATGCTCTTTGAGGCGTATGTCTAGACTGCTTGCAAACATGAAAGTGATATAGGCAATCTTTGATGCGTTTGAGCCTTTCAAGCCTACCATGTAAAGAAATCAATCACTAGTACCATGTTTGAGCTTTAATGCAAAAGAATGGTTATATGCTAAGCATACAAACAACCACCATTCGACATTCTTTGACTAGCTTATCATCCTTCCCTAATGAGCCTAAATATGAGTTCTATGCATACCTTTGAAGGGAGTATGATGTGTTTCATTCACAAGCACTTAAGTATTCAATGATTAAAAAGTTTGTGAGCTTCATAAGGAAAAGAATGAAATGCATGAAAGAAAAGGGATGCCTTGAGAAAATAGATAAAAATATGACTCCAAGGGGAGCCAAGGCACAAAAGAAGAAAAATGTTGAAACAAAAGTTGAAAAATTCGAGCAAGAAGAGAAGCTTTTAGTGTGCAAATCATCATACTTTCTTACTTGATATATCCTTACCTTTCTTTCATAATCCAATACCTAGGCCACACTACAAGCTAATAAAGACCTACTTGATTTATGTTTGCAAAGTGGCTAAGATAGTGGAGAATAGTGTGCAAGTGAGCCTATACTTATGTTGGTGTATGACTTGAACTATTATGAATTTACATTAATTGGATCTATAACTTGTACATGACACTTGTTTATGACCACACACGCACGTTCACCACTTTGTTGGGTACAAAATGTTTATGGATTGAACTTGTTCCACTGTTAACTTTTCACCGCCTTTCATTACTATGCATGTTTAAAATTGTTGAGGCATAAAAGTGAGAACAAGTTAGTTTGTTATGAACCTATGAGCCAAAGTAAAAAGATTATAGTTTTGTCTGATTTACTCGAGGTCGAGTAAAGATTAAGTATGTGGGTGTTTGATGTGATTAGAAATAGACACATCTATTGCGCTTAATTATCTACCAATTTTCTTTATTTTGATGGATAAATTGATACATATGCTACCTAATCGTATATTTGTGTAAATGTAGGGAAAGGTGAAGAAATCAAGCTAAAATGATGAAAGAATCAATAAAGTTGAAGAAAAGAGGAAAAAACCAGAATTCAAGACACATGTTGCTCCTTTCTCCTCAAATTTCTATATGTTCAATCCATGTGTCCATAGAAAAGTTGTAGAAATTTGAGTTATCTTCGCATGGACAGCTGATTCATCAAATTCGGAGTTTGGACAAGAAAGTTACGGCCAAAATACGAAACTCGCCAGAAACATGGAAGACGGGCGTAATTACGCCATTAGGAGGCGTAAATACGCCAGAAACGCGGGAAGCCATATTTTTGAGACGTCATCAGGCGTCTTTACGCCATTTTCTGGCGTAGCTACGCCTGCAGAGTTTTGAAAAGTGTAAAGACTTGATTTCTTTCCTTCCCACATGGATTCTAACCTACTCCATCAGCCTCCCTATACATATATGGACGAAAATCAGACTAAAAACCATGTAGATAGTTAGGGTAGAGTAGTTTTAGACTAGTTTTATATTTTCTTTCAATTTTGTTGAAGACGGCTACGAAGATCGAAGCGAATGCGGGATTGACACCTCGACGAGCGGAGATCGGATTAGTTTTTTTTTCCCTTGTTTTTATTTATAGTTTTGTTTTAATTATGTGTTCTAGTTTTAATTCTTGGTTGAGGAAGACAAATCCTTGGATTTTATTTATCTTGAGTAGATTCTTACGCTTTAATTATCAATTTTATTGAGTATCAAGAGTTTTTTCTGATTTTATTGATATGATTGTTGTGTTTGTTTATTGGATTGACAACCTAGTAACTTGCATGAAATCTAACGTTAAATTAGATATCAAATACAGAATCGTTTGATCCCTCTAATTTACGAAGCAACTAAGATTGATAATTGCCTGATGTTGGTGTTATTAAATTCTTAGGAAAAACGATTGGATGATTAATCCTAACGGCTGTAGTTTTATTGATTAGATTCATCAAACTTACTAGTTTTGAAACTATCATTGATTTAATCTTAACGGCTGTAGTTTTGGTTAAAGATTTGATAAGAGTTTAATTGAATGTTGTTTTCTATTTGACTACAATTAAGGTAAGGGAGGAATTAGATTTCCAATTGATGAATATTCAAGTAAAATTGAGTTTTTTTTGTGAATCAATGAAATAGATGATAAAATCCAAGGTAGAGTCGACGGATACCAAGAATCGCTTTCATTAGTTTAATCTTTAGTTTTAATTTTAATTAGTATAATTCATTCACAACCCCATCTTTTATTCTTTTGATTTTGATTTTCATTAACACAAAGATTCACACCTCCTCATGGGATCGATCCCTACTCACGCTACTACATATTTACTGCTATTAACTTGAGAGGGTTAATTTGGGCGTACGCGATAAGCGCACACCATGTATCAACATCGAAGTCATAGCCCAGATGGCAATAGGAAGTCATCATGGCTGATAATTGCATGGCATCCTCAGCGGTACACCTCATTTTTCGGCTCAAGGCGTCTGCCGTCAAGTTCGCCTTCCTGGGATGGTACTCTATTTCACAGTCATAGTCCTTGAGTAAGTCCATCCATCTCCTCTGTCTCATATTCAGTTCTGCCTGAGTAAAAAGAACTCCAGGCTCTTGTGGTCTGTGTACATGGTAAACGACGTACCATACAAGTAATGCCTCCAGATCTTCAAGGCGAAAATAATAGCCGCCAACTCCAAGTCATTGACTGGATATCTAGTCTCACGCGGCTTCAACTGTCTCGATGCATAAGCTACCACATGCTTATCTTGCATCAGTACACACCCCAGGCCCTGTAGTGATGCATCGGTATAAAGAACAAACCTTGTGTTCTCCGTAGGAATCACTAACATAGGCGCCGTCATCAACCGGTGTTTCAACTCTTGGAAGCTCTCCTCACAAGCCTCATACCAAACGAATGGTACTCCCTTTTGGGTCAACTGTGTCAAAGGCTTAGCAATCTTTGAAAATCCCTCGACGAAGCGTCGATAATATCCGGCCAACCCAAGAAAGCTCCGTGTCTCGGGTACAGAAGTGGGTGTAGGCCACTCCATCACAGCCTCTATCTTCCTGGGATCCACCGATATCTCACTGCTAGATATAACATGCCCCAAGAACACCACGCTACTCAACCAGAACTCACACTTGCTGAGCTGGCGAACAACTGATTATCTTTGAGGATCTGGAGCACTGTCCACAAGTGTTTCACGTGCTCTTCCTCACTCCGAGAGTAGATGAGTATGTCGTCAATAAACACTATGACGAACTGATCAAGATATGGTTGGAACACCCGGTTCATCAGACTCATAAAGACAGCAGGGGCGTTCGTCACACCAAACGGCATAACCAAGAACGCGTAGTGCCCATACCGAGTCCGGAATGCTGTCTTCTGAACATCCTCCTCTCTGACCCGGATCTGATGGTATCCTGACCTCAAATCAATCTTGCTATACAGCTTTGTACCATGCAACTGATCAAACAAGTCGTCAATCCTTGGGAGAGGATATTTGTTCTTCACTATTGCCTTATTCAGTTGCCGGTAATCGATGCACAAACGCATCGAACCATCCTTCTTCTTCACAAAAAGAACCGGTGCACCCCAAAGCGATACGCTAGGGCGTATATATCCTTTGTCAAGGAGTTCTTGCAACTGCTCCTTCAATTCCCTTACCTCCACCGGTGGGCACGAGAAATAGTGGACGTCCCCGGTAATAACTCAATCCCAAACTCGACCTCTCTACTCGGTGGGAGTCCTAAAATTTCCTCTGGAAACACATCAGTAAACTCTGCTACCAGGGGTACATCTTCCACCCTCAACTCTTTATTCTTTCCTGTCGTGTCCACGACATAGATAAGATAGCCCGTGTGTCCACGTTCCAATAACTGGGACATTTTGATCGCCGATATCAACGAAATCTTTGCACGAGAACCGTTCCCATAGAAAGTCCACTGAATCCCCATATCGGATCTGAACCGAACCATCCTCTGCCGACAGTCCACGACTGCCTGATATCTATTCAGAATGTTGATGCCCACGATGCAATCGAAGTCTGACATACCCAACACGATCAAATCCACCTTCAACTCATTACCCTCAAAATAAATGAGGCAGTCCGCAAGAAACTGATCAGCAACAACATTTCTTCCGGTGGGTGTCGAGACCATAAGAGGCGTGGGTAATGAAGACGTGCACATATGGTGTCTCTCCACAAAACCAACAGATACAAAAGAGTGGGAGGCACCTGTATCTACCAAAATAAAAGTAGGGTAAGTAAATAAATGACACGTACCAACGATAACCTCTTCCGGAGCTGCCTTGGCCTGCTCCCTAGTCAGTGCATATACATGCCCCTGGGGCGGTCCCATTGTCTGACCTCCCGATGGTCGAGGCATAATCTGCTGCCTCTGATGCCCTGTCCTTCCATCAAATCGTGGCCCGTTCGTCCTGAAATCTGACTGCCCTCCCTGGTTATGGCCCATTTTGCAACAACTATAACAGGCCGGGCAGTTACTTGATGAGTACGGTCCTCCACAATTTTCACATCTCGCTTCCCACGATCTATTCACTTGCGTTGGTCCTCGGTTGGTCGATACATTGCTCTTTCGACTCTCCTGTTTCCGGTTATAAGACTTTTTCCCACTAAACCGAGAGGATGAAGAAGCTCCACGAGGCTTAAATGACTCCCCTCGTGGCCTCAAGCTATCAGTAACTTGCTTCTGCGGTGGTACATGTGGGGGTACAACATCAGCATAGGCACCAACTCCAATTTCCGTAAGCTATGCTCTAGTAAGAGCATCATCAAAAGAGGTGGGGTTGTTGGAGATAACCCTATCAAATAGCTCCGGCCTCAAGCCCTTCAGGAAATGCCTCATCTTGGCATGACTGCTTGTAGCAATATGAGGAACATACCTCAAAAGCGATGAGTACTGTAGGGCATAGTCAGAGACTGCCATGTTGCCCTGCTTCAGATTGGTAAATTCATCCTCTTTCATTTGTCTAGCGGCAACAGAAAATTACCGGTTCAGAAACCGGTTCCTAAACAAACACTAGTCAATATGTACTCCTTGAGCTCTCAGCTCCATCACAGTTGTCTTCCACCACATGGAAGACTTCTTGGCCAGTTGAAACTCTGTCAATCTTAACCAAGCAGTCTTGGCACAGGGTGCCAACACGAAGATCTGCTCTATCCTCTCTAACCATTCCTCCACTTCCTCTCCAGTCTCTGTTCCTTCAAAACGGGGTGTGTGGAAGTTCAAGAATTGTGTCAAGCTCAGCTCTCCAGGCAACATCAACTGTGCTATCGGTTCCATACCCATAGCAGGTGGCGGTAGTGGGTTTGTCTGAGCAATGCTTGCATTCACACTCCCTATATCCCCCACTTCCTCATTGAGGTTCTCCAGATTTATAGCCGCCATGCTGTAATACAAGGGTTAACAACAATACCAAAACAATTCATGTATTACACCGTTGGATAACATAAGCAGCAATAAGCATGTTAGTATAACAATATATACACTAATATGCACCTCATGCATAAACATGCTCATAATCAAACGCCTAGCCAATTTGTTGCTAAGGCTACCCTTCACTCATTCCCGGGTTCTCCAACCACTGCTCTGATACCACTAATGTAAGGACCCTAGTTCCTTAAATGCAGATTAAGGACATAAGTAGAGCTAATATGTAAAATCAGAGTATAAAAATTCGTGTTGAAGCTTTGAGCTTTAAGGATTACATGCCAAAATAAGTACTTCCAATGGATTAGTTACATTCTCATCAAATGAATGTTAATCCTATAGATTTACACTACTCCTAGAGTAGAAACTATACAAAAAAATCACAGCTTCTATGTGATGCCCGGGGATTAATGTTGTTAATCCTGGTGTGGTAATGATCCCTTAAGGATTTTAATTGTGGCAATTATGAGTTAATTGTGGTATTGGGACGCCCGGGGATTTTAAATCCGATATTTGGAGTCATTGGATCCAAGGGATGAGATTGTATTCTCGTCGTGGTGTTAACCTTGGAATTTGGTCTGTGGTGGGATTTGGGGTCCGGAGTACTTTGTACTGGGGCTGGTAATAGAATTTTAGATTGGGAAGTAATTATTGAAAACAGATGCTTTTTAATGAGTCATGATGTATTTGTGGAAGGATTGGTATTTTCGAGTTTTGGTACTATATATACCAAGTAGACTCGGTATTCCGTCATTTGGCACGGGACCCTTCTCTCTCTTCCCTCTCTCCTCGCTCAAAGCCGTTTTCCCCCATTTCCCCTCTTCTTCCCTTGGAGGAAAAATCGTTGGTAGCTTGGCTCGGGAGCCGGATTTCTCGAAGATAATCAGGTATTCATCTTCCCCTCATCATTGTCTTCGATTGGGTAGTGGTATTGTATATTTTGGTTGAGATTTTGGTTGGTTTTGGATTTAGGGATTTTTGGTTAAAAATCCAAAGTTGGAATTTTAGAGTTTTTATTGGTCTTTATTGGTGTATTTGAGGTGATGAAGGTGTATGGGGTGTTGGTTTTGAGTTTGGGTGTGAAAAACACCATGGAAGCTCGTATTTTTTGGAAAATCGCAGGTTGCGATCGATCGCCAAGGAGCGCCGATCGATCACGACGAGCAGCTTGAAATTTGTGGAAGATAAACAGTGCACCGATAGATCGCGACTTCCTTTCTTGGCGATCGATCGCGAGGTGTTTGGTGATCGATCGCCAAGACATGGCGATCGATCGCGAGCCATTTCTGCCAGGCAGTGAGGAGCGGCGATCGATCGCGCGAAAATGGCGATCGATCGCGGCTTGCTGAATAGTGAATTTTCACTATTTATTTTAAAACTTGGAATTTTGGTAACGGGGTTTAATTAGCCGATTTCCGGGGCAATGTCTACATTCCAATGGGAATGCCATACTTTTTTAAATTGATTGTTTGGAGCCAAAGTTTAATAAAACGGAATTCTCGGTTGGGTTTTAGGCTATCTTCTAAACTTATAAAATGAAATGGGTATCACGCATGCTTAGCCGGGGGCTTTTATTTTGGTAATCGTCATGGATTGACGATATGTTTGGGGGTTATGAACGTGCTTGGGCACGTGGTTGCATACTTGTGTTTAATTGTGAGTTATTTATGTGTTAGCACATAATTCATCGGGTCGTGGGACTCAGGCGAGGTTGAACTCGAACTACGGAAGTATGAGGTACGTATAACGTACGAGCATAGCCTATTATAATGTTGTAACTGTAAAATGCATGGTATGTGGTGTTTGCAATAAAGGGATATTGAAACGCATGGTATATGGTACTTCCTATAAATGGATAGTGATATGCATCGTATATGGTACTTGCTATAAATGGATAGTGATATGCATGGTAGATGGTAATTGCGTTAAATGGACATACATTGGGAAACCATACGGTGCCGCTATTGAGCGAGCAATGATTTGGGATGTTGTCGCCATTGAGCGACCATCGGTTATGACGCCGCTATTGTTGAGCGTGCGTGGGGTTAAAATGCCGCTATTGTGGAGCGAGCTATGAAATAGAAATATGGAATAATTGGCTAGATACATGTAATATCTGTAGTACCCTATTTGATGATTTAATCATATTTGGTTATGGAATTGGTATAGCAAGGATGGTTTTAGTTGATCATTGAGATGATCAACTGGCTTTTGAGAATTTAATGGTTTGGTTATTTTGATAACAGGGACAATACAGGGGATCCAGATGAGGATGATACCATCCAGGAAGTATCATTTAAATTCATGGCATTTACATTCTGTAAATTTATGAACTGTAATATTATGATTATCGGATTGGTGGTATTGGTATGCTCACCCCGTGTGGGGGCTGTCTCTGTTGGGGCAGGTGATACAGGTGTAGCAACAGCTTTGGAGTTGAGCTCGGGCTGTTGATTAGAGGTACTTCCAGGATCGAGGTACCAGAGCTGGTTGAATAAGTACATAGATCCAGAGTTGAGATCTAGTTGTGCTTGCAGGGTGCTTCCAGGATTGAAGTACCAGTAACGGTATCTGGTAGAGTATTTTATACATTAGATACACGCTTATTCATTGGGTGCTCTCATGTGAGTACGTTTTTACGTGTTTATGGAATGTATAAATGGGCATGGTTTTCTCTCTTCATTTATGGTTTGCATGCAATTAAATACGGAATTGCTAAATGAACTGAGAGTATGTTAATGTATTATCAGGGTGCAAACTATGAAAGTGGCTTTGGTTGGAGAAGTTGAATATTATGAGGTTCTAATGCAAGAAATTTTATAGATGGTAAATGATGTTATTCTTGTATATGGTTTCTTCCCATGATACTATGATTGTATGCACTAATAACATGGATTAATACACAAATAACGGGTTAAGGGCACGGGGGTCCTTACATTAGTGGTATCAGAGCAGTGGTTTGCTCTTTGGGGCTGTTGAGGGCCTGGAACATGCTGATAGGAATGGGTAGCACATACTTATGCACGATGATAGTTAGTGTTGTGTGGCACAACTATATTGCTTATGTGTGTTTATGATTTGTGTTCATAATTGGAATATGTTGTTGCTAACCATGGTGGTTGCAGGATCGTATGAGACATGGATTATGCATTACGGTTGCATATATATCGGAGTGATGATTTTAATGCTTTGCCGCTAAATGTTGAAGCGATGGTAAAATTCTGCATGTCACATTTAAAGCGAGGTGCATTAAAATACACTCATGGTCGATGGTTATTGGAATACAGGTTATGCATTACGGTTGCATGCATGGCGTAGCCATGTGAATACTTGCCGCTGTCATAGTATAGCGATGAAGAATATTTGCCGCAAATATGTCGAAGCGAAGGATAATTCCGCTGTCATATTACTATTGCGAGGGGTATTATGCCGCTAATATGTCGAAGCGATGGATATTTCCGCTGTCATGATAAAACGAGGAGTAGTGGCGCCGCTGTCATACCACCGCGATGAAGAATATTTGTCGCTTAAGCGAGGGATATTATACCGCTAATATGACGTAGCGATGAGCTTTCCGCTGTCATATGATAGCGACGGAGGATATTTGCCTCTTAAGCGAGGGATATTATGCCGCTCGTATGTCGAAGCGAAGTAGCGAAGAGGGATATTTGCCACTTCTTAGCGAGGGATATCATGACGCTAGTTTATTGGCGATGGTTCATGCCGTCGGGTATCTATATATCGATGATTCATTCCGCTAGTTTTTGGCGATGGTTTATGCCGTCGGGTATTCATAGCGATGGTTTATTCCGCTATTCTATGGCGATGGTTTATGCCGTCGGGTATTCATAGCGATGGTTTATTCCGTTATTCTATGGCGATGGTTTATGCCGCCGGGTATCTATATAGCGATGGTTCATTCCGCTATTCTATTGGCGATGGTTTATACCGCCGGGTATTCATAGCGATGGTTTATTCCGCTATTCTATGGCGATGGTTTATGCCGTCGGGTATTCATAGCGATGGTTTATTCCACTATTCTATTGGCGATGGTTTATGCCACCGGGTATTCATAGAAGGGTATTTATAGCGATGATACATTCCGATACATCTATGGCGATGGTTCATATCGCCGGATATCTATAGCGATGTTTTATGCCGCTGACTCTATGGCGAGGGATCATGCCGCTGATTCTATAGCGATGGGTTATACCGCTATGTACGTGACACTGGATTACTCCACCTACGAGCGAGGGGTGCTGATTGCATACCACAGTTGGACGATGGGGACATGTATGCCGCTATCTTGTTAGCGATGAGGTATGGCATATTACTGTTTTATTCGCATTATTGTGGATGACATGCGTTGATGTACATATACCGTCATATGTTTGACGATGAGACTATGGATGTCGTGTATCGACATATACCATCACGAGTTGACGACGTTATTTTGAATGTCATATGTTGACAGGTACCGTCGCGGGATGACGATGACATAGTGGATGCCTATGTAGACGCGTAGCGTCGTTTCGATGAATAATACATTTTGGTAAATGTATTTAGCCATATGGTTGGAGTGCCGATGGTGGGCATAGAGTAGTGTCTGGGTTACTAGTTGACGGGACCATTATGCCGAGCAGGTTTGCTCGATGGACTATTGGATGCATTGTACCGGTGAGTGTACCGCATCATGTAATATGGGTATATGTTTTCTAGTAGTGATACCTTTGGGTATACTCGCTGGAATGGCTAAGGCCAAGTGATTGATTGTAAGAGTAGTCATAGAGGAAACTACTCGCTTGTCGTTGTAATGTGTGACATCCCCGAAATGATTAATTGCTAATTGGTGCATTAATTGTGTTTATATGATTAATTATGGTGGTAATTAATTATGTGATGGAATTTATTTACCTTATGGAAATGCATGGTCATGTGGATAGGGTGACCCGGGGTTGCATTTCAGGGTGCATGTGGTGCATGTTGGGTAAATATTATTGGAAGCATGATTTATTTGCCTTTGGTAACAATTGATTAGAAATCATGTGTTTAATGGTATTTGGTGCATTTTGAGTAAATGCTTTGAAAAATATCATGTTGGGATGTTTTATACACCATGAAATTGTTGGTATGCATTTTAATTAAAACCCACCTCTTATATACCCAAACCCCACCTTTATCATCCATCACTTTACCTTTACCAAAAATCAAATCCACAAACCCTTCCCCTCCAAATTTTCGAGCTCAAGCCTTGGGTGGAAGAGGAACCTTTCAAAAATCTTGATTTGTGGAGCATTTGGGTGATTTGAGGTCCCCAAGAGGTATGGATACCTCATTATTGCTTTTTGTAAGGTTTTATTTGAGTTTGGGTTGATTTTGAAGGGTTTTAAAATGGGTTTTGTTGGGTTGTTGTGGGTTTGTTTAAAGGTTGGATTTATACTTGTTTTGAAGTATGTTTTGGTGGTTCATGTTGATATTTATGTTGTTGGTTGGTTGGTTTGAGTATTGGGATGGATTGGAAGGTTTTGGTATGCAAAAATGGTGAAAAATCGCGAGTCTGTGCGAGGCGATCGACCGCCTGAAATGGGGCGATCGATCGCCGCAAGGCAGTACCAAAATTTCGGGTTAGGCGATCGATCGCCTGTTATGAGGCGACCGATCGCCGAGAGGCAGTAGGTTTTTCAAAGGAATGGCGATCGATCGCCATGTTTGGGGCGACCGATCGCCGCTGTGTAAATTTTGAGGCGATCGATCGCCTATGGGAAGCGATCGATCGCCGCCTGTGGAATTTTGGAAAATGGTTTATTTTGTCAAATTTTTGGTATTTGGCTATTATTTGGCTTCTAATATGGGGTTGTGTGATTGTGTAGAACCATCCCAGGTAGCAACACAACCGAGGAATTGAAGCCGGACCAATTCCAGTTTTGGAAAGGTACGTAGTGGACGTACGGGCACCCCAACGGTACATGTATCTTATATACTTATTGTTTATGCATTGTGGATGCAAGTATATATGTGGTATTGCATAGTGGATGCAAATACATGTTATGCATGATGTTTATAGATGCATATGATTATTGGTGCACATCCCATGAGTCGTGGTCATCCCTTGATGATTTTAATGCTTGCCGCTATTTGGTTTGGTGCCGCCAAATGTGAAGCGAGGGGTGGGAGCGCCGCATGTCACATTTGAGCGTGGTTATCATATAGGACGAGGAAAGGGTATTTGCCGCTCAATGAGAGGCGAGGGGTGGGAGTCCCGCAGTCCATTGAAGCGAGGTTATCCTATGCCGTCTATATGTAAATAAGCGAGGGGCATTAAAATACATTGTGATGGACAGACTAGGGATTGGGGATCAGTATTGGTTATTGATCAGCTGGTATATGTCATGACATGTTTAGACCATTAAAATAATCTATTGATTATACTCATGAGTTATGGTACAGGGACAACCAAACGGGAAGCGTTTGAAATGCATGGGGAAAACAGGAAGTGTTTTATTGTGATTATGCATTTACGCTTTATCTTCATATTGTGTTGAATATGAATGATTATTATTGCTTATGTTTGGGGGTTGTCCTTGTAGGTACCTTTTTGGCATGATAGAAGAGCTTGAACGGGTTGAGATGGTGAGCTTGAGAAGCATTCTTTTGAGGCAGAAAGGACAGGATTATTTTGGATAGTATCTACTCTAGGAGTAGTATAAAACTATAATGAAAAACATTCATTGATTGGAATGTAATTAATCCTTTTGGTAGTTCTCATTTTTGGCCTGTAATGCTTAAGCTCATAGACTCAACATGTTCTTTTACACTCTGATCATTTATTTTAGCTCTATTGTGCCTTAGTTCCGCATTTAATGATTAGGGTCCTTACATTAGTGGTATCAGAGCAGTGGTTAGAGAACCCGGGAACGAGTGAAGGGTAGCCTTAGCATGATAGGCTAGGTGCTTACATTTGAAGCTTGTTTATGCATGTGGTGCATATTGATGTATATTTTGTTATACTAACATGCTTATATCACTCCTGTTATCTAACGACATGACATATATATTGCTTTGGATTGTTGTTAACATTTGTGTTACAGCATGGCTGCTAATGAGGAAGTCGGAGATGTTGGGAGTGTTAATGCAAGTATCGGACAGGCAAATCCTCTACCTCCACCGGCCGTAGGCATGGAACCCGTGGTTCAGTTATTGCTGCCGGGCGAGATTAGCTTGACACAGTTTCTGTCGTATCATCCGCCCCGGTTTGAGGGGACAGAGTCCGGAGAAGAGGCTGAAGAGTGGTTGGAAAGACTTGAGCAGATCTTTGTATCGGCTCCTTGTGCTGTGACAGCTTGGCTGAGGCTAGCGGAGTTTCAATTAGCCAAGAAACCTCTGATGTGGTGGAGGAGTACAGTAATGGAAATGAGAGCACTGGGTGCTGTGATTGACTGGACACTCTTCAGGACTAGGTTTTTGAACCGGTATTTCTCCGCTGCAGCAAGACAGACAAAGGAGGACGAGTTCACAAGTTTGAGGCAGGGGAACATGACAGTGGCAGACTATGCCACACGGTACTCTTCATTGCTGAGGTACGTTCCCCACATTGCCACCAGTGGGCACGCTAAGATGAGGAATTTTATGAAGGGATTGCGACCGGAGCTCTATGATCGGGTTATCACCAATAACCCGACTTCTTTTGATGATGCTCTCACAAGAGCGGAGCATGCTGAGCTAGGAGTGGGAGCTTACGCCATGCCACCACCGGTACCGCAACAGAGGCAGACTAGTGATAGCTTGAGGCCTCGGGGTGAACCATTTAAACCCCGTGGTGCCTCTTCATCTTCGCGATATGGTGGAAAGAAACATTTTGGTCAGAAGCAGGATAACAAGAAAGGCAATTGGTCCGCCAATAGAGGATCTTCACAAGGAGATAGGCCGGGAGAGCCGAGGTGCAACAATTGTGGAGGGCCACATTCTTCAAACAAGTGTCCTGCATGTTATATCTGTGGCAAGATGGGCCACATAGCTCGGCATTGCCCCACTCGGGGAGGACAGTCAGAGTATCAGGGCAACAGGCCGAGGTTTGAGGATAGGACAGTGCAGCAGAGGCAGCAGTTTGGGCCTCGACCATCGGGAGGTCAGACAGTAGGACCACCCCAGGGGCAAGTATATGCACTGACCAGGGAGCAGGCCCAGGCAGCCCCAGAGGAGGTGATCGCCGGTACGTGTCATTTATTTACGTACCCTGCTTTTATTTTGATCGATACAGGTGCCTCCCATTCTTTTGTATCGGTGGGTTTCGTGGAAAGACACCATATGCGCACGTCTTCTTTACCCACGCCTCTCCTTGTCTCGACACCCACTGGAAGAAATGTCGTTGCTGATCAGTTTATGGCAGACTGCCTCATTTATTTTGAGGGCAACGAATTGAGATCAGACTTGATTGTGCTGGGTATGTCAGACTTTGACTGCATCTTGGGTATTGATGTTCTGAACAGATATCAGGCAGTGGTAGATTGCCGACAGAGGACAGTGAAGTTCAGACCTGAGTTGGGCAGTCAGTGGACCTTCTATGGCAACGGTTCTCGTGCGAAGATTCCGTTGATTTCAGCGATCAAGATGACTCAGTTGTTGGAACGTGGCCACACGGGCTATCTTATTTATGCCGTGGACACGTCTGGGAAGGATAAGGAACTAAGAGTTGAGGATGTACCGGTAGTAGCCGAGTTTGCCGATGTATTCCCAGAAGAGATCCCAGGATTTCCACCGGCTAGGGAAGTCGAGTTTGGGATCGAGCTGTTGCCAGGGACATCCGCTATCTCTCGTGCACCTTTTAGGATGGCACCGGCTGAGCTAAGAGAGTTGAAAGATCAGTTACAGGATCTCTTGGACAAGGGGTATATACGCCCTAGCGTGTCGCCATGGGGCGCACCAGTTCTCTTTGTGAAGAAGAAGGACGGTTCGATGCGGTTGTGTATCGATTACCGGCAACTGAATAAGGCTACAGTGAAGAACAAGTATCCTCTTCCAAGGATCGACGATCTGTTTGATCAGTTGCAAGGTACCAGGGTGTATAGCAAGATTGATTTGAGATCCGGGTATCATCAGATTCGGGTCAGAGAGGATGATGTGCAGAAGACAGCATTCCGGACCCGATATGGACATTATGAGTTCCTAGTGATGCCGTTTGGCGTGACGAATGCTCCAGCAGTCTTCATGAGTCTGATGAACAGAGTGTTTCAGCAGTATCTCGATCAGTTCGTCATTGTGTTCATAGACGATATTCTTATCTACTCCCGGAGTGAGGAAGAGCATGTGAAACACTTGAGGACAGTGCTTCAGATTCTCAGAGAGCATCAGTTGTATGCTAAGCTCAGTAAGTGTGAATTTTGGCTGAGCAGTGTAGTGTTTCTGGGGCACGTCATATCGAGCAGCGGGATATCTGTGGATCCCAAGAAGATTGAGGCCGTGATGGAGTGGGCTGCCCCCACTTCTGTGCCTGAGATCCGGAGTTTTCTGGGTTTGGCCGGGTATTATCGGCGCTTTGTCGAGGGCTTTTCAAAGATTGCCAAGCCACTGACTCAGTTGACCCAGAAGGGAGTGCCTTTCTTTTGGTCAGAAGCTTGCGAGGAGAGCTTCCAGGAATTAAAGCACCGGTTGACGACGGCGCCAGTGTTAGTGATTCCGACGGAGAACTCCAGATTTGTTCTGTATACTGACGCATCACTGCAGGGCCTTGGGTGTGTTCTGATGCAAGATAAGCATGTGGTAGCTTATGCATCGAGGCAGTTGAAGCCGCATGAGACCAGATATCCAGTTCATGACTTGGAATTGGCGGCTATCATCTTCGCCCTGAAGATCTGGAGACATTACTTATATGGTACTTCATTCACCATATACACAGACCACAAGAGCCTCAAATTTTTATTCACTCAGGCAGAGCTGAACATGAGGCAGAGGAGGTGGATGGACCTACTCAAGGACTACGATTGCGAGATAGAGTACCATCCCGGGAAGGCCAATTTGACAGCAGACGCTCTGAGCCGGAAAGTAAGGAGTTCTGCTGAGGACGTCATCCATTTGTCTGCTATGATGACCTCCTATTGCCATCTGGGCTATGATTTTGACATTGATGCATCGCCTGTGTATGTATCGACTTTGTTAGCTGAGCCAGATATTTATGAGTGTATCCGGAGAGCTCAGAGGTCAGATGATGAGGTTCAGAGGTGGTTATCTTTAGTACATCTTGGTCAGCCAACGAAGTTCAGGGTGGCCGATGACGGGTCATTGAGATTGGGTGACCGATGGGTGGTTCCAAGTACGCCGGAGTTGCGTAAAGGGATCTTGGAGCGAGCTCACAGTAGCAGACTTAGCATCCACCCAGGCGGGAAGAAGATGTACAGAGATCTGCGTGGTCAGTTTTGGTGGAAGAGAATGAAGTCTGATGTCGTCGCTTTTGTAAAGAGGTGTTTGATCTGCCAGCAGGTTAAGGCAGAGAGGCAGAGACCTGGCGGCGAGATGAGAAGCTTGGAGATACCGAAGTGGAAGTGGGAGCACATTTCCATGGACTTCGTGACTCATTTGCCGAGGAGTGCTTCAGGCTTCGATGCTATTTGGGTGATTGTGGACAGATTGACTAAGGTAGCCCACTTTATCCCCTATAGCATGACATTCACCTTTTTGAGGATGGCGCAGTTGTATATTAGAGATGTGGTGAGATTGCATGGGATCCCCGTTTCCATAGTGTCAGATCGAGATCCGCGATTCACATCTCATTTCTGGGAAGGCCTTCAGTCAGCTTTGGGAACTGAGGTCAGATTGAGCACTGCTTATCATCCTCAGACGGATGGCCAGACCGAGCGCACTATTCAGACGCTCGAGGACATGTTAAGAGCTTGTGTTTTGGAGTTCGATGGCTCTTGGAAAGATTCAGTGCCTTTGGTAGAGTTTTCGTATAACAATAGCTACCAGGCGAGTATTCAGATGGCTCCGTTTGAAGCTCTTTATGGCAGACGGTGTAGATCACCCTTGTGTTGGGATGATTTGGACCGCAGATCGGTCGGAGGACCGGAGTTGATTCGAGAGATGGAAGAAAAGATAAAGACGATAAGGCAGAAAATGAAAGCGGCCCAGGACAGACAGGCAGCTTATGCAAATAAACGGCGGAGACCGTTGGAATTTCAGTTGGGAGATAAGGTCTTTTTGAAGATCTCGCCTTTCAGAGGCGTTGTGCGATTTGGGATGCGCGGGAAACTGTCTCCGAGGTATGTTGGACCGTACGAGATTTTACAGCGCATTGGCACCTTAGCTTACCGACTGGCTTTGCCGCCTTCTTTATCTGGTATACATGATGTGTTTCATGTATCGATGCTGCGGAAGTATGAGCCGGATCCGTCGCATGTGTTACAGCCTTCCGAAGTTCAGTTAGAGTCCGATGTGTCTTATGTGGAACGGCCTGTCAGAATTCTGGATCGAGCAGACCGTAGACTTCGGAACAAAGTGATACCGATGATCAAGGTTCAGTGGGATCGCAGGGGTGTCGAGGAGGCTACGTGGGAGACGGAGCGGCATATGGTGCAGCACTACCCGGAACTATTCTCTGGTATGAGTTTATGTTTAGTTTCTTTTTGGGGTAAGTGCATGTGATTTCGAGGACGAAATCTTATAAGTAGGGGAGTATTGTGACATCCCCGAAATGATTAATTGCTAATTGGTGCATTAATTGTGTTTATATGATTAATTATAGTGGTAATTAATTATGTGATGGAATTTATTTACCTTATGGAAATGCATGGTCATGTGGATAGGGTGACCCGGGGTTGCATTTCAGGGTGCATGTGGTGCATGTTGGGTAAATATTATTGGAAGCATGATTTATTTGCCTTTGGTAACAATTGATTAGAAATCATGTGTTTAAATGGTATTTGGTGCATTTTGAGTAAATGCTTTGAAAAATATCATGTTGGGATGTTTTATACACCATGAAATTGTTGGTATGCATTTTAATTAAAACCCACCTCTTATATACCCAAACCCCACCTTTATCATCCATCACTTTACCTTTACCAAAAATCAAATCCACAAACCCTTCCCCTCCAAATTTTCGAGCTCAAGCCTTGGGTGGAAGAGGAACCTTTCAAAAATCTTGATTTGTGGAGCATTTGGGTGATTTGAGGTCCCCAAGAGGTATGGATACCTCATTATTGCTTTTTGTAAGGTTTTATTTGAGTTTGGGTTGATTTTGAAGGGTTTTAAAATGGGTTTTGTTGGGTTGTTGTGGGTTTGTTTAAAGGTTGGATTTATACTTGTTTTGAAGTATGTTTTGGTGGTTCATGTTGATATTTATGTTGTTGGTTGGTTGGTTTGAGTATTGTGATGGATTGGAAGGTTTTGGTATGCAAAAATGGTGAAAAATCGCGAGTCTGTGCGAGGCGATCGACCGCCTGAAATGGGGCGATCGATCGCCGCAAGGCAGTACCAAAATTTCGGGTTAGGCGATCGATCGCCTGTTATGAGGCGACCGATCGCCGAGAGGCAGTAGGTTTTTCAAAGGAATGGCGATCGATCGCCATGTTTGGGGCGACCGATCGCCGCTGTGTAAATTTTGAGGCGATCGATCGCCTATGGGAAGCGATCGATCGCCGCCTGTGGAATTTTGGAAAATGGTTTATTTTGTCAAATTTTTGGTATTTGGCTATTATTTGGCTTCTAATATGGGGTTGTGTGATTGTGTAGAACCATCCCAGGTAGCAACACAACCGAGGAATTGAAGCCGGACCAATTCCACTTTTGGAAAGGTACGTAGTGGACGTACGGGCACCCCAACGGTACATGTATCTTATATACTTATTGTTTATGCATTGTGGATGCAAGTATATATGTGGTATTGCATAGTGGATGCAAACATGTTATGCATGATGTTTATAGATGCATATGATTATTGGTGCACATCCCATGAGTCGTGGTCATCCCTTGATGATTTTAATGCTTGCCGCTATTTGGTTTGGTGCCGCCAAATGTGAAGCGAGGGGTGGGAGCGCCGCATGTCACATTTGAGCGTGGTTATCATATAGGACGAGGAAAGGGTATTTGCATCTCAATGAGAGGCGAGGGGTGGGAGTCCCGCAGTCCATTGAAGCGAGGTTATCCTATGCCGTCTATATGTAAATAAGCGAGGGGCATTAAAATACATTGTGATGGACAGACTAGGGATTGGGGATCAGTATTGGTTATTGATCAGCTGGTATATGTCATGACATGTTTAGACCATTAAAATAATCTATTGATTATACTCATGAGTTATGGTACAGGGACAACCAAACGGGAAGCGTTTGAAATGCATGGGGAAAACAGGAAGTGTTTTATTGTGATTATGCATTTACGCTTTATCTTCATATTGTGTTGAATATGAATGATTATTATTGCTTATGTTTGGGGGTTGTCCTTGTAGGTACCTTTTTGGCATGATAGAAGAGCTTGAACGGGTTGAGGTGGTGAGCTTGAGAAGCATTCTTTTGAGGCAGAAAGGACAGGATTATTTTGGATAGTATCTACTCTAGGAGTAGTATAAAACTATAATGAAAAACATTCATTGATTGGAATGTAATTAATCCTTTTGGTAGTTCTCATTTTTGGCCTGTAATGCTTAAACTCATAGACTCAACATGTTCTTTTACACTCTGATCATTTATTTTAGCTCTATTGTGCCTTAGTTCCGCATTTAAGGATTAGGGTCCTTACATAATGTGTGGTAGACATGGTTACGCCCACCCTGAGGGTGTGGAATAAGTCATAATGGATTAGGATTGCACCGTGGTTGAGCAAGGACACCGGGATGTCCATTATGCTTTGGTGTTTTAGAGAGATATTGGGTGATGACCCACTACTCTAATGGTTTGTACGGTATGCCATACTGGGATAGAATGTATGACATGTTGATAGGTTTGGTACAAACCTATGGGGGGCGGCGTATGGCTAGCCATGTATTGTTGCATTGATATAGTGTGCATGTTATGGCCATTACACTGCTCGCTGGAACTGAGTTTAGTGAATCGTATGGTGATACGATGAGGGCTTATGGTAGACTCTTGTAGTCTCTATGTGGCATGATGTTTGAGGCAGGGAATACCTCACGGGGACATTTATACGTCAAATGTTTCGAGGGACTTGTACCAGTACCACTCAATTCTGTTGGGAGTACCAACGTGAGTGTCGGCAAGTCGTTTTTAGCTCTGGCTGAGCATCCTTGCATATGGAATGCAACGGGAGTCACAATTGGAATTGTGGGATATAGCTAGTGGGGTAACACTACTATATTGATTTTATCTCTTGGAGAGATTTGGATTGTACTGTCATGGAGACAGCTGGTATCGATCGTGGGTTGAGTGTAAATCAGCCATGGCAGTCATTACTGTAAGGATCCCCGTGCCCTTAACCCGTCGTTAGTGTATTAAGCCATATCATTAGTGCATATAATCATACTATCAGGGGAAAAACATATGCAAGTGCAACACCATATGCTATCCAGAAAATTTCTTGCATTTAAACCACATAATATTCAAATTCCCCAACCTTGATTATCCATATAACATGCACCCTCATAATACACTAACATACTCTTAGTTCATTTAGCAATTCTATATCTAATTGCGTGCAAACCATAAATGAACAGAGAAGAGCCGTAGCCCGTTTATACATTCCATATACACGTAATATGTACTCACATAAGAGCACCCCAATGAATAAGCGTGTATCTAATGTATAAAACACTCTGCTGGATACCGTTACTGGTGCTTCGATCCTGGAATCACCTCTCAAGCGCAACTCGATCTCGACTCTGGATCTGAGCGCCTGTCCATCCAGCTCCGGTACCTCAATCCTGGAAGTACTTCAATCAACAGCCCGAGCTCAACTCCAAAGCTGCTGCTACACCTGTACCACCTGTCCCAACAGAGACAGCCCCCACACGGGGTGAGCATACCAATATCCCAATCCAATAACCACAACAATACAATTCATAATTTACAACAATGTAAATACTATGAAATACAAAATATACTCCCTGGATGGCATCATCCTCATCCGGGGTTTCCTGTACTGTCCCTGTTCTCAAAACACTGAAACCATCAAATTCCCAAATGCCAGTTAATCATTACATTGATTAACAATTCTATGAGCCATATACCAATGTCATAAACAATAACATCAATTCATTAAACACTGATTATAGACAATCCATGTTTCTCACTTATGGTTTCATAGCTCTATTTCATTGCTCGCTCTACAATAGCGGCATCCCATTTCCACGCATGCTCGATGGCAGCGGCGTCATAATCGATGTTCGCTCACAGGCGACAACATCCCAATCATTACTCGCTCAAAAGCGGCACCATGCAATTCTCAATGCATATATAGATATTTGAAGCAAGTACAATAAACCATGCATTTCAATCTCCGTTTATTGCTAATACCATGCGTCATGTATTTCCACACATATTCATTGCAATACAGTGTACCAAGCACTCAACAATTGCAATTATATAAAAGGCTATGCTCGTACGTCATACGTACCTTATAATTCCGTAGCTTGAGTCCAAACTTTGCTTGAGTTCCTTACCTCGAGAGATATGTGCTAAAACACATAAACAACTCACAATTAAGTATAAGCATGCAACCACGTGTCCAAGTACGTTCAAGACTCCCAATCATATCGTCAATCCATGACGATCACCAAAATAAAAGCCCCCGGCTAAGCATGCATAAAACCCAAAATATACCATTAACAAGTTTAAAAGATAACCAAGAATTCAACCGGGAATTCCGTTTTATTAAACTTTGGCCTCAACCAATCCATTTTAAAAGCATAGCATTCCCATAGGAATGTAGACATTGCCCCGGAAACGGCCCCTTAAAACCCCGATTCCAAAATCCCAACATTTTCCAAAATTTTGAAAAAAACAAAGGGAACAGGGCCGCGATCAATCGGCGTCAAGCCGCGATCGATCGCCATACCCTACTGTCCGAAAATAAACAAGCCGCGATCGATCGCCACATCTCGCGATCGATCGCCATGGCCCTCGCGATCGATCTCCCCCTTTTCGCGATCGATCGCCGCTACTGCTCATCACCTTCCCAAATCCAGTAGCATGTCGGCGCCTCGCCAAGATCGATCGCGGACTGCGATTTTCCGAAAAACTCGAGTTTTAATGGTGTTTTTCACACCCAACTCCAAACCAACACCCCATACAACCTCAGTACCTCAAATACAACAATTAAACTCCATGAAAAGATTGAAATCAACATTTTGGATTTTAACGCAAAACTCCCCAAATTCAAAACCCACCAAAACATAACCAAAAATCAACAAGATCACTATCAAATCGAAGACAAAGTCGAGGGGAAGAAACTTACCAACTTATCTTCGAGAAATCCGGCTCCTAGGACGAGCCTCCACCGATTTGCTCATCAAAGGAAAAAGGGGGAAGGGTTTGGGGTGAGAGAGGCGAGAGAGAGGAGAGGAGAGGAATGGGATGGATTCCAAATGACGGAATCCCAAGCCCACCTGGTATATATAGCCAAAAATGCCCCAGAATACCAATACCTCCACAAATATATCATGATTCATCAAAAATCATCTGTTTTCAAAAACTCTCTCTCCAACGGCAAAACCCCAGACTGGCCCCAACATAAGGCACCCCGGACACCAAGTCCTACTAAAACCCAATTCATAGGTTTTTCACCAAAATGAGAATACAATCTCATCATTTGGATCCAACGATCCCAAATGCCCGATTTAACAACCTCGGGAGATGCCAAACCGCAATTAATTCCTAATTGCCACAAATAAAAATCCATCAAGGATTAATACCACACCGGGATTAACACCATAATCCCCGGACATCACAATTATCCCCCACTAATAAAATTTCATCCTCGAAATTTGCACCGGCATACTCTACGCAACACCAGGACTACACAAACAAGGTAAAGCCACAACTCCGATTCTGGACCACAATAGAATCGAATCATCAATTGCGAGAACACTGATCTCGCACCAAGCTCTACAATAGAGCAAATACCAAAACCAATATATACCCGAAAGATAATAACATACCTCGATGTGAATCGTCCCGGAAGTCAGTCCACCATGACCGCAATTCAATCAAAAACCCTTTGGTTCTAACATAGATATCTCTCCATGATATCCACCAATCGTCCACGATGCTTAACACACATCGTTATGATGTGGACCATTAGCATACAACAGTATACTCACAGAAAATCCGGTTTCCGCTTCCCGGTCCATCTCCTCTCAAAGGAGTAATTGCACCACTTGCAATCCGAATCGGGTAAAACACGGTCACTAATCCACACAAAACACATCACTACAGATGTCCACAACCATGTGTTCCAAGAAATCCCATCTTGGTCAAAAACACACTATCGAGACTCCACAAAGTCTCAAGTTCCACAGAGGACATGCAAGACAAACAATTGCATTCCCAAACACGTGTCGACTGTGACACTAAACAAATCCGAATCCTGGCCATCCCTCATTTATCCTGGGATTCAACAATCCTAAAACAGGAAGGCTATCGAATTATACAACAAGAACCACCAAGGTTCCAAGACACGACAATCCCTCCTCAGGGGAAGTCAAACGGACCTCACGATTATTCTTCATAATACATCGTGCTATCGAGATTACCAATCTCAAATTGCCACAATCTCCCATCAGAGATTCATCAAGCAAGTACATTAAACCAACGTTCAACAAGGAACGAAATAGAGTTGACATTCGTATACACACACGAGTATACATGTCCAAGCACCAACACAACAGGCACACTCAAAGCAATAGGCTCGGGTATCTCCAAACATACCCAAAGTCCCAAAACTTACTGCCAAGCCTCGATTATTCTCACTCCACGGAGAATAGTGGTCAACAGACCAAAGCCAAAGGGTGTGATTTCAACATCAACACCACACAACCAAAGCAATGAATCTCCCAAAAGATTCGACCGGCAGGTATAACAATATCGCCTTTCCCAAAAGGAATAGTGTCATGAATCCATGACCCTCTAACCTCGAACCACCGTCCGGAAGACTGCATATACATACCAACATATATCTCGGAACCAAAATAAGCAATTGGTTCAGAATAGTGCATCGAAGCCACTATCATCAAATCGAAACTCGTATACGCCATGTATACTCAAACAACGATGCCCTGTACTATTGCCATAGTACTCCACACTCGAGCATCACCCCAGATACGTCTCCTCGAACGTCTCACTGGAAGTACGAAGCCATTACCTAGTCCAACACTAGTAGGGCTTATCCTGGTTGATTCACGATCAACCCTCAACCAAAACTAGCTGCCTCCATGACAGTACAACCTATATCTCTCCGAGAGATAAAGTCAATATAATAGTGTCACTCCACTAACTATACTACACAACCAATTGTGACTTCCGTCGCATACCATATGCAAAGATGCTCAACCAGAGCTAACAACGACTTGTCGACGCTCACGTTGGTATTCCAACAAAATTGAGTTGTCCCAAAACAAGCCTCTTAAAACATTTGACGTATAAACGTCTCTGTGAGGTATTCACTACCTCAATTATCACGCCACAAAGAGACTACAATAGTCTACTAAAAGTCCTCATCACTGAACTCGAATCACACGAGCAGTATAATGGCTAACACAAGCACACCAAGGACTGCAACACTACCTGGCTAACGGTTCGTTGGCCCCATAGGCTCATACCAATTTACCAATGTGACACACGTCCTATTCCGGTATACCATACCGTACAACCCATACGAGTTGTGATATTTCTAAAACACCAAACATAATGGACATCCCGGTGTCCTTGCTCAACCACAGAGCAATCCTAACTCATTAGGACTTATCCCACACCCTCAGGGTGGGTGTGACCACGTCTACCGTAGATCACAACAACAAGCGAGTAGTTTCCTCAATGACTACTCTTACCACCAATTACTTGGCCTAAGCCAACCAGCGAGTATACCCAAGGGTATCATTACTCAAACAATATACTCCAAAAATGTGCTACGGTACAATCCCTTTACGGTGCACCCGATAATTCTTCGAGCAACTTGCTCGGTATAATAGTCTCGTCAACTAGTGACCCAGACACTACCATGTGCCCACCAAAGGCACTCAAACCATACAACTCAATACACAACATAAATGTATTAATCATCAAGACGACGCCACACGTCTACATAGAACATCAACTATGTCATCGTCATCCCGTGACGGCACATGTCAACACATGACATCCATAATCTCATCGTCAAATACATGACATATATAACAACATGTAGTATCCACAATAATGCTAACACAAGTAATATGCCATACCTCATCGCTATCAAGATAGCGGAATACATGTATCCATCGTCCACCAGCGGTGCACAAGTAGCATCCATCGCTCGTAGGCGACAAAATCCAGCGCTACGCACATAGCGGTATAACCCATCGCTATAGATATCCGGCGATATGAACCATCGCCATAGGTGTAGCGGAATGACCCGTCTCTATGTAATATCCGGTGGCACGAATCATCGTCAATAGAATACCCGGCGGCATGAACCATCGCCAATAGAATAGCGGAATGAGACATCGCTATCAATATATCTGGCGGCAAGAACCATCGCCAATCAATATAGCGGAATGAACCATCGCTATCAATATACCTGGCGGCATGAACCATTTCCAATCAATATAGCGGAATGAACCATCGCTATCAATATACCTGGCGGCATGAACCATCGCCAATCAATATAGCGGAATGAACCATCGCTATCAATATACCTAGCGGCATGAACCATCGCCAATCAATATAGCGGAATGAACCATCGCTATCAATATACCTGGCGGCATGAACCATCGCCAATCAATATAGCGGAATGAACCATCGCTATCAATATCGATAATGTGGTTGTTCCGGTCTTGTTATAGCAGCGGAATGTTAGGACCCCTCGCTTCGACATATAGCGGCATCATATGATATCCCTCGCTTCAACAATGACAGCGGCATGTTACCTCGCTTAGACATGACAACGGCAAATATTATACTACCATCGCTTCATATGACAGCGGCAAGTACCTCCCTTGCTCGAATATAACAACTACCGGAACTTCCACTAGCTCCATGTACCTGCATCCAGGTTAATACAACAGTTCACAATATAATGATCGATATCACGTTCCAGTTATAACCACAATATTCCACATTAATCACTAGAATTGTGACTATTCCGGTCCCAATACAATAGCGGAATTTTAGGACCCCTCGCTTCGACAATGACAGCGGCATGTTACCTCGCTTTTACATGACAGCGGCAAGTACCTCCCTCGCTCGGAGATAAAGGCTACCGGAACATTCATCAACTCTACCACAATAATCAAACACAACAATTGGTTCCATTATCACAATATATCACTATCATTTCACATATATCATAACATGTAAGGATCCACTATCCACGATATACATAATCAAAGGTGTAACACGTTTTACCGTCCGAAGCCCGTACGTCTCACCTTTCCTCCTACAAAATCAGATCCCTTAACACATAATACATGAAGTGCTAGACATCACCATTAATGCCATCACATCGCATTCTACACGATTCCTGCAATTATAATGATTAGTACCACTTCTCATATCATAAAAGCACATAAACAACTAGTTGTGTCATACAACATTAATGCCATCGTGCATAAATATGTGCTATCAATAACTTCCTAGGCCCTTATCAGCCCCAAAGAGCAACCACTACTCTGATACCACTAATGTAAGGACCCCCGTGCCCTTAACCCATCATTAGTGTATTAAGTCATATCATTAGTGCATATAATCATACTATCAGGGGAAAAACATATGCAAGTGCAACACCATATGCTATCCAGAAAATTTCTTGCATTTAAACCACATAATATTCAAATTCCCCAACCTTGATTATCCATATAACATGCACCCTCATAATACACTAACATACTCTTAGTTCATTTAGCAATTCTATATCTAATTGCGTGCAAACCATAAATGAACAGAGAAGAGTCGTAGCCCGTTTATACATTCCATATACATGTAATATGTACTCACATAAGAGCACCCCAATGAATAAGCGTGTATCTAATGTATAAAACACTCTGCTGGATACCGTTACTGGTGCTTCGATCCTGGAATCACCTCTCAAGCGCAACTCGATCTCGACTCTGGATCTGAGCGCCTGTCCATCCAGCTCCGGTACCTCAATCCTGGAAGTACTTCAATCAACAGCCCGAGCTCAACTCCAAAGCTGCTGCTACACCTGTACCACCTGTCCCAACAGAGACAGCCCCCACACGGGGTGAGCATACCAATATCCCAATCCAATAACCACAACAATACAATTCATAATTTACAACAATGTAAATACTATGAAATACAAAATATACTCCCTGGATGGCATCATCCTCATCCGGGGTTTCCTGTACTGTCCCTGTTCTCAAAACACTGAAACCATCAAATTCCCAAATGCCAGTTAATCATTACATTGATTAACAATTCTATGAGCCATATACCAATGTCATAAACAATAACATCAATTCATTAAACAATGATTATAGACAATCCATGTTTCTCACTTATGGTTTCATAGCTCGATTTCATTGCTCGCTCTACAATAGCGGCATCCCATTTCCACGCATGCTCGATGGCAGCGGCGTCATAATCGATGTTCGCTCACAGGCGACAACATCCCAATCATTACTCGCTCAAAAGCGGCACCATGCAATTCTCAATGCATATATAGATATTTGAAGCAAGTACAATAAACCATGCATTTCAATCCCGTTTATTGCTAATACCATGCGTCATGTATTTCCACACATATTCATTGCAATACAGTGTACCAAGCACTCAACAATTGCAATTATATAAAAGGCTATGCTCGTATGTCATACGTACCTTATAATTCCGTAGCTTGAGTCCAAACTTTGCTTGAGTTCCTTACCTCGAGAGATATGTGCTAAAACACATAAACAACTCACAATTAAGTATAAGCATGCAACCACGTGTCCAAGCACGTTCAAGACTCACAATCATATCGTCAATCCATGACGATCAACAAAATAAAAGCCCCCCGGCTAAGCATGCATAAAACCCAAAATATACCATTAACAAGTTTAAAAGATAACCAAGAATTCAACCGAGAATTCCGTTTTATTAAACTTTGGCCTCAACCAATCCATTTTAAAAGCATAGCATTCCCATAGGAATGTAGACATTGCCCCGGAAACGGCCCCTTAAAACCCCGATTCCAAAATCCCAACATTTTCCAAAATTTTGAAAAACACAAAGGGAACAGGGCCGCGATCGATCGGCTCCAAGCCGCGATCGATCGCCATACCCTACTGTCCGAAAATAAACAAGCCGCGATCGATCGCCACATCTCGCGATCGATCGCCAAGGCCCTCGCGATCGATCGCCCCCTTTTCGCGATCGATCGCCGCTACTGCTCATCACCTTCCCAAATCTAGTAGCATGTCGCGATCGATCGGCGCCTCGCCAAGATCGATCGCAGACTGCGATTTTCCGAAAAACTCGAGTTTTAATGGTGTTTTTCACACCCAACTCCAAACCAACACCCCATACAACCTCAATACCTCAAATACAACAATTAAACTCCATGAAAACACTGAAATCAACATTTTTGATTTTAAAAACTCCCCAAATTCAAAACCCACCAAAACTTAACCAAAAATCAACAAGATCACTATCAAATCGAAGACAAAGTCGAGGGGAAGAAACTTACCAACTTATCTTCGAGAAATCCGGCTCCTAGGACGAGCCTCCACCGATTTGCTCATCAAAGGAAAAAGGGGGAAGGGTTTGGGGGTGAGAGAGGCGAGAGAGAGGGAGAGGAGAGGAATGGGATGGATTCCAAATGACGGAATCCCAAGCCCAACTGGTATATATAGCCAAAAATGCCCCAGAATACCAATACCTCCACAAATACATCATGATTCATCAAAAATCATCTGTTTTCAAAAACTCTCTCTCCAACGGAAAAACCCCAGACTGGCCCCAACATAAGGCACCCCGGACACCAAGTCCTACTAAAACCCAATTCATAGGTTTTTCACCAAAATGAGAATACAATCTCATCATTTGGATCCAACGATCCCAAATGCCCGATTTAACAACCTCGGGAGATGCCAAACCGCAATTAATTCCTAATTGCCACAAATAAAAATCCATCAAGGATTACCACCACACCGGGATTAACACCATAATCCCCGGACATCACAATTACTGATGATGGACTGGTTAATGGCTTTATATTTCCGGTAAGACGTACGACGAGGCGTCTCTGGGAGATGCTCGAGGTTTATGGAGTACTATGGCATTAGTACAGAGCATTATTAGAATGAGTATACGTGGTGTATACGGGTTTCGATTTGGTGATAATAGCATTGATGCACGATTCTAATCAGTTGTGTATTTATGGGTTTCGGAATATATTTTTGTATACATATATCCAGGTTTCCGAACAGTGGTTCTAGGTTGGAGGGTCATGGATTCATGACACTTTCCTTGTGAGAAAGGCGGTATTGATATACCTACCAGTTGAATCTTTTGGGAGATTCGTTGTTTTGGTTTGTGTGGTGTTGATGTTGAAATCACACCCCTTTTTGGTTTGACAACCATCACTCTCCGTGGAGTGAGAATAATTTGAGGATTGTCAGTTGGATTGGGAATTTGGGTATGATTGGAGATACCCGAGTCTATTGCATTGAATGTGCATGTTCTGTTGGTGCTTAGGCATGTATGCCGGTGCGGGTATACGAATGCCAGCATTTTCTTAGTACTCGTCAAGCATCGGGTCAGTATGCTTAGATGAATGAATCTCCGGTTTGAGATTGTGGCACTTTGAGATTGGTAATATCGATGGCACGATGCATTCTGATGAACGATCGTGAGGGTTGGTTGACTTCCCCTGAGGTGGGATTGTCGTACTTTAGGCCTTGGTAATCCATTTCTAAGGAATTTGATAACGTCCCTGTGTTAGGATTTTTGAATCCTAGGGTAAACGAGGGATGGCCAATATCCGGATTGGTTAAGTGTCGTGGTTGGCACGTGTGGCGGTAATGCAATTGATTGTTCTTGCATGTCCTTTCAAGAACTTGAGACCTTGTGGAGTATCGGTTGTGTGTTTGGACCAAGACATGATTCTTGGAACACCCGGATGTAGACATCTTTAGAGATGTGCTTTGTGTTGATCGGTATCGGTGAGTTGCCCGATCCTTGTTGCAAAGTGGTGCAACTGCTCCTTTGATGGAGGTGAAATTGGAGATTGGGAACCGGATGTAGGTTAAGTACACTGTAGTGTGCTGGTGATCACTTTGGTAACGATGTATGTCTGACATCGTTGGTTAAATCGTAGAGATATCTTTGGGACGATATCTATTTTGGAATCACGAATGATTCGTTCGACTTGCAGTTAAGTTTGGCTGACTGCTCTAGGGATGGTTAGCATCGGGGAATGCTGATGTCTTTCGTGGATTTGTGTCAGTTTGGGAGATTACTCCATTCCAGGTTTTGGTGCGAGGTCGGTATCCTCGCGGTTGGTGTGTCGTTCATGTTATGTTCATGATTCGACGATGTGAATCCGTTTGGATTTTTTTTGTAATCTCGACATTACGTGGAGTACGCCGTGCAAATTTCGAGGACGAAATTTTATTAGTGGGGGATAATTGTGATGCCCGGGGATTAATGGTATTAATCCTGGTGTGGTAATGATCCCTTAAGGATTTTAATTGTGGCAATTATGAGTTAATTGCGGTATTGGGACTCCCGGGGATTTTAAATCCGATATTTGGAGTCATTGGATCCAAGGGATGAGATTGTATTCTCGTCGTGGTGTTAACCTTGGAATTTGGTCTTTGGTAGGATTTGGGGTCCGGAGTACTTTGTACTGGGGCTGTTAATAGAATTTGAGATTGGGAAGTAATTATTGAAAACAAATGATTTTTAAGGAGTCATGATGTATTTGTGGAAGGATTGGTATTTTCGAGTTTTGGTACTATATATACCAAGTAGACTCGGTATTCTGTCATTTGGCACGGAACCCTTCTCTCTCTTCCCTCTCTCCTCTCTCAAAGCCCTTTTCCCCCATTTCCCCTCTTCTTCCCTTGGAGGAAAATCGTTGGTAGCTTGGCTCGGGAGCCAGATTTCTCGAAGATAATCAGGTATTCATCTTCCCCTCATCATTGTCTTCGATTGTGTAGTGGTATTGTATATTTTGGTTGAGATTTTGGTTGGTTTTGGATTTAGGGATTTTTGGTTAAAAATCCAAAGTTGGAATTGTAGAGTTTTTATTGGTCCTTATTGGTGTATTTGAGGTGTTGAAGGTGTATGGGTGTTAGTTTTGAGTTTGGGTGTGAAAAACACCATAGAAGCTCGTATTTTTTGGAAAATCGTAGGTCGCGATCGATCGCCGAGGAGCGCCGATCGATCGCAACGAGCAGCTGGAAATTTGTGGAAGATAAACAGTGCGCCGATCGATCGTGACTTCTTGGCGATCGATCGCGAGGTGTTTGGCGATCGATCACCAAGACATGACGATCGATCGCGAGCCATTTCTGCCAGGCAGTGAGGAGAGGCGATCGATCGCGCGAAAATGGCGATCGATCGCGGCTTGCTGAATATTGATTTTTCACTATTTATTTTAAAACTTGGAATTTTGGTAACGGGGTTTAATTAGCCGATTTCCGGGGTAATGTCTACATTCCAATGGGAATCCCATAATTTTTAAAATGAATTGGTTGGAGCCGAAGTTTAATAAAACGGAATTCTCGGTTGGGTTTTTGGGTATCTTCTAAATTTATAAAATGAAATATTTTGGGTATTATGCATGCTTAGCCGGGGGATTTTATTTTGGTAATCGTCATGGATTGACGATATGTTTGGGGGTTATGAAAGTGCTTGGGCACGTGGTTGCATGCTTGTGTTTAATTGTGAGCTATTTATGTGTTAGCACATAATTCATCGGGTCGTGGGACTCAGGCGAGGTTGAACTCGAACTACGGAAGTATGAGGTACGTATAACGTACGAGCATAGCCTATTATAATGTTGTAACTGTAAAATGCATGGTATGTGGTGTTTGCAATAAATGGATATTGAAACACATGGTATATGGTACTTGCTATAAATGGATAGTGATATGCATGGTATATGGTACTTGCTATAAATGGATAGTGATATGCATGGTATATGGTACTTGCTATAAATGGATAGTGATATGCATGGTAGATGGTAATTGCGTTAAATGTACATACATTGGGAACCATACCGTGCCGCTATTGAGCGAGCAATGATTTGGGATGTTGTCGCCATTGAGCGACCATGGGTTATGACGCGCTATTGTTGAGCGTGCTTGGGGTTAAAATGCCGCTATTGTGGAGCGAGCTATGAAATAGAAATATGGAATAATTGGCTAGATACATGTGATATCTGTAGTACCCTATTTGATGATTTAATCATATTTGATTATGGAATTGGTATAGCAAGGATGGTTTTAGTTGATCAATGAGATGATCAACTGGCTTTTGAGAATTTAATGGTTTGGTTATTTTGAGAACATGGACAATACAGGGGATCCCGGATGAGGATGATAACATCCAGGAAGTATCATTTAAATTCATGACATTTACATTCTGTAAATTTATGAACTGTAATATTATGATTATCGGATTGGTGGTATTGGTATGCTCACCCCGTGTGAAGGCTGTCTCTGTTGGGGCAGGTGATACAGGTGTAGCAGCAGCTTTGGAGTTGAGCTCGGGCTGTTGATTAGAGGTACTTCCAGGATCGAGTGCCAGAGCTGGTTGAATAAGTACATAGATCCAGAGTTGAGATCGAGTTGTACTTGCGGGGTGCTTCCAGAATTGAAGTACCAGTAACGGTATCTGGTAGAGTATTTTATACATTAGATACACGCTTATTCATTGGCTGCTCTCATATGAGTACGTTTTTACGTGTATATGGAATGTATAAATGGGCATGGTTTTCTCTCTTCATTTATGGTTTGCATGCAATTAAATACGGAATTGCTAAATGAACTGCGAGTATGTTAGTGTATTATCAGGGTGCATACTATGAAAGTGGCTTTGGTTGGGGAAGTTGAATATTATGAGGTTCTAATGCAAGAAATTTTATAGATGTGATGTTATTCTTGTATATGGTTTCCTTCCCATGATACTGTGATTGTATGCACTAATGGCATTGATTAATACACTAATAACGGGTTAAGGGCACGTGGGTCCTTACATTCTATGTCAAAAGCATTCCTCAGTAGCTCACTGCATCAACCCGTTCTTAGCCCCTTTATGCCAAAATGTACCTACAAGGACAACCCCCAAATCATGAGCATATAATAATCCATATTCAACACAATACGATTATAAGGCGTAAATGCATAAACCGTGATTATAAAACACTTCATGTTTTCCAATGCATTTTAAACGCTCCCTTTTGGTTGTCCCTGTACCATAACTCATGAGTATAATCAATAGATTATTTAATGGTTCCACAAATGTCATGACATATCACCATTCCATTATCACCAATCACCAATCCCTAGTCTGTTATAACAGTGTATTTTAATGCACCCCGCTTGTCATGACAGCGGCACTAATACCCCTCGCTTCGACATATTAGCGGCATCGAATAACCTCGCTCAAATGCGACATGAGGCAATACCCTCGCTTCAACATTTGGCGGCAAATATTCTTTCCTCGCTACAATATGACAGCGGCAAGTATTCTATCATCGCTTCAAGTGACAGCGGCAAAGCATTAAAATCATCACTCTAATATAACCATGATTCATGAGATGTGCACCAAACAATCAACATACACATATGCAATCATAATGCATAGTTCAACATGTATTTGCATCCACAATGCACAATTCAATATATACTTGCATCCACAATGCATATTTAATTGAGTATATAAGATACATGTACCATTGGGTGCCCGTACGTCTCTCTACATACCTTTCCAAAAGTAGGATTTGGTATGACTTCACTTCATTGGCTGTGTTGCCACCTGGGATGGTTCTACACAATCACACAAACCAATATTAGAAGCCAAATAATAGCCCAATACCAAAAATCCAACAAAAAATCAATTTCCCAAAATCTGCCTGCTGGCGATCGATCGCTATGTCAAGGCGATCGATCGCGAGCCTTACCGATCAATCGCTTTGACATAGCGATCGATCGCCAGACCTCACTGCCTCGCGGCGATCGATCGCTCCATTTATAGCGATTGATCGCTTGCACCCATTTTTGCTACGGCTTCTCGGCGATCGATCGCTCCATTTATAGCGATCGATCGCCACACCCTGTGTACGCGATTTCCACCATTTTTAGCACAAATCCAAAGCTCCACCACATACACCTCAAACAAAAACATCCCAACAACTCAACACCATTATAACTCCATAAAGCCATCATAAAACACCTCAAAAATCATGACCCAATCACATACAACATATATCCAAAAACAAACCCATTTCAAATCCCTAATACAAACCCATTTCACACACAAAACATAATAAACCAAACAAGGAGATGTTCATACCCTTCTAGGCTTCAAATTCTACTATGAAATCCAACAATCCAAGTTTTTGCAAGATTTTCTCCTTCTCCTCCAAGCAAGAAACGATTTGTGTGGGTTTGGGGAAACGAGGGTTATGGGTTTTCTTTTAATGATGAGTGGGTTAAGTGAGGGAAATGGGGTATGATGGGTATGGGTTTAATTATAAATGGTACCCCATTAATTAGCATAATGAATAAAATATCTCAACATGATATTTTAAAAGCATTTTACAAAAATGCACCATAATCTCAAACAAAACATGCTTCACCAACAATAATCTTTATCCACCACAAATAAACCATGCCAACACCCAAATTCCCAACATGCATCACATGCACCCTGAAATGCATTACCAGGTCACGCCCACCACATGACTAAGCATTTCACCACATTAATTAATTCCAACACTAAATTAATTAACACCATAATTACCACATAAACATAATTAATGCTCAAAAGCATATAATCATTTCGGGGATATCACAAAAATTCTTAGATAATGTTCTTAATCGATTTTTAACCCATTTTAATCATGTTTTAGCTTTGATGAATCATATAGGAGAGGATAGTATAAAATTTCATTTTCATTGTTAATTGAGTTCAATAATGTTGATGTATGTCCCATAATCTGCTGCTATTCATGTTTAAACACTGTACTGTTGGGGCATGATTTTCTGATGTTATGGTTCGACTCTTTTGCTGGTTGGGGTTCGAGTTTCCTGCTATTTTGGTTTTTAAAATAGAATGCTGAAACGAATCGAAAACATGATGTTTATGTTTGAAAATCATGCTGCATATTTGGAAATTTGCTGCTATAAAGTGGATGTGCGAGTAAATGCGTGTGTAGGTGCATGTTTTAGCAATGCTTAGTCGATGTGTGATTTAGTTAATGATTTCAGTGCTGGCCTCACATCCTTGCTATAATAGCCAAGTTCAAACTGTGTTTAGTTTTCAACTTATCAATAATATTAAATTGAGAAATTCATGAATTTCGAATTATTGATAGGCTATATGGTCTCATCAGAGTTGGTTTAGGAAGCTAAGAGTTCCTTAAATACTGAAAAAAATCATGAATTGCATTGCTCGAGCATGGAAGATCAAATTAATATGTTAGCGAATGTGGTTTAAACATGTAAAGGAAAATTGAATATGAATTGGAATTAAGATGATTTTAATTACTTAATTTTAACAAATTAAATGACAAAGTATGATTAAATGAATATTTGGAATTGTGTAGATTTTGTTAAATTCCCATACCGAAATGTCAATGACGTGATCGAATATATTGAGATTGGACAACTAGGAATATGTATGTTGCGATCGGTAACATACAATATGTATCTGTATTATTTGATACATGATTTATTGAATTATGTGAACTACGTGAGATTACTTGGCTACGTTATTTTAGTTGAATTATGTGGCATTCGTAGCACACATATTTGGCATATCGGTGTATGAAAATAAATGCTTTGTTAACACACATCATTTTTTTATATATATACATCGAACATGACATATTGAGTTGCATATGTCACATGATGCATAGATGAATCATTGGCCATATCATATTGATCTTACCGCTATTTTGATACCATTTGGTTATGATGAGATCTATAGTGTCATGTGAATGCTGGACACGACGATGACAAACAGTTTAGGTAGGAGTTGTAGTCACGAGCGTTTTCGTCAGACCTATGCACGAGGGATACTGGGCACAACACAGGCACGACGAGAGATGTCGTATCGCAGTGTGTGTGTCGCCACCCTCTGCTCGAGCTTGGTATTATTGATGAATATTTCCTTGGATTCCAGACGTTTGATATCTCGAGATGATTTGTACCTTACATGCATTGCATGCCATTGCATCATCTATCACATTTTATAGATACATGTTGTAATTATTTGATAGTTCCATATTGGGCTTTGGCTCACGCCGAAGGGGGCTATTATTGTTTTTGTGAGTGGACAATGACAGGTAGTACAGCTAACCATGATTCTAAAGAGGGAATGTTTGTTGGAAGCTATACCTGAGGTTGTTTTCTGTTTATCCCAGTCGTAGTTAGTTATTTATGCCAGTGTGTGTCATGGAATTTAAACTTATGTATATTAAGTTTATTTCTACTTAGTCTTGGATATGTTTTGATATTTGGTGTTTATTTAATGCTGATGGTATTATGTAAATATTTTCAGCATTGGTATATCGATATACATATGATATATGGTATTATGTAAATATTTTTAGTATGAGTTATGTGCTGGATGTTTATTGTGCATGATTATGGTATTATGTATTTACTTTCAATATTGAGTATATTGATATACGTATTATTATTATTGGCATGTACCTCGTGCGGGGAGGTAATGCCGAATTTTGTTTTTTAGGATCACATGTTGGTAAAAGTTAATTAATCTTTTCGCTATTTACAGTAAAATAATCATTGTATGATAATTAAACATTTGATTAGGAACGGACCTTATGGGTGTCAATCTAATGCCTAATTGAAATAATAAATAGACGGTAAATGATTTATGATCTGCGATCAATTCTCGAAGAGGAGATGATAGTACAAAACATCACTCGAGGAATAGCCCCAATGGTACTGCAATTGATATTACTGATTATCAGGAAGGTCCACCGGAGCATCTTCTTTCCGGTGGTGAATGGGGTAAATTACTTGTTTCCAATCTTCATTCTTAAATCCTTCAATCACATACTAATCCGCGGCACAATTCTAGGAGTAATAATCAACAACGGTCACTTGATTCTAGGGATAATATCGAGCTGGATGATCCTAATACTCATGCGGATAGTCACTTTATTTCTATTTCAAATTCAAAGGCTAACACCAAGTCAAAAGGGAAGCGCATTGTTTTTGGTTATGGTGGCAGGCTAAATCAATCCTGTGTTTTGGAAAACTGTAATAGATTTGGGCCTTTGCCTTTGGATCATCAAGCAGTATTTGGCACATTTGAAGTGTGTTCATCCTCTCTTAATAGCCCACAAGACCAAAACATGGACCAATCCCAAGAGGATTCTCAATCAATTACGCTTAACAAAGATATACCCAATATTGTGCGCAACAAAAGCACAATCCCAGAAAAGGAGATCCAGTCAATTAATTAAAAATGATGCTTCTTCTGCAAAATCTCGTGAAGATGAATTACAGGGAGATCAGGGGGTTCTCCCTGGTCACCTATTTCAACCAACATCAAACATTTGCATGGAACCGCAGGAGGTATCGTCATTTGCACATATTGTTGATACTCATGGAGTACTAATGAATATCCCACTTGGGCCTAATGATATCTTTGTTGAGTACCATGCTAATGCTAATATTAACTATATCATGAAGGGTGTTCATACTGATGTTGTACCCTAGGTTTGGTCATTAACCCCATTCCTACTGATGATTTGGGTAATCCTCTTGATACGATGATGCCTTCAAAGGTCATGTATGTTTGTTCAGATAGATGACTCACTAGAGGAACAAGTCTGCCGATCCCTACAAAAAAGCAAATTATTGCCTTGTAACATTTCATTGGAATCTACGGACTCCTGTCGAGATGACCATGCTCATAGAGAAGCTTTATACGCAAATTTTTCAAAAAATCTCATAGAAAAGCTTCACAAATTTTCAAAAAATCCTCTTATGGATAAATCTCCTGCTCATACTACCAAGAGTAGGTGAAAAATCAAGTCTCGATTTAATCTGCTGTTTCCTAATGCAAGGTCTAATATGGAATATTCGCGGATTGGTAATGACGAATCCCAAGCAAAACTTCAATATTTACGTAAATCGCTTCCACTCAACTTCCTGGTTATTTTGGAGCCTTTCATTCCAGTGAAAGATCTGTTTATGCCTCGTAAGTTTTAAATTTATAAGGTCATTCAGAATGTATCAAATAAGAAATGGTTGTATCATGACCATTCGATGTATTCTGCAATTATAGAATACCATGCTCAGGTCCTTCATGTTAAAATGACTTCGCCTTCATTCTGGTGTATCATCTTTGCTTCTTTTGTATATGCTACTTGCGATCGGTCTTCTAGAATGTTACTTTGGGAGAATTTGTTATCAAATAAACCTGATGGTGATTCTCCATGGATTGTTGGGGGAAGGGGGGGTGGTGATTTTAACTCTATAGCTGACATGGAAGATCATTCTCCGGGTTTGATATCACCCACAGGTTCAAAAACCACTACTTATTCAAGAATCAGGGGATATATACTTTGAACCGTTCGCTGCTGAAATTGTAGAGTATGATGACAACATCTTACCGGAGGCTATTCCATCTATGGATGAGGTTAAGGATGTGGTTTTCCTTAAAATTTTATAGTGTTGTTGGCCCTGATGGCTTTTCGCTATGTTCTTCGAGTTCCGTTGGGACAAGACATGTACTAGGCTGTCATTGAATTTTTCCAAGGGCGCGAGCTAACAAAGAGTTACTCATCCACCACGATTGTTCTAATCCCTAAAGCGGAAAATGCTCAATCTTGGAGTGATTTCAAACAATTAGTCTTTGCAATGTTATTAATAAAATCATTCCCAAGCTGATCACTACTCGATTGAAGAAAATTATTGGCAGAATCATTTCTCATTCACAAAGTGCCTTTGTTCAAGGAGGATTATTTATGATAATATTATCTTGTCTCAAAATGGTTCATAAGATTAACCATCGTGTTAGAGGTGGAATCTAATCTTCAAATTGGATATGGCTAAGGCTTACGATATAATCCAATGATATTTCTTGTTACAAGTTATGCAAGCATTTGGTTTCTCGCCTTATGTAATTAATATCATCAAGCGATGCATGTCTGACTACTGGTGTACGTTGAATATCAATGGTGTTGTATCTGGTTTCTTTAAATCCAACATAGGTTTACGTCAATGAGATCCTCTCTCACCACTTTTGTTTATTCTAGCTGCAGGATATCTTTCCCACGGACTGGATAATTTTTCTCCGCTCATCCTCTATTCTATTATCTTCGGGTTATTTGATCTGTATATCTCATCTTGCTTATGCAGATGATGTTGTGATTTTTTGTAATGGATCAACTTTGGTAGTGAGGAAGATTTAAGGATTTCTTGGATCAAGATGAAAGTTGCTACGAACGATTGATTTACTCTTGTAAGAGCAAAAAAATTACTTCAACATGTTGTCCTCGTCTGGCCATTTATAGCAGGATCACTGGTTTCTCTACAGGTAATCTTCCTATTATTTGGGGTCCCTGTATTCGTTGGCCACAAGAAATCTTGTTATTTTCAAAACATGTTTCAAAAGGTTAGAAACATAGTAATGGTCTTGGAATTCTATATACTCGCATTGTTCTTATCAAGAGTGTGTTGTGTTCTATGCCTCTTTATCTATTTCAAGTCATGCAACAACGGGGAACTATTTACATCAGCTGGAAATGATATGCAGAAAATTTATATGGAGTAATAAAGATTCAAAATCCAGAATACATTGGATATCCTGGAAGCAAATATGTCATCATTATCAGAAGGAGAACTTGGATTTAGAAGTCTTAAGGATGCTGCCAAAGCCTTCTCTATAGAGCTCTGGTTTCAACTTTGTTTACACGACTCGTTATGGGAAAGGTTCATGAAGGAGAAGTATTGTTTGTTGGTTCCTCCGGCTTGTGTTTCTCAAAAGAGTAGCATATCTTCTACTTGTAGAGGAATGATTCAAATTCGCCTTATAAAAAAATTTGGATGGTTACTTGGAGCAGGTAATTGTTATTTTGGGGATGATAATTGGCACCCAATGGGACCATTATATTCTTTATGCCCTGTTATAGGTCCTCGTACATTAACTGTTCGTGATTTCTGGGATAATGAACATTGGGAATTAAGCAAATTGAGTCGGGTGATTCCACCACACCTTATTGCAAGCATTTTGGAATTCCCAAGTCGAGGGATCAATGTTACAGCCAACAACAATCGTTTGATCATCTATTTTTTACAAGTCCAGTTGCTAGAAGAGTTTGGAGGCATTTTGGGACTGTTTTTCTGATCACAAACACGTTAGATATGCAATCCTGGAAAGTTGATTAGTCATGGAAATTAAAGGTCATGTGCATGAGATAATCCCATTTCTTATACTGTGGTTTTTATGGATAAGCAGACATGATTCAAAGCATTAAGGCATTCACATCTCATTCTATCGTATTATTTTCCAGAATTCAAAGACACTTCATTCTCTATGCGCCCATGCTCAAGTTTACTCATTGGCGTGCCGTTTCATTTGTTGTAAAGCATTGGAATATTGAGGTCTCAAAGTTAAGACACGTGTAATTCTTTACTATCATTGGCCGAAGCCATCTTTTGGATGTTATAAATCAAATACAGATGGATATTCTAAGGGAAATCCAGGAGAATTTTCAATAGGTGGGATTATTCGAGATCATCAAGTACAAGTTGTCATGGGTTATAATGATTATATTGGAATGGGTAATAACATTTATGCAGAGATTTTATCGATTCTCAAAGGGATTGAACTATGCTTTCATTATCAACTTTTTCCTCTTTGGGCGGAAACAAATTCTATTGTTGCTATGTCTATCATTTAATACTGATTTTAACTCTATACCTGACATGTAAGATCATTCTTCGTGTTTGATATCACAAATAGTTTATACGAACGATTTTATTGACTTTATTATAGTTGCTGGTGTTTTGGATGCTGGTTTCGTGGGTGATAAATATACTTGGAAGAATGATTGTATTTGGAGAAGATTAAATCATGTTCTATTATATCCGCCTTGGTGTAAAGTTTTTAACTCTTTCAAAGTGGAACACTTAAATAGAGCTAATTCTAATCATAGCCCTCTTCATATTTTTGCGCCTTTCTCTCTCGAAACCTACTTCTTTTTTTAGGTTTCAAAACATGTGGACTCAACATGAGGGATTCCTGCAAATAGTAAGACTAAATTGGAAATAATCCTTGCCATGGTTCTGGTATGGTGAAGCTATCAGTTAAACTCAAACGGCTGAAAAGTCATCTGAAGTTGTCATGCCTCGATATGAATCATATAATCATATATGTTTATTATGATTATGGCGTAATTACATGAGCATTACGGTCGGATATGTGTGAGGTCGGGTTGAATTGAGTATCATGAATACACATAAGTGTATGCTTAGATGTTGAATTCTATAAACTCATGTGTTGATTTAAAATAAAGCTACATAGTTGTTGCAATTGTGACAAGAGCACATGAATTACATCTAAGAACAAGAATAAGTAAAGATGCATTTGAATTTGAGTTTGGAATACATTTACATGACAATTTTGGTATCCCTATATCAAGTGGTTTCAACTAGCATAAAACACATACTACACCATATCTCACCTAAAAATCTCTACAAATCTCTCTTCAAAAACCTTGCTTCATCTTGCTTTCTTTTCTTGGAATTGAGCTTGGAATCAAGGAAACTTGTTGCAACTTAGAAGTTGGCTTTGTGTGGTAAGGATTATGTGCTTTGTGTATTTGTTTTTATGTTGGTGTAAGATGAGTTGGAGTTAAAGAATATCACTTGGTAGTTCTTGAATTTATATAAGTTCTAATGTAGAAATTTGAGTTGTGTAGTGAAGGAAACATGTTTAGATGAAGGTATACCATGCAAATATCATCTTTGGATGTGGATTTTGGAGTTGTAGGATATACACCATGAGGATAAGCTCAAAATCGCCATGTTCTGAAAATTTCAGACATCGACGATCGATCGTGAGCCTTATGGAGATTGATCGCGATGGACAGAACATTTTGGCGATCGTTCGGTGAAAAGTGGCGATCGATCGCTAGGGTTCATATTTTGAAAAATGTGATATTTTTGTGGACTTTGATTTTGAAGCCTATTATAACATTTGTTGGTATTGTTGTAGCATCATCACAGGGGACATGACAACGAGGCGGTTAAACATTGACACCTGATTTCTATCTTTTGTGTCGCACGACAAGTATGTGTTGACATACGAGTATTGATGTTATTGTGATAACGATATTGAGGTTGGCTTATATGATTGATGATATCATATGTATATACATTCATGATGATATACATGCATGTTGTTGAGAGTGATGCCACGATAGGTATGCTATTGTTGAGCTTATGCTTTGGCATAAGAGGTATACTCCGGTTGAGTATATGCTTGGACTGTTATAATGTGTGAGGACAAAAATATGTTTGTGCTGCTAATATAAATATGTGAGGAGGTTCCACTAACATATTAAGCTGAGATAGACAAATCATGTTTGTCCCGTTATAACAGGTTGATAGTTGAGACATGTCATGACATATTTGCATTTGATAATGCATACAGAATAATCACTGTTGAACTTTTACGATGATGATTATCGTATTTTGTCTATCTTATTGATATAGAACTGAGATAGTTGATTATCAGTACTCATGTTGTGTGATTGTTTCTGTAGGGAACTCATAGACGTGGGAAGCCGGGATTGTGAGTACATTCTGCTGCGAGCTGAACCACTGATTAGGAGTTGACTTTTGTTAGGTTTTGTATATGTAACATGTGATGTCCATGTGTTGTAGATTATGTCAGGGTTTTATTAGGATGTAGCAACTGTTGTAAGAACTGACATAGTAAAACTCTTAAATCAGTGTGTATGATTACTTAATTCCTACTCACATGTGTATAAGATTGAATACATAATGAATTAAGTAAGAGGACCCCACATTAGTGGTATTAGAGCAGTGGTTCAAGAACGGGGTGAACAAGGGTAGAGGAAGTGTAATAGGGAGTTTGCCTAATCACTTGAAAGCATGTTGAGAGCATTGATATGATGTTATACTGACATGCTTTATATATTTGTATGTTGTTGTCAACCCTGGATTTGAAGTAATGGGAGACAGAGTACATCATGATGATGTTGGGGATGCCATGAGTGGCCATGCTAGTGTTGGGTTGGCGCATGTGCCACCACCACCAGTAGGGCAAGGACCAGTGGAATAGGTATTGTTACCTGGGGAATTGACACTGACCCAGTTTCTGAGTTACCAGCCACCTCGCTTTGAGGGTACTGAATCAGGGGAACATGCGGAGGAATGGTTAGAATGTGTTGAACAGATCTATGTGTCAGCATCATGTGCCAATTCTGTCTGGTTACGTTTGGCTGAGTTCCAATTGGCAAAGAAAGCAATGTTGTGGTGGAAAGCAACACTAATTGAGTTGAGAGCTCAAGGACATGTTATTGATTGTGATGCGTTTAGACATCGCTTTCTGGAGTATTATTTCTCTGTTGTTGCGAGGCAGATGAAAGAAGATGAATTCACTACTCTGAAACAGGGAACCATGACAGTATCTGATTATGATTTGCAGTATTCTTCATTGTAAAGGTATGTACCGCATATCGCTGCAAATACAACATTCGATGTATTCTGCAATTATAGAATACCATGCTCAGGTCCTTCATGTTAAAATGACTTCGCCTTCATTCTGGTGTATCATCTTTGCTTCTTATGTATATGCTACTTGCGATCGGTCTTCTATAATGTTACTTTGGGAGAATTTGTTATCAAATAAACCTGATGGTGATTCTCCATAGTGATTTTAACTCTATAGCTGACATGGAAGATCATTCTCCGGGTTTGATATCACCCACAGGTTCAAAAACCACTACTTATTCAAGAATCAAGGGATATATACTTTGAGAAACTTCTTGATGAGGAAGATTGTGCACTGAACCGTTCGCTGCTGGATAACATTCCACAAATTGTAGAGTATGATGACAACATGTTATTGGAGGCTATTCCATCCATGGATGAGGTTAAGGATGTGGTTTTCCTAAAAAAATTATAGTGTTGTTGGCCCCGATGGCTTTTCGCTATGTTCTTCGAGTTCCGTTGGGACAAGACATATACTGGGCTGTCATTGAATTTTTCCAAGGGCGCGAGCTAACAAAGAGTTACTCATCCACCACGATTGTTCTAATCCCTAAAGCGGATAATGCTCAATCTTGGAGTGATTTCAGACAATTAGTCTTTGCAATGTTATTAGTAGATCACTACTCGATTGAAGAAAATTATTGGCAGAATCATTTCTCATTCACAAAGTGGCTTTGTTGAAGGATGATTATTTATGATATTATCTTGTCTCAAGAAATGGTTCATAAGATTAACGATCGTGTTAGAGGTGGAAATCTAATCTTCAAATTGGATATGGCTAAAGGCTTATGATATAATCCAATGAGATTTCTTGTTACAAGTTATGCAAGCATTTGGTTTCTCGCCTTATATAATTAATATCATCAAGCGATGCATGTCTGACTACTGGTGTACAATGAATATCAATGGTGTCTATCTGGTTTCTTTAAATCCAACAGAGGTTTACGCCAATGAGATCCTTTCTTGCCACTTTTGTTTATTCTAGCTGCAGGATATCTTTCCCGCGGACTGGATAATTTTTTCTCCGCTCATCCTCTATTCTATTATTCTTCGGGTTATTTGATCCGTATATCTCATCTTGCTTATGCAGATGATGTTGTGATTTTTCGTAATGGATCAGCTTTGGTAGTGAGGAAGATTAAGGATTTCTTGGATCAAGATGAAAGTTGCTCCGAACGATTGATTAACTCTTATAAGAGCAAAAAAATTACCTCAACATGTTGTCCTTCTTCTCGTCTGGCCATTTATAGCAGGATCACTGTTTTTCTGTAGGTAATCTTCCTATTATTTGGGAGTCCTCTATTTGTTGGCCAATGAAATCTTGTTATGTGACACCCCTTATATGTTATTTTCAAAACGTGTTTCAAAAGGTTGGAAACAAACTAATGGGGTTGGAATTTTATATACTCGCATGGTTCTTATCAAGAGTGTGTTGAGTTCCATGCCTCTTTATCTACTTCAAGTCATGCAACCACGGGGAACTATTTTACATCAGCTGGAAATGATATGCTCAAAATTTATATGGAGTAATAAAGATTCAAAATCCAGAATACATTGGATATCCTGGAAGCAAATATGTCATCATTATCAGAAGGAGAACTTGGATTTAGAAGGCTTAAGGATGCTGCCAAAGCCTTCTCTATAGAGCTCTGGTTTCGACTTTGTTTACACGACTCGTTATGGGAAAGGTTCATGAAGGAGTAGTTTTGTCTGTTGGTTCCTCCAGCTTGTGTTTCTCAAAAGAGTAACATATCTTCTACTTGTAGAGGAATGATTCGAATTCGCCTTATAACAAAAATTTGGATTAGTTGGTTACTTGGAGCAGGTAACTGTTATTTTTGGGATGATAATTGGCACCAATGGGGCCATTATATTCTTTATTATAGGTCCTCGTACATTAACTGTTCGTGATTTCTGGGATAATGAACATTGGGAATTAAGCAAATTGAGTCGGGTGATTCCACCACACCTTATCGCAAGCATTTTGGAATTCCCATTCGAGGGATCAATGTTACTGCCAACAACAATCGTTTGATCATCTGTTTTTTACAAGTCCAGTTGCTAGAAGAGTTTGGAGGCATTTTGGGACTGTTTTTCTGATCACAGACACGTTAGATATGCAATGGAAAGTTGATTAGTCATGGAAATTAAAGGTCATGTGCATGAGATAATCCCATTTCTTATACTGTGGTTTTATGGATAAGCAGACATGATTCAAAGCATTAAGGCATTCACATCTCATTCTATCGTATTATTTTCAAGAATTCAAAGACATTTAATTCTAGAATTCAAAGACATTTAATTCTCTTTGCGCCTATGCTCAAGTTTACTCATTGGCGTGCCTTTTCATTTGCTGTAAAGCATTGGCATATTGAGGTCTCAAAGTTGAGACAAGTGTAATTCTTCACTGTCATTGGCCGAAGCCATCTTTTGGATGTTATAAATCAATTACAGATGGATGTTCTAAGGAAAATCTAGGAGAATTTTCAATAGGTGGGATTATTCGAGATCATCAAATACAAGTTGTCACGGGTTATTATGATTATATTGGAATGGGTAATAACATTTATGCTTAGATTTTATCCATTCTCAAAGAGATTGAACTATGCTTTCATTATCAACTATTTCCTCTTTGTGCGGAAACAAATTCTATGGTTGCTATGCCTATCATTTAAGCTGGTTGTACACATTAGGATTTAATATGGATTCTGAGAGAGATACAAACATTCCTTGACCATCCTATTCGTATCACTCATATACTTTGTGAGGGGAATGCAGGGGTTGACACACTTGCTAATATGGATTTCGCGGAAGGATGCTATCATCTAATTAGTGAAGACATGCTAGATTCTAAAATTCGTGGTATTTGTAAATTTGATTGTTTTGGAATGCCTCACCTTCGATCTAAGAGTTCTTTGGTGTAATTTACATCTTGAAATTTGGTCTAGTCTCATTCATTTGTAATTTGGTTTTTTATGGAATAAAAGGCATGTGTCTGCCTAACCCCAGCCATGACATCAACTACTTTTGCTAAAACCATACATATATGAAATGTTTACAATTATTAAATTAGTATTATATAACTCATAAAGAATGATTAATTGAAATCTATATTTGAAATTTGAAACTGAAATCTCTTTTTTGTAAATGAAAATAGACATGACGCGATAATAAATATTGAATATTTTATATAAAGTTTTTATTGCTTTAGGCTTTTATAATAAAAATTAAACAACACTTAAAACATTGTTTCTGAAAACACTTAGGGTGGTGTATTGGTTATAGACTTTTATTGACTTTTATTTACTTTTATGGAGTTTAAAAGTCTAGAGGTATTCAATCCAGACTTTTATATACTCTACAAAATTCTAATGGTATTCAAGACAGACTTTCGTAGACTTTTAAAAAGTCAGGTGGTATTCAAACTTGAATTTTTAAAACTCTATAAAAGTCTATAGGTATCCAAAATCTCATAGACTTTTAATGACTTCTGTTGAAATCTTTAGGTACAAACTTTGATGCTCCATGTACATCACAAAAAAGTTAAAAATTCTCCACCACTCCTAGTAAAGATTTGGAATGACTTTTAATTCATAATTACCCTCATCTCTCTTTACTCTTTGCTATTTTCGTTTCCGGCACGGCCACCTCCACATTGGCTTTTCCTCTCCTGTTTTCTACATGTAACATTTCTTTAATTCCTAATGTGCAGCTATTTCTTCAATATTGTTTTTTTTACATCTTATTTTTTATCCAATATAATACTAATAGTTACGCAAGTATTTTGATAAAATAGCAAGTTAATGTGCTCAATTTTATATTAGATGATAGATTTTTAAAACGATTGTATGGGTCTATATCTATAAGCAATTGTAATAAATATTTTTCTAAAACAAAAGATATTTATAACGATATAAATTATCATGTTTAATTTAAAAAGTATGTATTAAGAATTTTATAGTAGTCAACTATCATCAAAAAATATTTTAAGTTTATAAAATGTTATTTAATAGAAAACTTTTGTTTTATTACACAAAATTATAGATTACAATTATATAGCAACATTAACTGAATCTTCAAGGTCGTCATCTCTTGAAGATGCAAAAAAGTTGTTCAATATTTGCCATACAAAAGAATTTAGGTATTTTTTACATTTTTGACTGTTAAATAAGTAAAATATGTTTACATTAACAGACAAAAAATTATATGTTGAAGAAGTTGTTTATGTTCAATTGTTAGTTCAAAGAAATCAATTATAAGTTCTAAAATTTATAGAGTCTATAAAATTCTTTTGATAATTCCGTGTAATTCTATAAAAGTTATTAGAAATCTATTAATTTCATAAAAGTCCATCATTTAAAAAAGTCATTAAAAGTCGATAAAGTCCATAAATCTATTGAAAAAGTCTACGAGACTCTATACAAATCTTTTTATAACTCCATCGAATTCTATAAAAGTCAATAGAAATCTATCAACTCCGTAAAAGTCAATCATTTAAAAAAGTCATTAAAAGTCAATAAAAGTCTAGATTGAATACACCCCCTTAAAGTGCGTCTAATTTGTTCTTTAAAATATAAAACTATGTCAACGACATTTTGCTAACATCAGCACACTGTATCATTTGCATTTTTATCTGACATATTTTTAGATTTCCTGAAAATTAAAAATCAGTTTTGAAAAATATTAAATATTACAAAATAAGTAAAATAGTTATTTGATTTAATTATAGAAAGATGGGAAAAATCTTTGAAATGTAGTGTAAGAAAATTGATAGGTTGTTAGCTATTTTATTATTTCATCTCAATTAGTTTAGAATTATGATGCACAAAAACTCCTAAAAATTTTTACGGTCATATATCAGATGCATTTTGGATATGGATATGCAAGATTACAACTCTGATATATATCAGATACGCCATCTGGCATATCCGAATCTGAATTCGAAATTAGTTTGTAATCTAAGATACTGTTAACAAAACTTGTTATTGTGTTGCTCACATAATTCGTCAAGTGTGTAGTGAATAGATCATGATTAAGATAATTCTTAGCCCGCTTATCGAAACGAGACGATTCAGTATGGGTTGGAAAGCTAAGAAGAAGACCTACGAGTCAGCTTTAGGAGTCGAGAGCTGAATCGGAGTTTAAGATGGCCAAAAGACGTCTGCAAGTTGCTGGTCTTGCTGCTGAAACATAGAATGTTTCAGCATGCGCAAGGTCTTGTATATGGAGCAGCCCGATCTCATATGAACTTTGAATCGAGTGCTTCTTGGTTCTCTGGAAAGCCAAGACAAAGGGATACAACACTTTGTCCATAAATCAAAGAATCAAGAGTTACAAGCAACAGATAGAAAGAGCGAGTTTATCAAGCAGTTTTCTATCAAGCTTGTCTTGCACCAGACTGATCCGACCAAGACTAATATGTCCAAGGTGATCCTGCCAGACTGATATGTCCAAGACTGGTCCGGCCAGTCCGGTCCGAAATACAAAAGATAGACCAGAAACAAGAATATGGTTGTTACAAGCTCGAGAATCATGCATAACCTTTTCCAACGAGCATATACTTGTGCCTAACGTATATATCCTTATTGAAGGCTATAAATACAAGTCTTGGAAGCTCAAATAAGCGGATTGAAGATTAACCGAAGTGAGATTAAGAGAACCCATTTAGGGATTCAAAATGGACAGCTTAAGAGATAAGACAAGCTTAAATGAGAGCAAGCCCACATTCTTAGGCACACTTTCCTTGTTGTATCAGATCCATTGAGAGATCATTTGTGCCATATTTATTCATTCTAATCATCATATTTATGAGCTTATAGATGAGTGAATTGTAACTATGAGACTTATTTTCATAGGGTCTTTGCATATTAGACATTAAAGAATATGTGAGATGAGTTGATAGGAGTTCTAGTTGGTTGGGAAATGCTCAACTAGATCGGGTTTGTACAAAGAATTGTATAAATCAAAGTCTTCTAGTGGAATTCTTCCATGAGGTGGAATAAGGGGAGGCGCAGAAGAATTACACCACATTCGAACTTCCATAAACAAATGCTTGTATAATTACTTTACTTGCATATCTTTAAAATGTTTTTCAAATGGTTAATCGGTTTAGAGCGGGTTATGTCGAGTGTCTTCAGCTCGATTTTGAAACCGAACTCGATATAATCTCTCGGTGATTTTTATTTCAAGAACACGAGCTATTGAAGCTCAAGGTTGTTGAACTCGGATGTGAATGGCCACCCACACCGATCGGTCCTGACATATACATTTCTTGTTATGGCCAAGATACGCCTGACTCAGACGTATCAGATACATCATATGTTGTATCTAGAATTAAAAATTCATTTTTAATCTCGGAAACATATATGGATATGGCCAAGATACGTTTTAAACCATATCCGTACGCTCAAGATGCACCAACTTTCTTATTTTGATTTTTAATGTGTTTAATACTGATGTTTGAAATTTGATTTCTTATAAATATTAGGGCAAATTGAAGCCGATTTTCAAAATTCTAGAATGGGATACGTTATATATATATATATATATTACACAAAACAAATTATAGTTTGATCCAAATTTCACTTTGCAATCATTGTTTAAAAAATTACAGATTCATCATCAACTTTCATTAATTATAACATTTTGCATCATCTTGACTCGAATTTGTGTCATTATCTAAATTCATGCCACATTAAATCATTATCTTACATTCTCAAACTTAGAATCCATTAAGCTGGTTGTTGTAATTTTTTTAACAAATAAAAAACTATTTCGGATATCGAAATCTCTAGTTGTTTGATTTCAGAAAAAAAAATTGTCACCTTAAATATTTATTGTGATTTTTAATAATTTGCAATAGCTAGTTTGATTGTTCTAAGTTTGAAGATGCATGGTTGTGATGAAATGTATCGGTGAATTAAATACCAAAACACAAAATCAAGTTCAGGAGAATGCAAAGTGTTATAATTAATGAAAATTGAAGATCCAAACTGTATTTTTTGAAATAATAATTGTAAAATAAAATTTGAACTAAACTATATGATATTTACGTAATTTTCCCTAAATAGTATTGATATATATATATATATATATATATATATATATATATATATATATATAATTATTGTATCCAAACATATCAAATCCTAGAAGTCGAAAAAATCTCGTACAATCGTGTCCACATCCGCATATCTATATATCCATTTATTTGTGTCCGTGTATCATAGGTTGACAGCTTTGTAAGTCTACATTTCTATTTTACTTTCGGTCGCTTCAGTTTTTGGTTCTTAGAGAGTATATATACATTGTAATTAAATATATTAACAATACATAAATTAGTTTGTACAGCACTACTTCGGTAGCCCAGTAAATTTTATTTAACTATGTACCAATTGAGTCTTTTTAAAATTTATCTGCTAAGTTAATGATAAACAAATAGCTCTAATACTAAAATAAATTTAATATCCAAATTTTCCGAAAACAACTTGTCAACTTGATGGTCTATGAACTAATGTCTGCACTTAATTAGTGAAGAAGAAAGCATGATTATAATGAGTATAGATGCAGTTGCACAGTCACTTTCTTTATCAATTCTAATGTAGGCTGTTGTCATAAAAAACTAATAGGAAATCTGTAATTTGGTTATGTATGTTTCTCTTTTTATAATTTTAATCATCTATATTGTCAAAATCAGGTATTAGCCCAATCTCTTTCAATTTTTGGTAATTTTAATAATTTGTTTCCAATTTAACATTTTTGCTAACGTGGTACTACACATGTTAGCGTCAAACTATGACTTAGTATGGCGTTTAAGTTTCCGTTTTCGACAATATATGTAAATTTTGTACTAACTTTTACTTTTACCACAATCAATATCGTTTATTTAGCTTGCCTTACCACTATATACGAGAAACCTTCACCATTGCATCGGACTATTCTCGTACAATTGATTTATAATCAATTTCATTGGCATGTTTATATATTTGCACGGGAATTTTGACCAAGTAGAGCTATATTTCTTTCGAGCATTTAAAAGTTTGACAAGTAGAGTTTATATAGTTGCAGGGGTGAATAGACCGTTCTAAAACTTGATAGTAATTTCAAAATTATTTTTTTGATCAAATTATGCGTTTGTACCGTTGATCTTGTAGATAGAGCTGCAATCACTCTGTTTTTTTAAATTTCTAAATGAGACAGAACATTGAGTGAATAAATTGAGTTTGGTTTGATAATTGAGTGGAAGTACTCAAAATGATTGAGGTTCGTCCTCTATTTTTCGTCCCCGTTGTCCGGCTTAACCGATTGGTCAACTATTCCATTCCTGCTTCTCTGCTTGAGAAGATTTTGTGAAAATAAAGTAGACCTCCCATTTACCCACAACACAATGGAGGAGCCGCCCCCACTAGATAGGCTGCCACGGGTTATGATCATAACTGATTGACTCTCTTGCCTAAGTATTGTCACACACGACTTGATTAACAGCAAAGGCAAATGACGCTTTTTGCTCCCCTTCCCAAAAAGCATGCGTCCGCCACTACTGTTAAGTACATGACTAGTGGGAACGATTAAATACAAAATTTCAAAACAATAATCTATCTAGATTATAGCTCAATTGATAACTATAAATGAAATACATCCCCCAAAAATATCGAAAGAAAAGGTCATACTTTGCGATACGGTTATAAAATACACCAAGCGGAATCAAGCCGGTAACAGATTTGGCTTTGCAATGTTTGCAAATGTAGTGAATCCGAAGATTATGGAATCTGCGGTGGATAAAATTTGGATTGGTAATCATAAACTGAGAGTAAACGTTCCAAAATTCCAATCCAAAACATATCCGAGGATGCAACCTCAGCCTCGTATGCCGGCGGGAAGAAGTGATGCGGATACCACTAAAACTCATGTCTGGAAGCAGATATTCTCAGTGGATGAAGATGAAATAAAGGTTAATAACGGTTTTCAATTTAACGTAAACAATAATGACATGAAATGGGCTCAAAATAGTTTGGTTGGAAATCTACACGATACGGAAGATTGTGAAGTAACTCAAAACCTCATTAGAAGAGAAGGCCACCCGAGTATCATATCAGTCCCCTTGGTGGAAGTAAAGTTTTAATCTGGTCAAGCAATAACAAGGCAATTGCGATTTTCCAGGCGGAGGAGGGAGAAACAATGTTGTTCAAAATTTATGATTGTGTATCTTAGGAAAATAACAAGTGAAAACAACAAACTATTTTTTAATAGGGGATTTATAATCTCTGTCCTTAAGACAATATTACCCCGCTACGATGCTAACGGTTTACTTTGGCAATTTGTCTTCCAAGATACAACGACTATGATTCGTGATAGGAGCACTCCAAATTACAAATCTTTTAAACCAAAAAGCGCTCAATATTTAACAAGGACGAAGATCCACAAAATTACTCAAATTTTGATCTTCTATATCATGTGAATTTCTGAAATTCTATGTCTAATTCATTCAAGGATTGTTTCTTATATAGCATACCAAGTGGTGTCATCAAGAGACACTATTTGGAAGTACCCAATCATAAAAAAATTGCACACCAACATGAGTGGACACACCATTTAATTTGGAAGCATCCAATCATGAAAAAATGCACCCAACATGAATAGACACACCATTTAATTCAATTCAAATTTCCAACAATCTCCCACATGAATTAAATTAATGCATGTATGTAATTGAGCTCTTTTAAAGAACTATTATGGCATCTGGAGAGATAGCTTGCGGCTTTGAATCTTCCGTAGTAGTATTCAATCGGATTTACCTGACTTAAAAGTCTTATAGTCTTGAATTATTTAGTCGTTGGTGTAAACCTAGACAATTGAACCAACACCATAACAATTCTAACATTCGTATTGGTTTCATACGGTTGTGTCCATTCCGACCATGGGCCACGCTTCGTTTCATAAGTGCTTTCTAATTTTAAAGCGGCCACACTTCGCACTCACGTAGGTGATCTCCTAGAAGAGTATCCCGCTATACTCCAATATATTCTTATATGTCTTAGGATCATTAAAGACCTTTTGCCTGCCCTCGTACCACTTTTACAGGCTACACCCCTTATCATAGGAATGGGTTGGAGATTGATCTCCAAGTGTTTATACAATCTCATAATTTAGTTGACCCTTTTGAACCTAGATCTTGAGATCTCCAGCCAACAAGGTTGGGTATCCACTATGAGATTTTGATTGCAGGGTTCTAACCACATTCCCCTCGATAAACTTCCACATGATCTCTTGGTTAACCATTTCATATGCGGATCTGCGGTTTCACATAGTCACTCGTGATTATGCCACTAGAGATCATTTTGTCATATGGCATTAGTGCAACACATTTTAGTTGCATGCACATGATTTTTCTCTAACAACTTATAAAGCCACTCGGCCGAAGAAGCTTTATATGTTTTGCATAGAGAATTTTTCCTAACAGTATATCTTCAGTTTTGGTAATCATAATACCTCTTTTGCATCATTTTATCCTTTTAGAATATTTCTATCATTGAATTTTTTTTTAAGCGTTGTTAACGCGTTATTTCTTACAAAATTCGAGACCAGAGAAAATGCTCAACTTTAACTCACAATTCATATTTAAGCGCATAGATTCTTAAAAATTACAAGTTCAAGATTCTATTTCTTGTAACCTTGAAATTTAAGAGCAAAACTTAAAATTTGAAACTCGAATTAATCCTTGAGATTTCATTCTTCAAATGTCTTGGAAACTTTAATTCCAAAATTTTTCTTGATGCACACACGTCAAAATGTCTTGTCAACATTTTTCTTTGTTACTTGATGATTTTTAAATTGCTTCTCCAATGAGCATATCATCAATTCACAAGCATACCTATGCTTAGGTGTTCACATTTGTCACACTCGTTAATTTATTTGACAATATGATTTGTCAACTCTTCATGTCTTTTATTTGACGTTTGTTATGACTTTACTTTGGCATTCATATTTCTAGTTTAGCCAAGCACCCCCCCACATTTCAAATATTGTAGGAAACTCTATTTTCCTTCAATCACAAGGTTTTTGTCATTGCCTAAATGTGTACTTAGTATGTTATTGACGCATAGAATTGCAACCCCTCACAATTTCGGGATAATCACGAATTGCACTGGCGTTGAAACTTTCACGTTTCAAGTTCTAAGTGTTATCGTCTTACAAATCCAAATTCAAGTTTTTATTTCTTGAAAATTTAGGATTAAAGCGTACTTGCTTACAAAAGTTGAAACTTAGATAATATTATCAAACCGGTTCACAATTTGTAATTTAAGCGCACTAACTTAGAAAAAACTTGAATTCAAGATTTTAAATCTTGCAAATTCATGTTATAAGCGTACTAGCTTAGAAATTCAAAATGAACAAATTTGAGATATTACAACGCCTAGTCCGCATTTGGGGCTTCGATTTATCACTTGTGTTTTAAGCGTACAAAGCTTAGCAACTCGGATTCAAGATTTTATAGTCATGCAGATTCAAGCTTAAGCGTCAAACTCTTAGACAACAAAAGTATAATCTACTCACAATTTTCCATAGCAAAACTCATTTGCTAAATTTTATTGCAATATCATTGGCCTCGTTTTTGCTTCATAACAAAAAAGTCACAACAATATAATGTGCAAATATTGATAAAGTAACAAATTACTTTTCCCACATCTCTAGTTTGCACAATATTTCCATCACAAACATCATTGTAAGTTAACTCTAGAGACGTTATGATTCTTCTAACAAATGAATGACGATTTTGTTAACTTAGTGCCCACACAAACAATAAATTTAACATTTCAATTTGTGCTGTGAACTATGGTTTAAATGATCCTAACGATCATGCCACAAACCATAAGATTCAATACAAGAAGTAATAACATAAATTTTATTGTTTTCAACAAATATCGCCATTACATTTATTTAGAATCACTCCATTCTTTGAGATTACAAATTTCTAAGATACACAATCTAATTAAGCGGTAAGCGCTAGATCATCCAAATCATTTGCGAGATGATCTTCTTCGGTCACATTTATTTGATTCATAGCCTTCCCACGATCATCTTTATTGCAACAATCTTTCGCCCTGTGATTTGGTTTTCCACATTTGTAGCACTTTCCTTTGAACTTCTTCGGCTTTCTAGATTTGCGTGTTTTTCCACTAAGTTCACTCATGCTTCATGTTAGTGCCAATTTTCCTTCTTTTCAGAAATTCTGTTGTCCTCTTCGATTCTTAAGCGAACCACAAGATCTTCAAGATTCATCTCTTTCCATTTGTGCTTGAGATAATTCTTGAAGTCTTTCCACGACGGAGGCAACTTCTCAATCATTGCGGCCAGTTGGAATGAATCACTTAGAACCATTCCCTCCTCATGAATTTCGTGCATGATTACTTGCAAATCTTGCACTTGTGCTATCACCGGCTTTGTATCAATCATTTTGAAATCCAGGAATCTCCCAACGATGAAGTTCTTCATGCCGGCATCCTCGGATTTGTATTTCTTCTCCAAGGATTTCCACAATTCCTTGGTCGTCTTCACTAGACAATACACATTGTATAATGTGTTGTCCAGTTCGTCGAGAATATAATTCTTGCAGATGAAATTACTTTGACTCCACGCATCAACCACATCCCTCTTTTGGTTGTCGATTTCATCCTCCATAATAGTAGGAGCATCCTCATTGAGGAACCTTGCCAACCCCAAGGTTGTCACAACATCTTTTGTTGTCATCGCTTGAAATTGTTCCCATTAAACTTTTCAGGTCTTTCACCATGATGAACGGAAGTCGTTGTTTCACTCGACGAAGCCATTTGTTGCTAATATTGTCTTAAGATTGTTGTTAAAATTTATGGGTGTATCTTAGAAAAGTAGCAAGTTAAAACAACAAATGATTTTTTAGTAAGAATATCTAGGCGAGATTTATAATCTCTGTCCTTAAGACAATATTGTCCCGCTACGGTGCTAACGGTTTACTTTGGCAATTTGTTTCCAAAGATACAATGACTACGATTTGTGATAGGAGCACTCCAAATCACAAATCTCTAAACCAAAAAGTGCTCAATATTTAACAATGATGAAGATCCACAAAATTACTCAAATTTTGATCTTCTATATGATGTGAATTTCTAAAATTCCATGTCTAATTCATTCAAGGGTTGTTTTTTATATAGTATACCAAGTGGTATCATCAAGAGGCACCATTTGGAAGCATCCAATCATGAAAAATTGCACTCCAACATGAGTGGACACTATTTAATTTGGAAGCATCCAATCATGAAAAATGCATCCCAACATGAGTGGACACACCATTTAATTCAATTCAAATTTCCAACAAACAATGGACTAACTAATGGTTTAGTATGGTGATACCTTGGAATCCTATCTTCGTGAATCCAGAAAAAACGGGTCTGGTTAAAATGTTACGGAATTCCTAGACATGCTTGGAATGAGAAGTTCTTTATATGGTTAGCTTACCCCATTGGTAGAATTGTAAAGATTGCAGATGAAACTCTAGAAAGGAAAGATTAGACTTCGCTAAAATTTTGATTCCAACATTAAACCCTTCGGGGATTGACCGAGTGGTAAGAGTACTTATTAATGATCATGAATTTTCTTTGTGGTTGGAGGAAGACCATTGTATCAACGGTAGATCAAGAAAGACCGTCCTAGTCATGGATCAGATCAGTCAACGATTGAATATGTGGAGGTACCATCTACCAATTTTATATTAGATCAACTAGAGAATGTGATGTCCCCGAAATGATTAATTGCAATTAAGGCATTAATTATGTTTATATGATTAATTATGTGGATAATTGATTTACGTGTTGAAATTAATTATCACGATGAAATGCTTAGTCACATGATAGGTATGACCCGGGAGGGGAGTTACGTTTCAAGGTGCATGTTATGCATGATAGGAAATGGGGTGTTAACATGATTTAATTGTGTTGATTGTTAATTATGAGGAAAGTATGGATTTAATAAAGTTGGTTGCATTTTTGTGCAATGCTTTTAAAATATCATGTTGGGGTATTTTATACATCATGTTAATTTTTGGGGTACAATTTAATTAACCCATATACCCCACTATACCCTCCTTCCCCCTCACTTTACCCTTTTCCCCCTAAAATCCCCAATCCATTCCCAAAACCCTTTCCATTCCCCATTTTCGAAACCCTCCAAGGAAGGAGAAGGAAGGTTCCACAAAACTTGTGTTTGTGTGATTCTTGTCAAGATTTGGAGTCTTCAAGAGGTATGGAACCCTTCCTAAAGTTTTTATGAAGTTTGGATTTGAAATGGGATGATTTTGAAGTGATTTATGTGGGTTTGTTTGGGTATGTGTTGTATGTTGTTGGGGTATGAGTTTTGAAGTGTTTTATGTGGGTTTTTGTGAGTTATGATGATGTTAGTGTGGTTGGAAAGTTTGGGTTTGTATGGTATGAGATTGAGCTTTGAAAATGTGCATAAATGGCGAAAAATCGCGCACCAGCAGGTGGCGATAGATCGCCTGAAATGAGGCGATCGATCGCCGATGGCCAGTAGCCATTTCACGTAGAAGGCGATCGATCGCCTGAAATGAAGCGATCGATCGCCGCAGGGCAAAAAGTGAGGCGATCGATCGCCTCGTGCAGCGATCGATCGCCGCTGTTTAAAACATGGCAAATGATGTTTTTTGTTGAATTTTTGGTATTTGGCTATTGTTTAGCTTCTAATATTGATTTGTATGGTTGTGTGGAACCATCCCAGGTGCCAACAACATCGAGAAGATAGAGTTCTTCAATTTCTCCACTTTTGGAATTAAGGTACGTAAGACGCGTACGGGCATCGGACGGTAACATATTCTTACACTATGACTATGCAATAATCGTATAAGTATTTAAGATGTTTATGATGATGATTATGATGAGTACGTTTATGATGATGATGTTTATGATGAGTAAAAAGGATATGATGTTTATGATGATGATTATGATAAGTATGTTTATGATGATGATGTTTATGATGAGTGAAGAGGATATGATGTTTATGATGATGATTATGATAAGTATGTTTATGATGATGATGTTTATGATGAGTGAAGAGGATATGATGTTTATGACGAAGAGGATATGATGTTTATGATGATGATTATGATAAGTATGTTTATGATGATGATGTTTATGATGAGTGAAGAGGATATGATGTTTATGACGATGATTATGATAAGTATGTTTATGATGATGATGTTTATGATGAGTGAAGATGATATGATGTCTATGAGGATGATTATGATAAGTAACGATGATGTTTATATGATGCCTATATAATGACACGATATTATGATATGGTAAGATGCCATACGATTGGGTAACGCCCACGTGGTAAGATGCCACACGATATTATGATATGGTAAGATGCCATACGATTGGGTAAGACGTCCACGTGGTAAGATGCCACACGATGTTATGATATGGTAAGATGCCATACGATTGGGTAAGACGCCCACGTGGTAAGATGCCACACGATATTAGGATATGGTAGGATGTCATACGATGGGGTAAGATGCCCATATGCACGAATGTGAATCAGGGTCAACAAAAAGAAGCTGACGAATAACCAGCATGTTTACTTAACTATGATTTCGTACAGTTACTGTTATATTTATAAGATGATGATGCTATAAGATGATGATGCTTATATGATGATGATGCTATAAGATGATGATACTATAAGATGATGATACTTATATGATGATGATGTTATAAGATGATGATGCTATAAGATGATGATGCTTATATGATGATGATGTTATAAGATGATGATGTTATAAGATGATGATGCTATAAGATAATGATGCTTATATGATGATGATGTTATAAGATGATGATATTTATAAAAATGATGATGCTATAAGATGATGATGCTTATATGATGATGATGTTATAAGATGATGATGCTTATATGATGATGATGTTATAAGATGGTGATATTTATAAGATGATTATTTTAATCATTCATGTCAAGAATTAATGATTATATGCATGGCTACGAAACAGGGACAACCAAAGAGGGTTAATGCGATTAACCAGGAAGTACACGTTACCAATTATTTTCATGCATTTATTTATATGCCATTGCCTTATGATGTTAAGTAACGATGTACATGCTCATGATGGGTTGTTCCCGTAGGTACACTTTTGGACCGAAGGGCTAAGGGTCGGGTTGAGGCAGTGAGCTAAAAGGGGCGTGAAAGAAGATAGGATACAGAACCTTTGGATAGTCTCTACTCTAGGAGTAGTATAATTCTATCGTTTTAACATTCATTATTGAGAATGTAATTAGTTAAGTTTTGAAATTTCATTGTTGGCCTGTAATCTTATTAGCTCAAAACTACAACCGGGACCCCAAGACGTTATTAGTGCATGTTTAGTCCATTATATGTGTTTAAGATGATGTTAAGGTAGGAAGACCCTACATTAGTGGTATCAGAGCAGTTGTTAGATAACCCGGGAACGAGTGAAGAGTAGCCTTAGCATTAAGTTGGCTAGGTGCTTACTTTTAAACATGTTTTATGCATATGTTGCATATGAAGTATATGATGTTGCACTAACATGTTTTATTTCTCTAACGATGTATCATATGAACTGTTTTTGGGTATTGTTGTTAACCCTTGTGTTGCAGCATAGCAGCAAATGCTGAAGTAAGTAATGCGATTTCATATGCACTTCTCCGTCGCCCATGCCTCTTGTAGTCTCGACACCCGCTGGAAGAAGTTTGATAACTGATCAGATTGGTTATGACGGCCTCATTTATTTTGAGGGTAACGAGCTGAGGACAGACTTGATTGTTCTGGGAATGTCAGACTTCGAATGCATTGTGGGCATCGATGTGCTGAACAAGTATCAGGCAGTTGTGGACTGCAGACAAGGACTGTCCGATTCAGGTCTGATATGGGAGTCCAATGGACATTCTATGGAGATGGTTCCCGTTCAAGGATTCCGTTAATATCTGCTGTCAAGATGGCACAGTTATTGGAACGAGACCATAAAGGATATCTCATCTATGCAGTTGATATTACTGAAAAGAGGAAAGAGTTAAAGGTTGAGGATGTGCCCGTAGTGGCGGTGTTTCCTGATGTATTTCCGAAAGAGATTCCCGGATTCCCACCGATGAGAGAGGTCAAGTTTGGGATTAAGTTACTACCAGGGACGTCTACCATTTCTCGTGCCCCGTATAGGATGGCACCAGCGGAGCTAAGGGAGTTAAAGGTTCAGTTGCAGGAACTCCTTGACAAGGACTATATACACCCTAGCATATCGCCCTGGGGTGCACCAGTCCTATTTGTCAAAAGAAAGATGGTTCGATGCGGCCGTGCATCGATTTCAGACAACTGAACAAAGCCATAGTGAAGAATAAGTATCCGCTTCCGGGGATTGATGATTTGTTTGATCAGCTGCAGAGCACGAGGCTCTACAGTAAGATCGATCTGAGATCGGGGTATCATCAGATTCGAGTTCGAGAGGATGATGTACAGAAGACAGCTTCCAGGACTAGATATGGGCACTACGAATTCTTAGTCATGCCTTTTGGGGTGACGAATGCCCCAGCTGTTTTATGAGCCTGATGAACAGGGTGCTCCAACAATGTTTGGATCAGTTCGTCATAGTTTTCATTGACGATGTGCTTATTTACTATCGAACTGAAGAGGAACACGTAAAGCACTTGAGAACAGTACTCCAGATCCTTAGGGATTGCCAGACCCCTGACACAGCTGACTCAGAAAGGAGTGTCGTTCTATTGGTCCGAAGCTTGTGAGGAAAGCTTCCAAGAATTGAAGTGTCGTTTGACTACGGCACCTATGTTGGTGATTCCTTCTGAGAATAAGAGGTTTGCCTTGTACACGGACCATAAGAGCCTGAAGTTTTGTTCACACATGCTGAATTGAATATGCGCCAAAGGAGGTGGACGGATTTGCTCAAGGATTATGCTGTGAGATTGAGTACCATCCTGGTAAAGCAAATTCGATAGCAGACGCCTTAAGTCGGATAGTGAAGAGTACTGCTGAGGATGTCATGAGTCTATCAGCTATGATGACTTCTTGTTGCCATCTGGGCCATGATTCGATGTGGACACATCGCCGGTGCGAGTGTCGACCTTATTGGCTGAGCCAGACATATTTGGGGCTATTGGGAAAGCCCAGAGGTCAGATGATGAGGTTCAGAGGTGGTCGTTATTAGTACTTCGAGGTCAGCCATCAAAGTTTAGAGTGGCTAAGGATGATTCCTTAAGACTCGGCAACCGCTGGGTAGTCCCAAATACGCCGGAATTGCGTAAAGGAATCTTGGAGCAAGCACACAGTAGCCGGTTCAGTATCCACCTAAGAAGAAGAAAGTTGTATAAGGACCTAAGTGGTCAGTTCTGGTGGAGACGCATGAAGCATGATGTTATAGCCTTTGTCAAAAGATGTTTGATCTGCCAGCAGGTGAAGGCAGAAAGACAGAGGCCTGGTGGCGAGCTGAAGAGCTCGGAAGTACCCCAATGGAAGTGGGAGCATATATCTATGGACTTCGTAACCCACTTGCCAAGAGCGGCCTCTGGATTTGATACGATCTGGGTAATCGTGGATAGGCTGACGAAGGTAGCTCACTTCATCCCTTATCATGTGTCTTTCACATACCTAAAGATGGCACAATTATATGTGCGGGATGTGGTGAGGTTGCATGGGGTTCCAGTCTCGATTGTGTCTGATAGAGATCCAAGGTTTACTTCACATTTATGGGAGGGTCTCCAGATAGCTTTGGTCACAGAGGTGAGACTGAGTACAACTTATCACCCTCAGACAGATGGCCAGACAGAGCGTACATTCAGACGCTCGAAGACATGTTGAGGGCATGTATTTTGGAGTTTGATACTCCATGTCAGGATGCAGTGCCATTGGTGTAGTTCTCCTATAATAACAGCTATCAGGCGAGCATTCAAATGGCCCTTTTGAAGCTCTTTACGGACAACGATGTTTGTCACCGCTGTATTGGCAGGACTTGTCTAGTAAAGCGGTCGGAGGACCGGATATGATTAAGGATATGGAAGAAAAGATTAAGTTGATACGCCAAAAGATGAAACGGCCCAGGATAGGCAAGCAGCCTATGCCATTAAGCGACGACGACCGCTAGAATTCCAAGTAGGAGACAAGGTATTCTTGGAAATCTCACCCTTCAGGGGTGTAGTTCGTTTTGGTATGCGGGGGAAGTTCTCCCCGAGGTATGTTGGGCCATATGAAGTATTGCAGCGTATCGGTACTTTGGCTTACCGTTTGGCTCTACCGCCATCTTTATCTGGAATTCATGATGTTTTCCATGTCTCTATGTTACGGAATTATGAGCCAGACCAGTCTCATGTATTACAGCCTACCGAAGTACAGTTAGATTCAGATGTATCCTACGTAGAACGACCGGTCAGAATCCTGGATCGTGAGGATCGCAGATTACGAAGCAAAGTTATACCGATGGTCAATGTTCATTGGGATCGTCGGGGTGTCGAGGAGGCTACGTGGGAGACGGAGCGGAATATGGTACAGCACTACCCGGAACTATTCTCTGGTATGTGATTTATGTTTAGTTTCTTTTGGGGTAAGTGCATGCGATTTCGAGGACAAAATCTTATAAGTAGGGGAGTAATGTGATGTCCCCGAAACGATTAATTGCAATTAAGGCATTAATTATGTTTATATGATTAATTATGTGGATAATTGATTTACGTGTTGAAATTAATTATCACGATGAAATGCTTAGTCACATGATAGGTATGACCTGGGAGGGGAGTTACGTTTCAAGGTGCATGTTATGCATGATAGGAAATGGGGTGTTAACATGATTTAATTGGGTTGATTGTTAATTATGAGGAAAGTATGGATTTAATAAAGTTGGTTGCATTTTTGTGCAATGCTTTTAAAATATCATGTTGGGGTATTTTATACATCATGTTAATTTTTGGGGTACAATTTAATTAACCCATATACCCCACTATACCCTCCTTCCCCCTCACTTTACCCTTTTCCCCCTAAAATCCCCAATCCATTCCCAAAACCCTTTCCATTCCCCATTTTCGAAACCCTCCAAGGAAGGAGAAGGAAGGTTCCACAAAACTTGTGTTTGTGTGATTCTTGTCAAGATTTGGAGTCTTCAAGAGGTATGGAACCCTTCCTAAAGTTTTTATGAAGTTTGGATTTGAAATGGGATGATTTTGAAGTGATTTATGTGGGTTTGTTTGGGTATGTGTTGTATGTTGTTGGGGTATGAGTTTTGAAGTGTTTTATGTGGGTTTTTGTGAGTTATGATGATGTTAGTGTGGTTGGAAAGTTTGGGTTTGTATGGTATGAGATTGAGCTTTGAAAATGTGCATAAATGGCGAAAAATCGCGCACCAGCAGGTGGCGATAGATCGCCTGAAATGAGGCGATCGATCGCCGATGGCCAGTAGCCATTTCACGTAGAAGGCGATCGATCGCCTGAAATGAAGCGATCGATCGCCGCAGGGCAAAAAGTGAGGCGATCGATCGCCTCGTGCAGCGATCGATCGCCGCTGTTTAAAACATGGCAAATGATGTTTTTTGTTGAATTTTTGGTATTTGGCTATTGTTTAGCTTCTAATATCGATTTGTATGGTTGTGTGGAACCATCCCAGGTGCCAACAACATCGAGAAGATAGAGTTCTTCAATTTCTCCACTTTTGGAATTAAGGTACGTAAGACGCGTACGGGCATCGGACGGTAACATATTCTTACACTATGACTATGCAATAATCGTATAAGTATTTAAGATGTTTATGATGATGATTATGATGAGTACGTTTATGATGATGATGTTTATGATGAGTAAAAAGGATATGATGTTTATGATGATGATTATGATAAGTATGTTTATGATGATGATGTTTATGATGAGTGAAGAGGATATGATGTTTATGATGATGATTATGATAAGTATGTTTATGATGATGATGTTTATGATGAGTGAAGAGGATATGATGTTTATGACGATGATTATGATAGTATGTTTATGATGATGATGTTTATGATGAGTGAAGATGATATGATGTCTATGAGGATGATTATGATAAGTAACGATGATGTTTATATGATGCCTATATAATGACACGATATTATGATATGGTAAGATGTCATACGATTGGGTAAGACACCCACGTGGTAAGATGCCACACGATATTATGATATGGTAAGATGCCATACGATTGGGTATGACGCCCACGTGGTAAGATGCCACACGATGTTATGATATGGTAAGATGCCATACGATTGGGTAAGACGCCCACGTGGTAAGATGCCACACGATATTAGGATATGGTCGGATGCCATACGATGGGGTAAGATGCCCATATGCACGAATGTGAATCAGGGTCAACAAAAAGAAGCTGACGAATAACCAGCATGTTTACTTAACTATGATTTCGTACAGTTACTGTTATATTTATAAGATGATGATGCTATAAGATGATGATGCTTATATGATGATGATGCTATAAGATGATGATACTATAAGATGATGATACTTATATGATGATGATGTTATAAGATGATGATGCTTATATGATGATGATGTTATAAGATGATGATGTTATAAGATGATGATGCTATAAGATGATGATGCTTATATGATGATGATGTTATAAGATGATGATATTTATAAAAATGATGATGCTATAAGATGATGATGCTTATATGATGATGATGTTATAAGATGATGATGCTTATATGATGATGATGTTATAAGATGGTGATATTTATAAGATGATTATTTTAATCATTCATGTCAAGAATTAATGATTATATGCATGGCTACGAAACATGGACAACCAAAGAGGGTTAATGCGATTAACCAGGAAGTACACGTTACCAATTATTTTCATGCATTTATTTATATGCCATTGCCTTATGATGTTAAGTAACGATGTACATGCTCATGATGGGTTGTTCCTGTAGGTACACTTTTGGACCGAAGGGCTAAGGGTCGGGTTGAGGCAGTGAGCTAAAAGGGGCATGAAAGAAGATAGGATACAGAACCTTTGGATAGTCTCTACTCTAGGAGTAGTATAATTCTATCGTTTTAACATTCATTATTGAGAATGTAATTAGTTAAGTTTTGAAATTTCATTGTTGGCCTGTAATCTTATTAGCTCAAAACTACAACCGGGACCTCAAGACGTTATTAATGCATGTTTAGTCCATTATATGTGTTTAAGATGATGTTAAGGTAGGAAGACCCTACAGAGAATAGACTACATGTTGGCCAAGTTGTGATTAGTGTTGAAGATGTGTATTTATTGTATTGTAACTATGCATATGCTAAAGCCTTTAGTGTTAAAAAAGATGATCAAAGTTATTTTCCAGGTACAGCTGAACTACAAGCTAAAGAGTTTGAATGTTCTTGTAAAGGTGGTAAATATGAAAAACGCTCTAATGAACGTATACCCTTTTACAAAAGCTGAAAACGAGAACAAAATGCAAAGCTAAACTTAGAATCACAAGACAAAATGGGGGGAATGGAAGGTTGGTAAATTTGTGATGGAACATAACCATGAAAATGCTGATCAAAGACATTTGTTAAGGTCATCATGCAACATTTCACATGCTCAAAAATTTACCTTAGAAACAATGATAAATGTCAGCATATCTGTGACTAATGCAGTATCTTATATGGAGAGTGAAGCACAAGGACAAAACAATCTGGGATTTATCCGAAAAGATGCATATGATCACTTGACTCGTATAAGAAAATATTCGAAAGTTGAGAGTGGAGATGCTTCTGCATTGCTTCACTATTTTATAAATAAGTCGAACATTGAGCTAGCTTTTTATTGGAATGTTCAGTTAGATGATGATAATAGGGTGATGGACTTTTTCTTCAGAGATTATAGATGCTTGGTTGATTTTGAGTATTTTGGTGATGTTCTCTCAGTCGACACAACTTATCGGACGAATAGATATGATTTGAGATGTGCTCCTTTTATTGGAATAAACCACCACAAGCAAAATATGATGTTTGGTTTAGCATTTATGTCGGATAAATCACCAAAAATATGATGTTTGGTTTAGAATTAATGTCGGATAAATCACCAGTTATCAGAGAATATTAAAATTTAGAAAATCTTAAAGGCATGTTATGTACAACCATCTAGAACTCTCACGACTGCTTAGTTCTATTTGTCTAATCATCAAATACCAAATAATTTGCCTAGACAAATTATAATCTTCCCAAAATTTGATTAAATAACCAAATTGGTTAATAGAGCACATCGTATCAATTCAACCTCGTTCAAACATCCTAAAATAAGTTGTGAGGACTTACAATAACTTGAGGTTAAAGTTAATTTCGAATCGAAACGTTGTTTCTTCTATACTTGGGTCTCAAATTTACTTGTTTTCAAAACAAACAAATAAAAAACAATTTGCCTACTGAATTAATCTGGTGGCATTAGGAAAATATTGGGGCGACCGAGCACGGGTGATGGCGACCGAGCACGAGTAGGGGCGAACGAGCACGAGTAGGGGCGAACGAGCACGGGGTGGGGGCGACCGGCCAAGGGGTGGGGCACCGAGCAAGGGGTGGGAATGACCGAGCAAGGGGTGTGGGAGACCTAACATGGGTAGGGCGATCGAGCACGGGTAAGGGCGATCGGAGAACGGGTGCAAGGCGACCGAAGCACGGGGTGGGGGTGACTAAAACAAGTGAATACATGTGGTGACTGGAGCACGGGGTGGTGGCGACTATGGTGAATTGAAAAGAATAAAGTAGGTTTGAGATAAATACCATGATCTTTTCACTGGCCATGATTCGCTGGAGTACCCGACTCTTCATCTCCAAACTTTCTGCAACAAAACTTTTCTACAACAATGGTGACTGTGCCAATTTTGGTGTTGAGTTGGAGTACCAATTTGGAACAATTTCTTTCGCCAAATTAATTTGGGGAACCAATTTTGTAAGGACCCTAGTTCCTTAAGTGCGGATTAAAGGCGTAAATAGAGCTATCATGCATAATCAGAGTATAAAAATTCGTGTTGATGCCTTGAGCTAATAGATTACAGTGCCAAAATAAAGTTCCAAAAGGGATTAATTACATTCCCAACTAATGAATGTTAATCCTATAGCTTTACACTACTCCTAGAGTAGAGACTGTACAAAAGAATGTGCCTGCTACCAAGAGCACTCCTCACTAGCTCACCGCATCAACCCGCCTTAGCCCGTCCGCCCAAAAGTACCAGGAACAACCCCAAAATCATGAGCATGTATATAAATTAATTCAAATGCATAAACCGTAAATACGATTCACTTCCTGTATTTAATACATTTAAAAGCTCCCTTGGTTGTCCCTGTACCACAATCATAATCAATAAATTATAATACCAATAATGTATGTCATGACATGCACTCATTCCATGTATACCAATGGCTAGTTCCAGTCCTATTATATCAGTGGCATAATACCCATCGCGTTTACATGACAGCGGCATTAATACCCCTCGCTTCGACATATTAGCAGCATAATATCCCTCGCAAAAATATGACAGAGCATTATCCTTCACTTCGACATATTTGCGGCAAATATTCTTCATCGCTGTAATATGACAGTGGCAAGTATTCTATCATCGCTTCGACATGAAGGCGGCAAGTATTCTTCATCACTGGAATATAATCTCGACTCAACAATCACATGCACCAATGCATCCAATATACACATGCAACCATAATGCATATCCAAACCATGTATGCAACCACAATGCATAACTAAGACCATGTATGCAACCATAATGCATAACCAATTCAAAGCGTAATAAATACGTTTTACCGTCCGATGCTCGTACGTCTCACTACGTACCTTAGTCCCAAAATGTGTTGTGTCGTGGACTTTATCTCCTAAGCTGTGTGGCCACCTGGGATGGTTCTACACATTCACACAAACCAATATTAGGAGCCCATTTATGAACCAATACCAAAAATCCCATTAAAATAGCCAAAAATACAAAACACCACATTTTTAATACTCGCGATCGATCGGCCCTTACGCTCGATCGATCGCGAGCTGACCATCCAGCGCTCAAAGCCTCGCTGCCTGCCTCAATCGATCGGTGAGGTCGATCGATCGAGACGCCCTCACCGATCGATCGAGAAGTCGCCTCGATCGATCGCGAGTTCATCTTGGTCGATCGGTAAGACTTCAAAATTTCTGCCCGAAGCTCTGCCGTGCTCGATCGATCGAAGGTGGTGCTCGATCGATCGAGGAGCTCTGTAAATGTGAGAAATCGCCATTAATGTGCACAGAACCTTACCAAACCACATTAAATCCATAACACCTCAACAACAACATACTCCAAAACCCAACCAAAAATCATACCAACCCAAAACAAACCCATTTCCAAATCAACCAAAACCATTTCAAACCCAAACCAAACACTATAAAGCAACAAGGAGGTATCCATACCTCTTGGGGACTCCAAATCTCACAATAAATCCCATAAATCAAGTTTTTGCAAGGATTTCTCCTCCACCTTGAAGTCAAACTCGAAAATGGTGAGGGTTAGGGTTGGGGAGAGTGAGTTGGGGATTTTGGTAAAGTGAGGGAAGAGTGGGGGGTAGTGGGGTTAAAAAGGGTTTAATTAAAATTGTACCCCAACAATTACCATGACGTATATAATACCCCAACATGATATTTTAAAAGCATTTTACCAAAATGCACCAAAACCCCAACCAAAACCATGCTTTACCAAATAATTAACAATTACCATAATCAAACCATAATTACCCCCAATTTCCCAACATGCATACATGCACCCCGAAATGCACCAACGGGTCACGCATACCATGTGACTAAGCATTTCACCATGATAATTAATTCCAACACATAATTTAATTACCACCATAAATAATCACATAAACATAATTAATGCCCAAATTACAATTAATTATTTCGGGGATATCACAATACTCCCCTACTTATAAGATTTCACCCTCGAAATCGCATGCACTTACCCAAAAAGAAACCAAACATAAATCACATACCAGAAAATAGCTCCGGGTAGTGCTACATCATATGCCGCTCCGTCTCCCACGTGGCCTCCTCGACACCCCTACGATCCCACTGAACCTTGATCATCGGAATCACTCTACGATCAGCCATATCCAGAATCCTGACTGGCCGTTCCTCATAGGACACATCAGAATCCAACTGAATCTCAGAAGGCTGCAATACATGTGACGGATCCGGTTCATATTTCCGCAGCATAGATAAATGAAAAACGTCGTGAATACCAGACAACGACGGTGGCACTGCTAAACGGTAAGCCAAGGTACCGATGCGCTGTAAAATCTCATACGGTCCCACATACCTCGGAGACAATTTCCCACGCATACCAAATCGAACCACACATCTGAAAGGTGAGATCTTTAAAAAGACTCGGTCTCCCAACTGAAACTCCAACGGTCTCCGTCGTTTATTCGCATAGGCTGTCTGTCTGTCCTGAGCTGCCTTCATTTTCTGCCGAATAACTTTTATCTTGTCCTCCATTTCCCGAATCAGTTCAGGTCCTCCCACTGCTTTATTGGTCAAGTCATCCCAGTATAATGGCGACCTACAACGCCTACCATAAAGAGCCTCAAACGGAGCCATCTGAATACTCGCTTGATAGCTGTTGTTGTATGAGAACTCTACCAAGGCCAATGAATCTTGCCACGAGGCATCAAACTCTAAAACACAAGCCCGTAGCATGTCCTGGACGTATGTATAGTACGCTCGGTCTGACTGTCCGTCTGGGGATGATATGTCGTACTCAACCTCACCTCATTACCCAAAGCCGACTGAAGACCTCCCCAAAAATGAGATGTGAACCGTGGATTTCTGTCAGATACAATAGACACTGGAATCCCATGTAGTCTCTCTACGTCCCGGACATACAACTGAGACATCCTCAAGTATGTGTACGCCATACTGTAGGGAATGAAGTGAGCTACATTCGTCAGCCTATCAATGATCACCCAAATGGCATCACAACCCGAAGTAGTCCTCGGCAAGTGGGTCTCAAAGTCCATAGATATGTGCTCCCACTTCCACTCCGGTATCTCTAAGTCCTTAGCTCGCCACCAGGCCTCTGCCTCTCTGCCTTAACCTGCTGGCAGATCAAACACCTCTTGACAAAAGCGATCACATCACGCTTCACCCGTTTCCACCAGAACTGATCGCATAAGTCCTTATACATTTTTCTTCCTCCTGGGTGGATACTAAATCGGCTACTATGAACTCGCTCCAAGATTCCCCTACGCAACTCCGGTGTACTCGAAACCACCCAACGGTCACCCAATCTCAAGGATCCGTCCTCAGCCACCCTGAACTTCGATGGCTGACCAAGACGTACTAATGATAACCATCTCTGAACCTCATCATCCGCCCTTTGAGCTCTCCTGATATTCTCATAGATATCTGGCTCAGCCAAAAACGTTGATACCCACACCGGCGATGCGTCCACATCGAAATCATAGCCCAGATGGCAACAAGAAGTCATCATAGCCGATAAGTACATGGCATCCTCAGCAGTACTCTTCACCTTCCGACTCAAGGCGTCTGCTGTCAAGTTTGCTTTTCCCGGATGGTAGTCTATTTCACAGTCATAGTCCTTGAGTAGATCCATCCATCTCCTCTGACGCATGTTCAACTCCGCCTGAGTGAACAAGAATTTCAGGCTCTTATGATCCGTATATATGGTAAAAGATGTACCATACAGATAATGCTTCCAAATCTTCAGGGCAAAGATAATAGCCGCCAATTCCAACTCATGGACTGGGTACCTAGCCTCATGCGGCTTCAACTGCCTCGATGCATAAGCTACCACATGCTTATCTTGCATCAATACACATCCTAAGACCTGTAGCGATGCGTCAGTGTTTAGAACAACCTCTTGTTCTCAGTGGGAATCACCAATACCGGCGCCGTGGTCAATCGATGCTTCAACTCTTGGAAGCTCTGCTCACAAGCCTCAGACCAATAAAACGGTATTCACTTCTGAGTCAACTGAGTCAAAGGCTTAGAAATCTTAGAAAATCCTTCGACGAAGCGTCAGTAATAACCTACCAAACCAAGAAAACTCTGTATCTCGGGCACAGAAGTGGGTGCAGCCCACTCCATCACAGCCTCAATCTTCCTGGGGTCTACTGATATCCCACTGCTAGATATGACATGTCCCAGAAACACTACACTGCTCAACCAAAACTCACACTTGCTGAGCTTGGCATATAACTGGTGATCTCTGAGGATCTCGAGCACTGTCCTCAAGTGTTTCACGTGCTTTTCCTCACTCCGGGAGTAGATGAGTATGTCGTCAATAAATACAATGACGAACTGATCCAGATAGGGTTGGAACACTCGGTTTATCAAGCTCATAAAGACAGCCAGGGCGTTCGTCACACCGAACGGCATCACAAGAAACTCGTAGTGCCCATACCGAGTCCAAAATGCTGTCTTCTGCACATCCTCCTCCCTGACCCGTATCTGGTGGTACCCGGATCTCAAATCAATCTTGTTATGCAGCTTCGTGCCTTGCAACTGATCAATTAAATCATCAATCCTTGGAAGAGGATACTTGTTCTTTACCGTGGCCTTATTCAATTGCCGGTAATCGATGCACAAACGCATCGAGCCATCCTTCTTCTTCACAAAAAGAACCGGTGCACCCCAAGGCGATACGCTAGGGCGTATATATCCTTTGTCAAGGAATTCCTGCAGCTGCTCCTTCAACTCCCTTAACTCTGCTGGTGCCATCCTGTAAGGGGCACGAGAAATAGCGGATGTCCCCGGTAATAACTCAATCCCAAACTCGAATTCCCTAGCCGGTGGGAATCCTGGAATCTCCTCCGGGAACACATCAGCAAATTCTGCTACCACTGGTACATCCTCAACTCTTAACTCTTTGCTCTTTGCCGTCGTGTCCACGGCATAAATAAGATAGCCTGTGTGTCCACGTTCCAATAATTGGGACATCTTAATCGTCGATATCAACGGAATCTTCGCACAAGAACCGTTCCCATAGAAAGTCCACTGAATCCCCAAAACAGATCTGAACCGAACCGTCCTCTGCCAACAATCTACCACTGCCTGATATCTGTTCAGAATGTCGATGCCCACAATGCAATCGAAGTCTGACATACCCAATACGATCAAATCTGTCTTTATCTCATTGCCCTCAAAATAAATGAGGCAGTCCATCAGAAACTGATCGGCAGCAACGTTTCTTCCCGTGGGTGTCGAGACCAATAGAGACGTGGGTAACGGAGACGTGCACATATGATGTCTCGCCACAAAATCCACAGACACAAAGGAGTGCGAAGCACCTGTGTCTATCAAAATAAAGGCGGAATATGTAAATAAAAGGCATGTACAAGCTATCACCTCCTCTGGAGCTGCATCGGCCTACTCCCTAGTCAGTGCATAGACATGTCCCTGAGGTGGCCCCATCGCCTGTCCTCCCATATGTTGAGGCACCATCGGTTGCCTCTGCTGTACCGTCCCACTAGAAAACCTCCCTCGACCTTCCCCAAGATCCGTCTGTCCTTCTCGATTGGGACAACGTCGAGCAATGTGGCCCGGTTTGCCACATATGTAGCACGCAGAACAATCACGCATCAAATGAAGCCCTCCGCAAAAGTGACACCTAACATCTCCAACTTTACTAGCTTGAGTTGGTCCCCCAAAAGTAGATGCACCACCCCTTCGGTCCCCTTGCTTCCGGTTATCCGGCCGCTTTCCGCTAAACCGGGAAAAAGAAGATGTCCCTCTTGACTTAAAAGATCCTCCCCGGGGTCTCAGATTCTCAGATGTAGATCTTTGTGATGGAACTGGTGGGGGTACGGCTTCGGGATAAGCACTCATCCCTATCTCTGCTAACTCCGCTCTAACAAGCGCATCATCAAAAGATGTCGGGTTGTTGGAGATAACCCGATCAAATAGTTCCGGTCGCAGCCCCTTCAAAAAGTGCCTCATCTTGGCATGTCCGTTTGTAGCGATGTGAGGAACATACATCAATAGTGATGAGTAGTGCATGGCATAGTCCGAGACTGTCATGCTCCCTTGTTTCAGGTTCGTGAATTCATCCTCCTTAGTTTGCCTAGGCGCAGCAGAGAAGTACCGGTTTAGAAACCGGGTTCTAAATAAGGTCCAGTCAATCACCATACCTTGGGCCCTCAACTCCATTATAGTCGTCTTCCACCACATAGAAGACTTCTTCTCTAGTTGGAACTCCGCCAACCTCAGCCATGCCGTCCTAGCACAAGGAGCGGACACAAATATCTGTTCCAGTCTCTCTAGCCACTCTTCGGCCTCTTCCCCTGTCTCTGTTCCCTCAAACATGGGCGGGTGGAAGGTCAAAAACTGAGTCAGACTAAGCTCCCCTGGCATAACAACTGAGCAACCGGCTCCACGCCCACAGCAGGTGGAGGTAAAGAATTTGTCTGACCAATGCTAGCATTCACGCTTCCAATATCACCCGCCTCTTCATTGAGGTTCCCCAAATTCATAGCCGTCATGCTGTAACACATGGGTTAACAACAATTCCAAACAATATATATGTTATGCCGTTAGATAACATGAATGACAATAAGCATGTTAGTATAACAATTGTATACGTAAATATGCGCCACATGCATAAACATGCTCAAATGTAAACACCTAGCCAACCATGCTAAGGTTACCCTTCACTCGTTCTCGGGTTCTCTAACCACTGCTCTGATACCATTAATGTAAGGACCCTAGTTCCTTAAGTGCGGATTAAAGGCGTAAATAGAGCTATCATGCATAACCAGAGTATAAAAATTCGTGTTGATGCCTTGAGCTAATAGATTACAGTGCCAAAATAAAGTTCCAAAAGGATTAATTACATTCCCAACTAATGAATGTTAATCCTATAGCTTTACAATACTCCTAGAGTAGAGACTATACAAAAGAATGTGCCTGCTACCAAGAGCACTCCTCACTAGCTCACCGCATCAACCCGCCTTAGACCGTCCGCCCAAAAGTACCTACAGGAACAACCCCAAAACCATGAGCATGTATATAAATCATATTCACAATAATATGATTGTAATTCAAATGCATAAATCGTAAATACGATTCACTTCCTGTATTTAATACATTTAAATGCTCCCGTGGTTGTCCCTGTACCACAATCATAATCAATAGATTATAATACCAATAATGTATGTCATGACATGCACTCATTCCATGTATACCAATGGCCAGTTCCAGTCTTATTATATCAGTGGCATAATACCCCTCGCGTTTACATGACAGCGGCATTAATACCCCTCGCTTCGACATATTAGCGGCATAATATCCCTCGCAACAATATGACAGCGGCATTATCCTTCGCTTCGACATATTTGCGGCAAATATTCTTCATCGCTATAATATGACAGCGGCGAGTATTCTATCATCGCTTCGACATGAAGGCGACAAGTATTCTTCATCACTGGAATATAATCTCGACTCAACAATCACATGCACCAATGCATCCAATATGCACATGCAACCATAATGCATATCCAAACCATGTATGCAACCACAATGCATAACTAAGACCATGTATGCAACCATAATGCATAACTAATTCAAAACGTAATAAATACGTTTTACCGTCCGATGCTCGTACGTCTCACTACGTACCTTAGTCCCAAAATGTGTTGTGTCGTTGACTTTATCTCCTAAGCTGTGTGGCTACCTGAGATGGTTCTACACATTCACACAAACCAATATTAGGAGCCAATTTATCAACCAATACCAAAATCCTATTAAAATAGCCAAAAATGCAAAACACCACATTTTTAAGACTCGCGATTGATCGGCCCTTACGCTCGATCGATCGCGAGCTGACCATCCATCGCTCAAAGCCTCGCTGCCCGCCTCGATTGATCGAGATGCCCTCACTGATCGATCGAGAAGTCGCCTCGATCGATCGGGAGTTCATCTCGATCGATCGGTAAGACTTCAAAATTTCTGCCCGAAGCTGCTCGATCGATCGAGGAGCTCTGTAAATGCGAGAAATCGTCATTAATGTGCACAGAACCTTACCAAACCACATTAAATCCATAACACCTCAATCCAATACATCAAAAACACTAATATAACTTCAAAACAACCCTCAACAACAACATACTCCAAAACCCAACCAAAAATCATACCAACCCAAAACAAACCCATTTCCAAATCAACCAAAACCATTTCAAACCCAAACCAAACACTATAAAACAACAAGGAGGTATTCATACATCTTGGGGACTCCAAATCTCACAATAAATCCCATAAATCAAGTTTTTGCAAGGATTTATCCTCCACCTTGAAGTCAAACTCGAAAATGGTGAGGGTTAGGGTTGGGGATAGTGAGTTGGGGATTTTGGTAAAGTGAGGGAAGAGCGTGGGGTAGTGGGGTTAAAAATGGTTTAATTAAAATTGTACCCCAATAATTACCATGATGTATATAATACCCCAACATGATATTTTAAAAGCATTTTACCAAAATGCACCAAAACCCCAATTAAAACCACGATTTACCAAATAATTAACAATTACCATAATCAAACCATAATTACCCCCAATTTTCCAACATGCATAACATGCACCCCGAAATGCACCACCGGGTCACGCATACCATGTGACTAAGCATTTCACCATGATAATTAATTCCAACACATAATTTAATTACCACCATAAATAATCACATAAACATAATTAATGCCCAAATTGCAATTAATTATTTCGAGGATATCACAAATTTGGGAAGAAATGGTTCTAAATTAATTTGGCGAAAGACTTTAAAAGTCCGTTCGGCGCTGGTAAAAAATTTGAAATTAACCATGATTGAAAACGTATGGTTAAAACACGAAAAAAAACTTTACATAATTTTTTTAAAAAAAAAACGACACTTGTCACAAAGTTATTGTGTTAGGGTAATACCCTAACGCTAGCATCGAATCACCCGAACTAAAGTGCTCTGGTCCGAGTTCCATGGTTTGCACATCCCAAAACCATATTGAACCAGTTTCAAGTAATTTTGAATCTAGTGTTGGAGAAGCTAGATAATGTGGTTCCCAGTACCAAGGTATTTAGGAGTTCTCCTGGAAAGTCAATTGTGCCTAGAGTTATGGTCCCTAGAACAGTGATGTCTGATAGTGAAATGAGCAACGTAAAGAAGAAAAATGGCCCTTTTAAAAGTCTATCAAATCCAGGCTCAATTGGGTTGGGCTCTTATCGGCACGGAATCAAAATAAACAATCCGGGGAACCCTAAACCCTTTTCCAAAATTTGAGTCAAAATCCAGTTGACCCAGTTTCGAAGATAAATAGAAGTCTTAACACAGCTAAGGCGATTCCAAAATTAACCATGAAGAAGCGGAAACTACTGAGAAGGAAACAAAAGTCAATTGTATCAAACAATTGGGATTAGTTTATGTCCAATATTGAATCCGAGGAATCTGACGATGGGATTTTCGAACTGCTCGATCAACAAACGTCTCTGGTATGCAAGCCCCATAACAATTTCTTTGATCTTAATAATTCCATTTGGGGTTCAGACAATTGAACTACAATTTGATTTTAAAAACAAGAGAGAAATAGAATCAAGCGGAAGAGTTGTGGAATATTGGAAAAGCCCTCGGTATTTCAGGGGAAGGAAATGACCAAGATATATTCAAAAGATGATGGAGATGGAGGAAAGAGATAAAGAAATTTGTATCAAATCTAGAGTGCCAATTCAAGAGGAAGGAATTGAATCCGGTTGTCCATGAAGATCTTATCTTTTAACATTAGGGGATTAGGATGAAGGGTAAAGAAAAAAGAAACCAGGGCTTTGGTGGTGGGGGAAAATAGACTTTCTTTGTATTCAGGAAACAAAAATGGAAGTAATAGATAGATCTACTTGTGTAGCTATCCTGGGTGGAATGTTCGTTTAAAAAGTCTAAAGGCCGGTCTGGAGGGATTTTGTGTATGCGTAGATTAAGAGTATTTGAAGCTGGAAGTTAGTTGACTGATGAAGGTTTCTTAGCTGTTGTAGGTCTTCGGGGGCCGGATAAAATAAGATGCAATAATGAATGTGTATGCATCGTGCGACTCAAATAAAAAACGACTGATGTGGGAGTCAATTCTACAGTTAATTCAATACAATTCAGTGGATAAGTGGTGTATTTCAGGGGATTTCAATGTTGTTCGCGGTATTGCTAAAGGAAAGGAGCTGGTGAAATTGGCTTTTGATCAATTTATTAAGATGCTGAGTTAAATGTCTCCCCTTAGTGAGAAGGAAATTTATAGTCCAATGGTTCACGTATGAGCATAATAGATTGCTTCCTTTTATTTGAAGCTTGGGTACTGTTTGGCAGAACTTATCCCAATGGGGTCTCAAACGATTAGTATCTGATCATTGCCCTTTACTCCTAAAATCTCCTGTTCGAGAATCGGGGTCCCAAACCACTGTTTGGTGTTTGATTACTGGCTCTCTCATCCTGTGTTCTTGGACTATGTTAAAGATGTGTGGATCAATCCAAAGATTCAAGGTTTTGTTGTCAAAGAAAAACTGAAGGCTCTGAGATTTGCCATTAAGAATTGGAACCTAGACAACAATAGTATTCTGAGCAGTTTAATCGACCAATGCAATACCAAGATTCTATATGTTGATATCAAAAGTGAATATTCAACACTAACTTCGGTTGAGGTAGAACCGAGAAGAAAAGAGATAGAATTACTTTGTATCTTGGAAAAAAAGGAATGATAGTATCCTTTATCAAAAATCCAGAATCAAATGGTTGCAGAAAGGATATGCGAATACCAAATTTTTTCATAGGTGTATCAACAAACAGTATGGCAATTAGGTGCCTCACAAAATGATACTTAAGAGATTTACAACACTACAAAATATAAATCTCTTAAGCTTCGAGTTTTCTTTGAGCATCAGACTTAGTGGGCTTTGATATTCAAGGTCACACTAAGGCTTCTTTGCTGCTCTTACAAAACTTCAGAATATCTCAGTGAAAGCGTTGAATGTTTTGCTTTTGTTGAATGACGTTTTTTTTTGGTGTCTTTTGAATCTTGATCGGATTGTTCAACACTTTCTTCATTCTTCACTTTGACGTATTTATAGACACAGCAGTATAACATTAACTTTTCTTCAATTGGAATGATCTGCATTAAATAAGCTTCCTGATTTTCTTCCAAATTCTTTTTGTCTTCTTTCCAATTGCGCTAATCAACGTCTCTTTCATTTTGACGCTATTGGTGGCGCTGGTATAGTTCTGCGGCGCTCTTCTCTGTTGTTCCTTGTCAGAGTGAGTTTGTATTTGTTTTGTCTTGTTGATTTATACGTCTGTTGACTTCTCCTTCATTGTATATCTGTTGTCTTATAAGGTCAGCTGATGTCCTCTTCATCGTCTACTGAATAATTACTAGTTACTTAGTCTGATGGACTGAAGTTAACTAATTACTTCTTAGATGTCTACTGATACTCTTGTTCCAGTGGACGTTTCGTCTCTGCAACCGGTAGATGATAACTCTTGGTCTTTGGATCCAGTAGATCTCTTTTTATCTTTTCACCCGGTAGATAGCTTTTTATCTCTTCACCCGGTATCCGGTGGACCTTTATAGACTTAATCATTATTTCCTCTGTCAGTAGGCTTCAATCAGTTGGCACTTCAAGCAGTAGATATTTGTGATCACCAAAACTTTGAAATATTTTCCCAACATAGGTTTATTGTTTATCTAACACTATTCTTCAAAGCTTTCTATCACAAGGCTTAGCAATCCTACCTTTTGTACCAAGCAACAGTCGATCATCACTCTCTCTATGGGCATCGTGCCGAAAAGAAGATGTGATGACAAAAATGGGGAAGACAAGACTAGATGCTCTGAAGATTCCTTTGAAGATTACTTAGATATCTCTTTTCATTTCTTCATTGTACTGTTGTTCTAGTGTTGTTATCCTCTTTTTGTAATTAAACTTGTAATAGACTAAAGATTGTTGTAAGGATTGTAATAGAAATAATTTTATATAAATATTATATTCTTTTAATATCATATTTGTGATGCTCGAAATTATTTGCATTTAAATATTTATTTTAGTTGAGGTAAATTATGAAATAATTTATGGGTTTTAATTATTAGCCATCGTATTATGGACTGAAGTTGGAATAAACAATTTCGGGTTGAGTTTATAGTGTAAATAAAATTCTATGGAATTCTTAATAATAAATATAAGATTTTTTGAGTTGATTTAATTGGAAATAGTAAGGGGTAGAGATGGAATTTAGGGTGTTATTTTCAAAAATAGGGTTGGATATTAAAACATACACTTCCCCTTTTTACACCTACCAAATCACGATACATTCTCCCCCATTTCTTCTCATTCATGCCGTCTCCCTCCTCCATCGGCAAGGGTCGATTTTTTCCCTTGTTTCAAGTGATTCTTGTGCAGATACTCCACGAGCCTTCGGATGTTGAGGGTAGCTTGTTTATGTTGTCGACTTTAAGGTACGTAATGATGCACGAGCAGGTATGGTAGAGGCAATTACATGATTGTGCATACAAATATTGTTCAGTATGATGTGTGTGACTTAATGGGTATGCAATATGAGTGATGTTTATGGTGTGATGAACATGTAAATGTACGCAAACCTGTGATTTAAGTTCGATGCTCATGGCATGGTGAATATGATAAATGTTTGGGGATTGTTGTGATTGTAGACATGTTGGTTTTTGATGGGTTGTTGGTCACGAATGAGCGAGAGGTGACATATTATGTGAAATATTGATTTATCTTGATGATGAGTATGATGTTATAAATAGCGATATTGAACTTGTTTATTTTGAAAATGTGAATTATGAAAAGGGAACAGTTCGATGAAGCTTATACTGGTTCAGACTTATTCAGGGAGTGCACTTTATAATTTCCAATAGCTTTAGACTTTTGAATTACATTATGTATATTGATATGATTGTGATTATTATTTCGGGCTATGCTCACTGGTGTATGGGTTGTTTCTATAGAAACATGTAAAAAAGGTTCTACGTTGGCTTGGGGAAAGTAAACTCGAGGTTCATTAGAGAATAATGTACTCAGAAGCATTGTACCAAGTATTGGTTTTTGGGAATGTGATTTTATTTATTTACTGCTCGTTTGTGAGTATCCCGATGCCTATATATTGTCTGTATAGAAGTGTTGGAGTTCTTCTTTTCATTTAGTTGATTTCTGTGCATTTTATTGTCTGAGGAAAAATGTGCTTTATGATTTGAGCACCAAGAATTGATTATATTGTGATTGAGAAAAAAAGGGGGATTATGACTTGATATATCACATTAGTTAGATTAATTTAGTCTGGTGAACTTTTGGGATAAATTTTACGAGGATTTGTTGCTTGAGATTTTATTGTTGTCATGTGGATATATTTTTTATTTGATTTTTTTGGGTATGTCTAATTTAAGAGGGGATTCTGCCGAATTTTTTATAAAATCCCACGACATAACTAAGATTATGTGGTTATTTAATTTTTAGTGATGGGTTATTATTGAGGGGTCCTAAAGTGTCTCTTGATTACTTCACGTAATCTGCAAATACTCATAATTTTTTAATGTCTTATAAGCTCTTATCAGGTATTTTCTGCTATCTACCGCTCAGAATTGAAGACTCGAACATCAATATGTCAAGTTTTGTCCATCACCACAAAGGGGGAAATTGTTTGAATATTTATAAGTTTTGGAGATAACAAAGTCTACCGAATTAACAAGATCCTACAGCTTTACTAGAATCTATCGATTGACAAGTAGAGTCTACCAGAAGATATGACCAAGCAGATAACTTCAGAAGTATACCACTCTATTAGAATTCTACCGCTCGTTATTGAAGAGTTATCATCAGCAAAGTTTACCGGAAGAAGTCATTAGACTTGGCCAAGTAACTTCAGCAGACTTCAGTTATCAAGAATTCATAAGATAACCATCCAGTAGACTACAATAACTTGAGAAGTCAGCAGATATCAGTCAGCATACGTGAGCCCTAAAAGACAAACCCAATTGAGATAATCTGACATATAGTATGCTTCAAATAGTACTATTCCATCAGTGCCACCAAATGTTTCATTAAACTAGCTGTTGTTAACGGATTTGGAAATAAGACAAAATGTTGGTCACTATTTTGGAAGCTGATTCAGTGGATTTTCTTCCATATTTGGAATAGTTATCGGTGGACTATCAAGGCTATAAATACGTCAGTGACGGATTGAAGAAAGATCTTCCCGACTCTCGACATGTTCAAGCGAAGACATTCTTACTCTCAAGCATTCACCGCAAATATTCAGAGTCAATAAAAGCACAGAAGAAGAGCCCTCTACATAATCTTGACGATCCGATCAAAAGTCTACTACTCAGATAAACACTTTAGTGTAATATTTATCTTTTGATATATTCAGAAGTGTTTAGGAAATCATTGTAACATTCAGAATTCGTTCTAAATCTTAGAAATCTTTGTGAAGCTACGTGAGCTAGGAGTTTATGCTATCTGTGTTATATTAGCCTAAGTGGGTTGTATACTGTTGAGTGTAAACAAATCTTCTAGTGAATAATTCATGCAAAGGAAGAATGTGAGACATAGAAACGTTTGTGCTTCGAACTTTCAGAAACAATCTTGTATCATTTACTTTCTGCACTTTCCTTTCTCTTCAGTTTTCATTCTCAAGACCAGTAGACACCTTCTGCACTACTCACCATAGTTGTCTACTGCCTTGCATTTTATTGAGACCATACTGCAGTAGTTAACGGTTTACTGTAAACCGACAAAATTTGATTTGAGCATGTGTTTATTCAATCCCCCTTCTAAACATTACTTCGATCCTGACATACACATTTACAATGATTTTAGTGCCTCGAGTTAATGATTTCAAGCACTTGAAAGAGTTACTTCTGAGTGGTACAATGATCTTGTGATGTACTCATCTTGAGTTTGATGAGTAATAGTCCTAAGTATTGTTTTGACTTTTTGAATGACAATGATTCCTGATTTATGAACTTTTGAGCATGCGCGTTATAGATCTTCAATATTCTTTCTTATATATTTCTCTCTCACTTCGAAAAATATTTTCTTAAATTAATTTTTTTAGCTATATACTTGCAATTTGGAATTCCCTTGTAATGTTTAAAAATGGGTAATTGTCCTATCTTCTCCATAGTTTAGACATGGTTTCTTTCAAAGTAAATGCATTCATGCTTCCAATTCTTTGTCCTTCCATACATTTTTTTTTTTTATAATTGGGGTGGAAAGTTCGTGAGACCTGTCCTTTCACATTTTGGCTAACTTTTGTAATGTCAAAATTTCTTCGAGACTTGTATTGTTGACTCTTGCAGTAGCCTTTGCTGTGTAATCGGTAAAGTGATTGTACTATCTTGACTGTTATACATGATTGCCTAGTTGATTGGTAATGAGTGTATTTGCCTTTAATGCTTTTATATTTTGTCTTTAGGACGATTTATTTGAGTCAAAGCGTGCATCGATACAATTTATTGTTAAATAAAGCGCGATCAAATATCTGATTTCAGCACCTCCCAGAACTGTTTTATGAACCAAAAATTATGACCATCATGGTCGGGACTCTTATCACTGTCAGAATTTCGCACAACCATAAGGATTTCCGACAGTGGACTCAGACTCCAGCATCTCATTCTCTTCCTCTTGGATATGATTGAAAACTAAGCTGTCCATGTAATCTTGCAAATTGGTTCGGGAGATAATTGTTTACCCCCTCTTTGATACCTTGAACCTTATCATGCCACTGACCATTAGTTCTCAAGCTCTGAATTTAATTGCTTTTCCTCCTTTTATTTACAATAGCATGAAAAAATTGGAATTTCCATCGCCCTCCTTTATCCATTTAAATTGGGATTTTTGAAACATTAATCTATCCATATACCCTTTAGATTCTTCTTTAAGTTGATCCAAGTTTCTTTTCTAGTCAATATTTCAGGAACAGAGAGACCCAAGTCCTCGCTTTTCTTATTAAGGTGCCAAATTGTTTCTTTATCCTCTACAATTCTCCTGTTCAAGTCCCCATAAACATCTTTATTCCAAGATTTCAATTTAACCTTCAAGGCTTTGAGTTTCTCTTTCACTACAAAACCACCACATCCGTTGATATTAATCTTAGTTCATTTAACTTTGACAAACTGGGATAAGTCAGGGTGATCATCCCAGCATTTCAAAACTCCAAAAGGTTTTGCCCCAATCCTGATAATAGTTCTTCACAAGGATAGCACAATGGTCAGAAATGGTTCTGTTAAGGCCCCACGACGATAGATTAGGCCATGTACTAGTCCATTCAGTAGAAACGAGAATCTATTGATCCGGCTCATACTAGTTCCACCTGGACGATACCAAGTGAATCTTCTTATAAAGGGAGGTCCAAAAGTTCATCATCATTAATAAAATAATTGTTATAATCCAATTCACAAAACCCCATCTTTATTTTATTGTTTTATTTTGATTTTCTTTAACGCAAAAGAAGTACACTCGCGGGTTCGATCTATACTCAAGCTATTACACAACAAGCGCACACCAAATGTATTGTACGCTAAATATGGTTCACAAGTTCTCGTACGATGCTAGTCATTTGTATATATGTCTTCGCGAAGCGCAGATGATAGGCAATACCCAAGATCGTGTAAGTAATCCTTAAAGCAATACAACGCAGCGGAATAAAATTTTGGATTACTAAACCGTGGATCTATACATAGGGATTCATATCGGATAAAGGATATACGAAGGTCTCACCCTTGTAGCGTGTTTGAGCAGATTCCGCGGAGCAGCACCACGTCCAACGTCTTCTTTGAGTCACTAGCAAAACTTGTCAAGTTTTGCCTCCACGATATCCACACGATCAAAGCGGGTGAAGGGATAGTTTAAGAACAAGTTGCTAGACAAGTTCTTAAACCGAAACAGGAAACACACTCGATTCCAAATCGATTAATGGCCGGAAATTGCACAAGAATACCCAACGACTTATGAAGAAGCCGAGAGCAATCCTTTGCGTGGAGGAGGCGGCCGTGTGTCTCTTGGTGTAGGTTGTGATATGATGTGTTCATCAAATTAAACACATTGTTAACAAATTATATATGATTAATTAAAGGCTTTCATAAAGCCTCATGGGCTCAAGCCCATGATATTAATTTAATCCTTATAATTATTAATTAAGACTCCTCTTAATTATTTAATTCATCCCATGAATTTAATTTCCCTTCTCGATTTAATCTTTTTGTGCGACCCGGTAGGATCTTGTAATGTTGGCAGTGACATAAAATCTCATTTTATGTCGCAAGCAAGGAGCGGTGTCTAGCAACACATCGAGGCTACCCAAATTACAAGAATGTCAATGACTCGACATAACCTTTAGAACTTGTGATAATATTAACCATGTAACTTAATCCCTTTGTCCTTTGTGTTTAGATTGAACACGAGTCATGGAATAGTCATACTCGTATATTCAATCTCTATTTCTTGATCCCCAAGTAGAACTAGAATAAACGAATAAGCTCGATATCTCATATCGACTCATTCGAGCATGGCCATGCATTTTAGTTCTCACTTGATCAAGGGCCAAACACATCTCCTGTTATATAGGAGGGACAAATCCTATCTCGATCAGTCAACATCCCTCTACATAATTCGTAGTGTATCCAATAGTCGCCTTTATAGATTACCCTGTTACGGGTAACGTTTGACGATATCAAGATACATAACTCCTTATGTTGGGATCTCTGATGATCACAAGTCGTAAGGATTACATACATTGTTATCACTATGAGAATTGCATATGACGAACATATAACTATCCATGTTGCATTCTCATGGTGGGTCTGTCCAGTACATCGTTCTCTAACATGTACCCATGTATTGATTTGATATCTGATATCAATGAACAATTTATCAATCATACATACTAGTCTCTATGTATTATCATTATCCTGATTCATGATAATACTTGACTAGGGACAATGTTTAAGAATAATACAATATTATTCTAAGGACATTAACATATATATTTATTCACATTGCACAGTTAAAAGAATAATATATAATAATGAATTGCCATTCATAAAATCATATTACATTGTATGTCATAAACAATCATCTAATGATATGTCTTAGGGCATATCCCAACAGATCGGTAGGTTGTTGTCGGAATCATATTGTGGCATTGTCTGTTAAAATAGTTTAATTGACAATGAGGCATTAAAGTAAGCCCAAAGAAGAAAAAATGATTGACTTCTAAAATCACAAATGTTGTGATCATACTGCTACAAGACAGTTGAGCCTCACAGGGTCACAAGCAACCAGTCATTGATCTGCCGATTAGAATTGAAGCTTAAATATTGAGTGCTCAAGATATTGCCACAGTCTCTGATAGAAAACAATAACTGTATAAACCAGAATCAAATATACCGACACCAAATTAGCACGGGTGTTGAGACAGTTCGGGGTCGAGGGATCATCGCTTTCAGATTTGCATCGGACAACGATAATCTTTCATGCGATTAATGTTTGATATTTGCATATTTTAGATGAATATACCACAATTGATCGTCATCGAGTGTAGATCTAATAAAACTTTTTTTATGATTGCGTTATTATCGGGACGAACCAAACAAGAAGTTGAATATGAGAGATTATTGCCAAATCAATGAGCTGGGCAAATTCATCTTTTTATATTTTGCCTAGTCTTCGATCAACTTCTACAGAAATATTCATGTGTTTTTTTCAAATTGCATCTTACCACCTTACCGATTTATATAAGCATAATAAGATTTATTCAGATATAACATAAAATAAATTTGTTAATATTCTATCATATATTTAAGCATGTAAATTTAATAGATATAGCATAAAAAAAAAAAAAAACACTCTACTTTTCTCAGCCCTTAAAAGTTGTCCATCCGATCTCAATAATTGTGATTGTTATTAGTTGGTTGAAGGTTTTATATCAGTCAAAGGGGTGGTTGTGAAGGCCGGTGCACACCAGTAGTCTATTCTATGTTTTCTATTACCAGAATTATTCATCCCCAAAAATTATAAAAACAAAAAAAAAATTATATGTATAATTTTTTAAATACTTTAATATTCTATAAATATATTTCTCGTATGTCCAAATTCCAGCCTGGGCAAGATTGGGAATGGCAACATTTTAGATAAGGTGACTTCAAATCGATAATATATAATAATATTATAGTGAGATTTATGTAAAATAATAATAATAATAAGATAGGTGTCATTGATTAAAATTGCTGAAAATTCATTTATTGAATACCGAATTAATTTTGACAAACTGGGGATGTGGCTAAATGATTTTTACAGAATTTGACTACTTTTTCGAGTTTTTTTATTTGACCTTCTTATTTAACAAATAACATATAATTAGAAGCACCATACAATGTTTAAAACTGAGGAAATCATGTAAATATATAATAAGTATCACCCATAATAATATTTAAAAATAATGAGATCATATTTTGTAATTTGTAATATATAGGAAGTAATCAAATAAATAAATAAATAAATATATATATATATATATATATATATATATTTATATATATATATATATATATATGAAAGACACAAGGGGTGCGCAGCCCTCGCAACCCACCGCCAAAATAAGTTTAATGTTTTAAAAAAAAAAAATTACCCTTGTTTTTTTAGAAAAAATAATTTCACACTCCCGAATTTTTTTCTGTTTCCGCCATCTTTTATGCATGTATATATAAAAATTACACTTGTTCAATCCTATCTCTTGGATTTCCCCACCTCTTATAGCTATTATACCATCAATACAATCATTCCTCCGCAACCATTATTCGAAATAATTATACCTACTTTTTTTTTATTTCGATCGATCGATCGATAATCTAATATCTGGTTTAAGATGAAGCGTGCGACATATAACAAGAACAAACTTGTGAATCTTGATCAATGGGTCCCCCAATTCATTCAGACATTTAATTCACTCATTAAATAAACCAACAACCAACCCCATCCACCCCTATTAAACCACAATCGATCCCCTTCAAACAAACCAATACTCACACACACATTTCTACGTAGAAATTCCCTAAGATGGAAGGATCAAGAAACTGTAGCAGAGTTAAGGTGACGTCACTTTTGAGTGTTGTATCGAGCAAGCCCATCGAGCCCGGAAAAGTCCACAAATTTTCCAAGATGGATCAAGAAATGGGCCTCCGGAAGGTCCAAGTTATTTTCTACTACGAGTCCAACCCATTTATCCACGGCCCAATGTCAGACCAGCTGGATAATCTCCGGGTTTCGTTATCCCAGTTGCTGAATGATTATCCGGTTGTGACGGGTCGGATGACCCGTGACCCGGAAGATGGTGGGTGGCAAATCAAGTGTAATGATGCTGGAGTTAGGATGCTTAGGGCGAAAGTGACTACAACGTTGGATGAATGGCTGAGATCTGCGGATGCTGAGGAGGAGCAAGATCTGATGGTGTGGGAGGACATGCCCCAAGATCCCAGCTTTTGGTCTCCTTTTCGGATCCAGGTAGAATATCGATATTTTGATTTTTTCTTTGAATTTGTGGATCATTTAAATGATAAAAATTAATATATGGCTGATTATAGGGTAGAATAAAGGAAAAATTAGGTATTTAAATAATGCTTTTTTAAAGATTTTCTTTTATGGCTTTCTAAATTTCTAGACAATATCATGCGCTTACTGCTATTAAAAAAAGTCAAAAAATGTCATATATATATATATATATATATATATGATCAGGATCATAGATCTTATTGACCTGTCCAATTAATTTGGAAAAATCTGGTTTGTGGTTTTTCACAATGTAAATTTCAAAATTATTGTCCTACCATGCGTATATTTGTACTCTTTTTTTTTTACACCGTCTTAAGTTTAGAATTATGTGTTATCTGAGCTCCCCGCCGACAAGAGCTCACGCTCATTTGGGGTAGACTGTAGACTCGAGTTCGAGTCACGCTTCGCTAAAAAACAAGAATTATGTATTATTTGTCAAAATGCCATGAATAAAAAAAAAGTTAAGGACGGTAAAAAAAATTATTGACCAAGATTCGAATATTTAACTAACTCATGTAGGACAAGATAGATGGTATTCGATGAATAATATTAAATTTTTAAAAAAGATTTTACTAGGTATTTATTATCTTTTAGGACTTATGTTATTCAAGTAAATAAAAAAGCTTAATTAGGAATCTTCATAGAATTTGTGTGTTGGTACCAAAAATGTACATCGGCTTATTGATGTTCATAATGAGATCTTGAAGTTTATTATGCCAAAGATGTTGTTGAATAACATATAAATTATGTAAGTTAAAAGTGTGAAAATCTAAAATCAAAGCAATGTGAATCCTCTAAATCCATCGCCAGTTATGATAAACAACAAAATGACCTTGAATAGAAATGCAAAAGAAAAATTCAATAATAAACATACACATGATTATGCTATTAAGAATCAACATTTAATGTTATAAGAAATAAATTCTTACCATTTATTTCTTATAACAATTGAAGCTCTTTGAGAAAAATGCTGGTTCCTCAAATAAAAAGTTCATGACTTCATTGGATGACCATTTTCCATTTAATTTTGACTTAGGTGGAACTACAAACATTGTATTTATTGTACCCTTAATCCGAACCATGTTCTTACCACCTACTATGAATAATGATCATTCGTTTGGCCTATACACCCCAGATACCACAACATTGATCACCCAAGAAAATGTTGGTTCCTTGGCTTTATTGCCTGGTGTTCCTCAATGTTGACCGCTGATTCTCGACTTATAAATAAATGATTATACAATAAGATATTGGTTCCTTGGCCTAAGCCATAGATCCTCCAATCCGGATTTTCATCACTGATCCATGTATTTGTCAAATTTTTTCGCTAATCCTCCTTGCTCCGATGCATTGATCACCCATCTCTAACCATAAAAATAGGATCCTTAGGCACCCAACACTTCTATGTCACTTTGGTTTAAGATGCACCTGTTCCGTTTTTCTTTTCCTTTTCTCATTCAATAAAGCCCACAAATAGTGACACTAATATTGATGGAGGCAGCAACAGGAAATGTTCTTCATCGATAGCCATTGATTCTTTCTTTCAGGGAACCTGAGAATCATTAGTTTATCATCCCGAGTAACATATTTTTAAAAGCACAACATAAGTTAGTTAAATGATTAAAAGAGTGATGATACTCACAATAATCCTTCCCTTAGAGTTCCTCTTTCTAAAGCAATTTATAATTTGAAGGAGATGCTACGAAGATCACCTCAATTTTTGACATGTCAAACATATATTAAGCTTGTGTACGATGAATGCTTTTCTTCCAAGACTCATCCTTGCTCTTTTATACCGTAATTTTTTTTTAATCTCAAACAGTCCCCTCTTTTGTGTTTTAGTGAGTGATGTCATACGTTCGATATTTTACCCTTGCCACTCGTCACTCTTCTTGGTTTAGGAGAGGTGTCATTTTGTAGGACGATTAACACTTACTCGAGTATTTCTTTGAGGGGACAACTGATTCTCCAAGCCATGTCTCTGAAATCCTTCCTGATTAGCTCTTATCCCTGGCCTTAAAACCGTTTATCCCTGAAGAAATGGTTGATCCCCAACTTCATGGACTATGATCCTCGAGGATATGACGAGTTCCCTGGCCTTGAACTCAACGATCCCCCATAATATACTTCATTCTTGGTCTTCTAGGCATTGATCACCGAGGGTATCGCGAGTCCCCTAGCCCCATGGTTGATGATCATCGAGAATATTCTTGATTCCTTGGTCTGGTGGCCATTGATCCTCGACTATTACTCGGTTTCTCCACTGATATGATAAATCCCTCACATTATATCATCAATTCCCCTTGCTTGAACTGCTTCATTAAACATCTTGTACCTCAAAAATCTTGTATTTTGGCACCCAACATCTTTTTATGGTCATTTTCGAACAAGTTTTACCTTGTTGCTCTTCTTATTTCCTGTAAAATATTTTAAAATGTGCAACAAGTGTTCAAGTTATTGAATGAGTGAGTACACCTAATGGGGTGTGGTTGTGCCCCTGAGTGCTAATCTCCGAATTCATAACTAGCGTTTGTCTCAAAGGATATGGCTGTTTGGTGCCCATCGAGTATTGATCCCCCAGTCCGCAAGTGATCCTCGATCTCCTATGTCATGACATATACATTGGGGTTAATTACAATAACTACCTGATTCGCCATCTGATCTTCGTTGCTATGATTCTGATTTTCTGTCTATGAATTCTCAAATCTCTGTTGTGGGGGAGCATTCTCCTCTTCCACGGTGGGTTTATTATTTGACGATGAATCCAAGCGGCGAGTTTTGCCAGTTTGAGAGATCCCCGAAGGTTGACCCATTTCCTTATTATGCTCCTCAGCTCCAGATATGGTGGACTTGCTAGCTTGCCATGAATGAACCAGGTTTTCTATGGATATAGCCAATTCCTCAAGTGTCTCCACCATTCTCCTCACTGATCGCCCCTGGATTCTCCTTAATCCTCAACTTGGTGTGGCATTATCATATGGATATGAAAGGTTAGAAATAAAATAATTTTCATTTTCCATGTACCTTGTGGTGCACTCCATCGATGCAACAAACTCCCATAGTAGCATTGTCCATCATCTTTCATTCTTTACTCGGCAAAAGATGCCTGAGAAATCCATGTCTCATCATTTTTGCGGGCATACCAGATTCGAAATGTACCAAAAGTGTGGAAAATCTAACTTCTAATCAAAGCTATTGAATCCCCGTTTCAATTGTTAATTATCTCCTCAATTAAACATCGAAACCTACAAATTACCTTGACTCATTGCCTAGAAATATAAAGTAGAAATTACAAACTGGAAATTAGAAGAATTAAACTAAAATCTAAACATTGCATGAAATTTGTAGAAATTGTAAGATAGAGAGAGTGACGACAATTCCTACATTTTGTTCAACTTCTGAGTAGTTTAGTTTCCTTTACGCTAGCAACATGCTCATGTATATGCCTTAATGGGTAACAACTTCCACCTAATAGTATCTAAAACCCCCAATTTTCACTCAATTGTATGGGCTCACATTTATCAAATCTGCATGGGCCAAATTTTTTTTATTGGCTAACAAATGAATCAAATTTGATTACTATAAAAAATAACTAATTTCTCAATAAAAAATCAATTTTGAATTAATTATAAAAAACTGGTATGGAATTCCACGTTGACTTCGGCCGGTTGACAATATTTTAAAAATGCATTAAGAGAGAACATGATTTTTTTTATTTTGAATGTATATGCAGATAAACAATTTTGAATGTGGAGGCATGGCTATTGCCCTGAGGTGCCATCACATGCATGCAGACATAACAAGTGCAAGCCTACTGATAAAATCTTGGACCGATGTCCACCGCGGCCAACCCCTTCTCCACCCTCCGATCTTCCAACTCCCCATGCCTCCCACTGCCCGCTCAATCCCGCCACTCGACCATGCGATCCCTCAAAAAGTGGCAACTCTAACAATGAAATTCTCCAGCAAATCCGTCGAAAAATGCATGTCACAAGTTCGAAACCAATGCCCTGACGCAGATCCCTTTGACGCCCTAGTAGCTTTGCTGTGGTCGCGCATCATTAGGTGGCAGGAGCCGACATATTTCGATGGCCGGAAATGCTTGCTGTCTATATGCGTGGACCCGAGGAATCGTGGGACTCAGGCTGTACCGATCGGTTATTTTGGGAACGCCATGCGTTTCTCGTCACTTTCGGTGGACAAAGACGATTTGAACAGCGTTGGTGTCGGCAAAGTAGCCGATTCCATCCACTGGCATGTCGCCGATCTGAAGGGAGACGACAACCCTTATCGTATGTATGGTTCTGAGTTAACATGCATTAACATGGAAAACCTGCTCGATGTGGATGACGGGCAATCGCTCATGTATGCCGCGAAATTTGATAAAGGGAAGGAGCCCGTGCATGTCAGTTACAGTGTGGGGAATGAGGAAGGGCAAGGTGTGATTATAGTGATGCCTGCACGAGAACCCGGATTAGGGCGCACGGTGTCTATTACACTGCTGGAGGAACAAATTGTGAACCTACGGAGGGATGACGCGATACTAGAGTTCGATCCTACGATGATACTCAGTGGGAAGTAATTATGGATGGATCATTTTTTTTTTTTGTTTAGTTGAATGAGTTTTAGTAAACTACTTTTGAGTAATAATTCTAGTGTCATGAATTATCAAGATTTTTGGGAACACTAATTTTGGGAGAAACTCTTGAAGTTTAAATTTGGTCTTCTGGTATGTCTGTTTACATAATGATAACAATTTTTTCTTCATTTGTGGTAAAATGCTTCTTTATCTAAATTTACATGGCCAAATTTCTATATTACATTCATCTATATGAAGTTTTTCACTTTTAAGTCAAAATAGATAAATATTATAATTCATTATCACGTTAATGTATGCCAAGTTACATATTAAAGAAAGTTATGAGTACATGTGACCCATAGAGATCACGGTTTCGTGTCGTGAAAACAACTTTTTTGCATTGAGAAAGATCGCATACATTAGGCTTAATGGACCCAACCTGTGTTTCGTGGGAGCTTCATACACCGGGTTTACCCCTTTGTAACATATTACCGACACGCAACATGCATGCATCGCTAGCATAACTAATAGAAGGGGTAGTTCCCCCCTTTTCACCAGTAGCATGCATGGTTTCCAAGCATATGATTATTGAACCAAAAATAAATTATAGGTTGAATACGCCACTAAAAATCATCGATGTTGTGTATGGTCGGGGTTCGTAGCCGGAACAGTACAGTCAAGCTAACAAGACAAAAATGCATGTGGTCAGAATTTTGATTTAATCATTTGAAATGAAAGTACAACCATCCTTTGGCTTGATATGGATGGAATACATGCCGAATGGTGATATTGGTAACTGTTCGTCTCTATTATTACATAGCCACGAGGCGCTCAACGGATTTTGAGAGCCATGTTGTAAGCTTCAGTTCAATCCCAACTTTGTGCTGGGTAGAAAATTAATCAGGACCGGAGTTCCAATAACTTGAATAAACCTCAGATGGAATGTAAAATTCTTCTTATGCAAGGTTGGCACTCGGCACGATGCTTAATTTTAGATTCCCATGAATCAAAATCATCCAATGATTTTGAGAATCCCATGACCGTCTATGCCTTGCTAAGTTCTCAGGATCATTCTATGACCTCACTAGAATACACAAAGTCCGGGATGTAATGAGATACTTTCATCGTTAAAACTAGTTGATCAAGGATCATGTAAATTAAGTCCGAGCAAGGATGCGATATGTCGGAAACCAAAAAGCTATAAGTCGCGCTATTTGTTGATCCAACTACATCCCGGCAATTTTCTCAACCCTATTTCTTTCATTATCATCCTCACTTTAGCTACAATGTCCCACCTTTTCGAAGAAGCATATACGTTCGAAAGCCAGATATAGTTCGACGAGTTCTCGGGTTTTATCCGCATGAGAGATTTGTAGGCCATATCCGTCAGGTAAGAATTACCATGGAGTGAAGAAGCAGACATAAGGGATCCCCTCATGCTGGGACCTGGTTCCACAGGAATGGTTTCATAAAGTTCAAAGCTCGATTGAACTGCGCCGAGCTACTTAGCAGATCGACCATACACACACATAATGTTGGTTCGAGATCATAATTATTCACACATGACTCGTAGTTTCTGATTCCTTCGTTTAGCAAACCTGACCTACAACAAGCAGAAAGAACCCCAACATCCATGGCTTATCGGGTTTAGTTCCATTTCGAAGCATTTCACCAAATAGACTAATTGCCTGTTGACTCTGGCCATTCAAACCATATCCGAAGATCATCGAACTCCAAGAAATTGCATCCTTATCAACGCATTCATAATCGAACACTAGCCTCGAATAATGCAAACTCCCACATTCGGAATACATTTCAATTAAGCATTACACACACAGGATTCATTATACATCATCCCGCTCGTCACAGTAAAGCCATGAATTTGCTTCCCACCCGTTAAGCCAGTAAATGAACTACAAGCTGGCAAGATAGTAATAAAGCGACACCTTGTTCAGTTCGACTCGAGCTTCCCATTGCATTCCACGAAAATGGAAAAAAGGCGTCATCATAATTCTTACACAGAACATAGCCATTGGCGTCATCATAATTCTTACACAGAACATAGCCATTGATCATAGCAGTCCAAGCAAAGACATTCTTATACTACCGATCAAAAACCTTTTTAGCTACATGAATTTACAGTTCTTTGAGTACATATCAATCAAACAACAACCAATATGAACTTCATCGCCAGACCCACATTCTTATACTTTAACCGATCAAAAAGCCTTTTTAGCTACATGAATTTACAGTTCGTTGAGTACATATCAATCAAGCAACTGTTGGAAAAACGTGCATGTTTCAAAAATTTTAAACGCTCGATCGAGGACAGTTGCTCGATCGATCGAGCGGACCAGAAAAAATTCTGAGTGTTGCTACAGAGCTCGATCGATCGAGCGGGGATCTCGATCTATCGAGCCCTGTTTCAGATTTGTGAAATAGTATGTTCATTCATGTTTGGGGTGCGATTTTTGGCCAAATGGTGCCTCCAAATGGTGTCATTTGGACTTGTTTTTGGTCTACTATAAAAACAACATAACTCCACTTGATTTTAAATAGAGAATTTTCGAAAATTCATTCATATATTTAGTGAAATTTGAGAGCATTTGTTGTTCATCAAATTGAGTGCTTTGAACCTTTGTGGTTTGAGGACTTGTGATTTGGAGTGCTCCTATCACAAGTCATAGTCGTTGTATCTTGGGAGACAAATTGCCATAACAAACCGTTAGCACCATAGCGGGGCAATATTGTCTTAAGGACAGAGATTATAAATCTCGCCTCGACATAAAAATTGTTTTTGAAGCCATTGTTATTTTTTCCTGAGATACACTTTGAGAGAAATTATATACAACAATCTTAAGACAATATCGAGCAATTAAATGGCTTCTTCGAGTGCAACAATGACTCATGTTCACCATGGTGAAAGGCCTGAAAAGTTCAATGGGAACGACTTCAAGCGGTGGCAACAAAAATTGCTATTTTACTTGACCACACTAAGTTTGGCAAGGTTCTTAACCGAGGAGCCTCCTACGGTTGAAGAATGAGAGACTGACACCCAAAAGAGGGCGGCTCTGGATGCATGGAATCAAAACGACTTCCTATGCAAGAACTACATCCTAAACGGGTTAGACAATAAATTATATAATGTTTATTGTCTTGTGAAAACAGCAAAGGAACTCTGGGCATCGCTGGAAAAGAAGTACAAATCCGAGGATGCCGGCATGAAGAATTCATAGTTGGACAGTTCCTGGATTTCAAGATGGTTGATACCAAGCCTGTGATGGCGCAAGTGCAAGATCTACAAGTGATCTTGCATGACATTCATGCAGAGGGAATGAGTCTAAGTGATTCATTCCAAGTCGCCGCTATGATTGAGAAATTGCCTCCTATGTGGGAGGACTTCAAGAACTATCTGAAACACAAATGAAAGGAGATGAGTCTTGAAGACCTTGTGGTTCGATTACGAATCGAGGAGGACAACAAAGTTTCCGAGAGGAAGGCGGGTAGATTTCAAATGGAACCATGGGCTAACCTAGTTGAACAAAAAATTGGATCAAAGCGTAGGTTTGACGGTACGACCTCCAACAGTGGCAAGGCGAAAAAGTTCAAAGGAAAATGCTATAAGTGTGGAAAGCCCAATCACTTAGCAAAAGATTGTCGTAACAAAGACACTCGTGTGAAAGCAAAAGATCAAGTCAATGTGACCGAAGAAAATCTTCTCTCAATTGATTTGGATGATCTAGCGCTTACCGCTTAAATTAGATTGTGTATCTTTGAAAGTTGTAAACTCCTAGAATGGAGTGATTCTAAATAAATGTAATGACGATATTTGTTGAAAGCAATAAAATTTATGTATTACTTCTTGTAGTGAATCTTATGGTTTGTGGCATGATTGTTAGGATCATTTAAACCATAGTTCGCATCACATGAATTTGCAAGATTTAAAATCTTGAATTCAAGTTTTCTAAGTTAGTACGCTTAAATTGCAAATTGTGAACCGAGTTTGAGAATTTTATCTAAGTTTCAACTTTTGTAAGCAAGTACGCTTAAAGCCGAAATTTTCAAGAAATACAAACTTGAATTTGAATTTTTAAGACGATAACACTTAGAACTTGAAACACGAAAGTTTGAACGCTAGTGCACTTCGTTACTACCCGAAGTTGTGGGGGAAACAATCCTGTCGGCCAACTACATTCTAAACAAAATACCACACAAAAGTAATGATGTAACTCTTTATGAGTTATGGAAAGGTCACAAGCCTTCCTACAAATACTTGAAAGTGTTGGGGTGCTTGGCGAAGGTAGAAGTACCAAAACGAAAGCAAGTGAAAATCGGGCCTAAAACAATAGATTGTGTATTTATTGGTTATGCTAACAATAATAGTGCACATCGATTTTTAGTACATAAATCTGAAATAAGTGATGTGCATGAAGGTACAATCATGAAATCAAGAAATGTGGTATTTTTTGAAGAAGTATTTCCTTACAAAACTAACAAGGAAATGAGCCCTAAGAAAAGGGTGTATGAATGTAAGGACCCCAAGCCCTTAACCCTTAATTAGTGTATTAACCATTATGTGTGGCACATGCTTTCAATAAAAAGTCAATCGGGAAGCTCAAATGATGCTTACAAAATTCCTTTAATATTCAATGTTATAAGATCATCTCTACTAACATATAGACTCATAGAGTTGCCCATTACCAACCCCATTTTGCCACTTTTTACATTGTGGACTTTTATAAAAATTTGGGCAGAGTCTCCCCGTAAATTGAGCTATCCCGAAATAAAAGCACAACACATAACATAATTCCCGGCCAGGGAAAAACATAATACTCATCAGAATGCAGCAATACCAAGTAAATTCCCAGCCAGGGAAGACGCCACACATAAGACGACAAAAGTGGGTGTCAACCCCCACATCATACACTAACGACTCTCATATCATTAGCAATTCTACCACAATTGCATGCAACATATAATGAAAGAGAGAAAGGCTCATGCCTTTATATACAACCCATATACAAACATAACCGTGCTCACATGCGAGCATCATAAATATGTATAAAACCCTCGGGTGTATATATGTACTCTATACGATACCGTGCTCCATCAAGCCCTGGTACCACGATCCTGGGAGTACATCCAATCAACAGCTGGAGCTCAGCTCCATAGCCATCGATGCACCTGTTCACCTGCCCCAACAGAGACAGCCCCCAACGGGGTGAGCATACCAATACACAAAATCTCATAATCACAATAATGAAATTCATAATTTACAACACAAGTAAATATTAATGAATTTTAAATGATACTCCCTGGATGGCAACATCCTCATCCGGGATTCCGTGTACTGTCCCTGTTCTCACAATCATCAAACTCATCAAATCTCATAAATCAGTAAATCAACACATTGATTTAACTCATAGCATGCCTGATTCTCAAGTATCAAAAATCAATGATTCCAAGTTCAATATACATACAAATATAGATATCTCAATATCTAGTACTGATTTCTCAATTTCGCTATCAATCATAGATAGTTCAAATGCCTAGCATTTATTTTACCAATTTTCCATTATACCTAGACATCTCACATGTCTTATAATGAGTACATGATCCCACGATCATTCTCAGGCATCTCAAATGCCGTACAATAGTCATATAGACTCAGTACCCCATATATATCAACACATATATGCATATAGCCATACCCACAACCATCTAATGCAATTACAACACATTATGCATTTCACAATTGCTATCACGTAAAGTAATGCTCGTACGTCGCACGTACCTCAAATTTCCGAAGTCCGAGCCAAACCTTGCTCGAGTTCCATGCCCCGAGGAACGATGTGCTAACACGATAAATTAATTCACAATTAATTACGAACATGCAACCCATGCTCAAGCACACCCATAACTCTCAAAAATATTGTCAACACAAGACAATGAACCATTATCGAAAATTGCTCAAGAACACCCCACAAATTCTCGAAACTTCACAACACAAATCGAACCCAATTAAACACCATAATTCATCTAAAATATGAATTAATCAATCAACAACATGAATAATCGCCCCACGAACCAAACCCCCAAAATTCGAAATCCAAGCCCTAAATTCGAATCCAATTCCTCAATTTCGAACACAATCAAGCATCATAATGCATCTACAACATGAATTAATCGATTACAACAAGAATCATCACTCCTTGTCAAAAGCCCCAATTTCGAGCCCTAACCTCACGCAAGAAATGAAGAAATTCGAACCATAAAGCAACAATTTTTCGAACCACAAAAGTCTGAAATAATCGACTCAAAACCAGCTTAAAAACGCCCCAAAAACATCAGAAAAATCGTACCAAAAACATACCAAAATCGCGTCCCAAAAATCGGATGAACTCCAGTTTTCGAACCCTACGCTTTTCTGGCAAATCCGAACGCGATTCTCGACGAAACTTCAAATTGTTGGTATAGAAATGAGCGCCTCGGAGAGACGATTCCAACGGCGGGTGGCACGCGCCGAACGGCGGCGGGCGAACGACTTTTCTGCGCGGTGGTCGAAAGGGGATCGGGAATGCGCGGGAGGGAGAGAGAGATAATGTGCTGAAATGGATCCGATAATTAAAATCTCGGGTTCAACTGGTATTTATAGCAAAAATACCCCGAAATACTAATATCCCCACAAATACATCAAGATTCATTAAAAATCATCTGTTTTCAAAAACTCTCTCTCTCACTCAAAAACCCCCTACCGGTGCCCACACCAAGCACCCGAGATTCCGAGTCACACTAAAAACCCAACTCACAGGTTTTCACCGAAATGAGAATACGATCTCAACCTCGGGATCCAACGATCCCACTACTCAAATAGACGAGCCCAGAAGGTCCAACACCTCGATTAAATTCCAATTGCCACGTAAAACAACTTTACGGGTTATTAACACTCCGGGATTAACATCCATAATTTCTGGTCATCACAATATCCCCCACTAAAAGAATTTCGTCCTCGAAATTAGCACCGGTGTATCACGTAACACCCGGGCTACACAACAACATGAAGCCATAACCTCGATTCCTGACCATATCAGAATCGTCTTAAAAAAAAACGCGAGGATACTTACCTCACAACAAACTCTGAAACAGAGCGACATACCAAAACCAACATATCACCCAAGAGGCAAAACGTACCTCGATGCGGTTCATCCCAAAAGTCAGTCCCGCATGACTGCAAAACAACCAATACTTACGACCGTAAATCAGACAGTCATCCTCAGTTCTAATACCACTTAGTAAGAACGCATCCTGGATGACACCTCAACCGTGAGAACGTTGACCTCGTGTCAATCTCTGGAGTGGAATAGACTTCCAAATCCATCATAACGTCAAAGAGCGTCAGCACCACTCAACGCTAACAACCCAAAAACAGTTAGTTAACTGAAACTGCAAGGATTCGAATCGCTCCCGATTCCATTGTAGATATCGTCCAATGATATCTTTATCATGACTCACGACGTCTAACATACATCGTTACGAGGGGAACATTAGTATACCACGGTGCACACATACCAAACCTGGTTTCCACTTTCAAACCTCCTCCATCGAATGAGCAGTCGTATCATTGCAACTCAATTTGGGCAACTCACGGCCACAGATTCACATAAAAGACATCTCACAAGATGTCCACCTCCGGATATTCCAAGGATCACATCCTGATCATAAATAAACCATCGAGACTCCACAGAGTTCAAATTCTGAAAGGACATGCAATAAACTCATTGCATCCTCAACGCTTGTGTCGACAGCGACACCCAAAAAAATCCGAATTCCTGCCATCCCTTGGCAATCCTAGGATTTAACAATCCAAACTTGGGAAGGCTATCGCATAACTCGGAGGAAAACACCAATAAGGAAATACCTTAACCCACACAAGATAATCCCTCTTCAAGGGAGTCAACTAACTTCACGATTGTTCCTCATAATTATCGTGCCATAGAGATTCCCAATCTCAAGGTGTTCCATATCTCTCACCAGAGATTTAACCATCCAAAAATAGCATAACTCTATGCTTGACAGAAAGAAAATCAATAACTGGCATCTGTATACTCACCAGTATACCTGCCTAAGTACTGACATCGCATGCATATTCAATGCACTCGGCTCGGGTATCTACAACATACCCCTAAGCCCCAAACACAACCGTCAATTCTGAGTCATTCCCTATCCAGTGAAGAACGATAATCGACGATCAACAACACGGTGTGATTCCCAAGATCAACACCACACGTACCAACTCACCGAATCTTTCAAAGATTTCCAAATAGGTATAATACTACCTCCTTCCCCACAAGGGAAATGCCATCGAACTCGAGATTCACAAGTCTCGAACCACTGTTCGGAAAACTGGATACAATAACACCCATTTCATCCTAAATACACGGGTTCCCTCAGATCGAGTCAATAACGACCTGATGACTCTCTCGTTGGTACTCCAACATCATGAGCTGTCCCAGACAAGTCTCACCAAAATTAAACATAAACGTATACACGTTTCAGTGAGGCATGCACAATCTCAACCTCAAATGACATGGTGACTACTAGAGTCCACCACAATCCACATCGTATCACCTTACGATTTGCCAAACTTGATTCCAACGAGCAGTATCATGGCTCCAACAATCACACTATATCATTACCACGATATCTGGCTAGCAAAGCGCTGTCTCCATAGGCTCATATCAAGCCCACCAACAAACCATATGTTCCATCTCGGTATGCCATACCGTACAAACCGTTAGAGTAATGGGTCATCGCCCGACATATCTCTAAAATACCAAGCACAATGGACAACCCGGTGTCCTAGCTCACTTATGATGCAGTTGTAATCCGTTAAGACTTATCCCACACCCTCAGGGTGGGTGCAACCATGTCTACCCTACATCACAACACAAGCGAGTAGTTTCCTCAATGACTACTCTTACCACCAATCACTTGGCCCTAGCCAAACCAACGAGCATACCCAAGGGTATCATTGCTCGACAAATATACTTCGAATATGTGCTGCGGTATAATTCCTATACGGCGCACCCAATAGTTCCTCGAGCAACTTGCTCGGCATAATGGTCTCGTCAACTAGTGACTCAGACACTACCATGTGCCCACCAAGGCACTCAAACCATATAACCAAATACATAACATAAATGTATTAATCATCAAAACGACGCCACACGTCTACATAGAACATCAACTATGTCATCGTCATCCCGTGACGGCATATGTCAACATATGACATCCGACTAACATCGTCAAACATACGACGGTACATGGCAATACACGACATCCATAATCTCATCGTCAAACACATGACATATTGATCGCTATTATTTTAAACAGTATTTTGCAGTGTAGCGATTGTGTACCGCAAGTGCACGGTGTCAAGTTTTAGTATAATGATATGAAAAGTACGGATTGTCGAACCCACGAGGACTAGGAAATAATTACCAAACTCCACTAGTTTAACTATATTTAGTCTACGATAACTGGTTGTGATTAATTAACTAAATTGACTAATGAACTCAAGATTAACCCAAAAACACAAGAACGAATAAGAATAAAATCAGAAGAAACAATTATCAAGACTTTCGGTTCACCTAAGTAATCCCCCACAATTCACCTATTAGTTAAGAATTGAATTCAAACAATCTAAGGTGACGAGTTTTCCAAATTTATCCAATATACTCTCTCGAGTTATATTACACCTAATATCAAATTGCAGTAAGTCACTCTCGTGTACTTATTTAACAACACAATATTGTATTAAGATCCGTGAAAACTTCTAGCTTTCGATTACTAGATATCTATAGCTATCACACGTGTATTTGACTTCATCTCTCGATATCAGTCTGAAATCCACGGCGTAAATCACTATATCGAATCACAATTTTATCTCTCGATCTCGATTGTAATTTAAATATCATTCAAAGATGTCCAAACCCTTAAAAGCATGAAGAACAATGATCTAAGCACTTAGATAATAAGAATCAATCAAAAACATTCAATTAAAATCATGGGTTCATACAAAGGATCCCCTAAGTCTTGATAACAAACCTAGCCAACAATCTCCATCAAATAACAATGCATAAACATGTTTTGCAACATTCTAAACATTAAAATCTAATGAAAATATAGAACTAAAGTTAGAAATACGGAAATAACGAGAGGCATTGACTCCTTGCGTTGCTCCGTCGTCCCGTCTCTTCCGATGCGTCTCTTCTTCAATGGTTATGGTGTATGGATGGTTGGGGATGATTGAGAGTGATGGTGGCTGAGTATGTAGGGTTAATTATGAGCCAAAAAGTCCCAAAAACGTCCATAATAATCCATATTTATGGTAGGAGGAGTTTCACCAAGTTTGGACACCAAAAAACCAAGATGGAAACAAAATCCCGAATTTTTCGAGTATAGGCGATCGATTGCCTCAAATGAGGCGATGGGTCGCCTCTGTCTACTGCCTGGAGGCGATCGATTGCCTCATTTGAGGCGATGGGTCGCCTCCCCTATTTTCTGCAAATTACGATTTTGCCCCTCCTTTTTCAGCTTTGCTCAGTTTGGTCCTTTTTCATCATTTTAAGCCTATTTTCTCAACTTTTATGCATTTAGCCATGGATTCCTGAAATATACAAATATAAACCAAGAAAAGTAATATTTTCCAAGAATCACTACAAAAACGCCCCTAATCTTATATCAAATTAAGTGTAAAAATCACACTTATCAACTCCCCCAAACTTAAACTTGATCGTCTCGAGCAAGAAATAAGATCAAACAGTCAAGTTCAACATTGAAGATTCAAATGAACCAATTCATAGTCAATCATGTAGCTCAGATATCTCACTTGCTGACAAACAAAAATAAATCAGAAAGTTTAACAAGTTGTGTTTTCTCCTAGATCAAACAACATGTCTCCGAATCAGAACGTGCGTGTGTGCTATTGTCACTTTCAAGTTCCATGCAAATTTCATAGATCAAATCATGCTAGTCAATGAAAAGTAAGATTATCCTTGAGTACCCCATATTTCTATTTTCAAACACTTCTCCACTAATGTAGTCACTCCCTAGACTTGGATCAATAGGTCTTTTTAAGCTTATAGCGTTAGGCCTAGGTGTTTGGCTTCAAAGAAAGGATAGGATAGCAAAAAGAAGAGAGTATAAGCATGTAATGTTCATATTGTTAGCACAACTTGAGCTTCTCTTCTTTTTCTCTTTTAGCCTTGGCCACTTTGGGTCTTAGTTCGATAATAATTTTTTTTTTTTTTTCTCAAGGCTTTTTCTGTTCTTTTCTTTTCTCATTCATCATCTTTTTTACAATAAGCTCATCAAAATATAGCAATTCATGTGCATCTAATGAGAATCATTATACTCCCTTAGGTGAAGATAAAAAATTCAATTTAGGCTCAATTAGGTGGGTATAATGAGTTTGCCAAAGAATGTTGAATGGGGGCTAATAGTATGTTAAACATACTCCATTCTTTTTCAGTTAGGCTCAAATTAGGATACTAGAGATTGATGTAAACATTGTAAGCTTGAAAGGCTCAAACGGTCCAAAGATCGCCTATATCATCTCCTAATCAAGTTCATGACTATAAAATTTCGCCTCAAAGTGTCATCATAAAATAGTCTGAGGTACTCTAAGATGCTCAAAACAATTCATCAAGTTCACAAAAAATTTCACTACTACAAATGCAATTCACAAGATTATGACTCAAATGTGCTCAAAATATTCCTCATCTTTGACATGCTACTCAAAACAAGATATTCACAAACAAGTCTTACAATCATCGAAACTCAAGTTGACATGCATAGTGAGACTAATATCATCATGGAATAGAGACCACTACTATGATTTATTCTTATCTTCCTAATTGAACTCATTTTCAAGAAATTTTTTTTTGTTGGTGCTCCAGAAACGATCAATTTCCAAATAAGAAGCATGACACAGTAATGCACTCCCCCAAACTTAATTCATGCATTGTCCTCAATGTAATAAGCATGGAAAGTACAACAAAGCATGTACCGTTGACAACGACCGTCAGTGATCGTTGTCCAATTCCTCATCAGCTCGTGGGGCATATTGTTGGAACACGTCACAGCACGCATGGAGTCTCTCAAAATCAAAAAACAAAAACAAAAACAAACCAAAATAAACTAAAACAAAGCGAAAGGGATAGGAAATAGTTCTTGATTTATAGTCCCAAGCTGGACTTTTTACCATTTACGCTCAAGTGCCGCAAGGGCCAGTGGGGGACGATTTTCCATCCTCCATGTGGTAATGTCGTAGCCACTTCTCTTTCACAGTGAATAGTCCCCCATGGTCATCTCTCAGTTTGAAGGTGTCGAATGGTAAAACATCGACAACTTTGAATGGTCCAGCCCATGGTGCGTCAGACTCCCATGGAAAAAATCTCATCTTTTTCCTATTCATTAATACCGAGTCTCCTACACCAAATTTACCTCTTCTTTGTTGGCCATTCGATGTGACCTCCTCCTTCTTCTCACTCTTACCCTGCATCGCATCAACAGATAGTGTATCAATTATATTGACACTAAAACATCGGTGCTCAGTGCGTGTAGTGTTCACAACTTTGAACATATCATAAGTAACTTGATCCCCCCCTACTCGGAGGATCAACTTCCCTTCTTGGACATCTATCAATGCCCTTCCAGTAGCTAGGAACGGTCTTCCTAATATCAATGGCATGTCCGCCTCCTCCTTTATGTCTAGCACCATGAAATCCACCGGAATGGTGAATTTGTCAACCTTTACCGGTACATCCTCCACTATCCCATGAGGGTACTTGATGGACTTGTCTGCCATCTGCAATGAGACATTGATTGCTTTTAACTCTCCTAAGCACAGCTTCCTGTACACAGACAAAGGCATTAAATTAACACTTGACCCCAAATCACATAAAGATTTATTAAAAGATTTAGAATTTATTTTGCAAGGTATAGTGAAACTCCCTGGATCCTTTAACTTTGGAGGTGAATCATTTTGAATGACAGCTGAACACTCCTCGGTTAAGTTTATCATCTCATGCTCTCCCAGTTTCCGCTTTTTCGATAGAATCTCCTTTAAAAACTTAGCATAATTCGGCATGTGCCGAATAGCATCTATGAAAGGCATCTCAATATGAAGATTCTTAATCAATTCTAAAAATTTAGCAAATTTAGCATCGATCTTTGCTCTCTTATACGCAGCGGGGAATGGGGGTGGGATATCTACCTTAGCAGGTGTGATGGGTGTAGAGGTCTTAGTAGACTTACCTTTGTCGCGTGTTTGTCCCTCTTCTTGCTTGATGTCCGCCTCGCCTCTTAACTCTACGTGCACATCATTCTTCTCAGCGACCTCCTTTCCACTCCTCAACGTGATAGCATGGACTTGCTCCCTAGGTTTCGTCTCAGTGTCACTAGATAGTGATCCTGGTGCTCGTTCGGCTACGATCTTTGCTAATTGTCCCATTTGGACTTCCAAGTTCTTTATCGATGCCTCATGATTGTTCATCCTTGTTTCAGCCGATGATATGAACTTAGTTAGCAGCTCCTCCATGCTTGGCTTTGGTGCATACCCCGGTGGTGGTTGGGGATAGTTCCTCGGCCCAGTATTGTACGTATTTGGGTAGGGGTAGGTCTGTGGAGGTCGGTTCCCTACGAAATTAACAGCTTCATTAGTAGTAATGAATGGGTTACCAACCTGGCATTCAGTGCTCGGATGTCCTCCATGGCAAAGCTCGCATGTAACAGTTTGGACTTGCATTGCATGCATGCTCAAACTATCGATCTTCTTGTTCAGCGCTTCCAACTGGGCAGCTAGGGCAGTGACTTCACTCACTTGATGCAATCCGACTTGCTTCTTTGGCACGTTCCTCTCGGACTGCCATTGACAGCTATTAGCAGCCATCTCCTCCAACAGTGTATAAGCTTCCTCGGGCGTCTTCCTCATCACAGTTCCTCCTGACGCTGCATCAATCATAGAACGATTATCAGAAAATAACCCGTTATAAAATGTTTGTACCTGCAGCCAGATAGGGAGGCCGTGATGTGGGCATCTCCTCAGTAGATCTTTGAAGCGCTCCCAAGCCTCATATAGTGTCTCTGGATCACATTGGGCAAAAGTAGTGATGTCATTGCGCATCTTGGCCGTCTTGGATGGTGGAAAGAATTTTGACAAGAACAACCGCGCCATTCCATCCCACGTGGTAATAGATCCTGCAGGCAACGATTGTAACCAGGATTTAGCTTTATCTTTTAAAGAAAAGGGAAACAAACGTAACCTGATGGCGTCGTCAGTAACGCCATTATGCTTGAACGTATCACAAATCTCCAAGAAGTTGGAGATGTGATCATTTGGATCATCTGTAGCAGCTCCCCCAAACTGGACCGAATGTTGGATCATTTGTATGATAGCAGGCTTGATCTCAAAATTGTTAGCCTGTATGGTTGGTCTCGTGATACTTGATAGTGATCCATGGAATGCAGGGTGGGCGTAGTCCATGAGTGATCTTGCAACTGGTGGTACCGGAATCTCCTCGGTATTAGCCATATGTGCTCTTGCTTGCCTTAGCCTCCTTTGACAAGTGCGTTCAATCTCGGGATCAAAGGGCTCAAGTGTAGGGTTGCTACTCCTTAACATGCACCAAGAGATAGTACCCTGTAACAATCAACCAAAACAAAAAGAAACAGTAGAAGAGAAGAAAAAAAAACGAAAATAAAAAAAACAAATGACTAAACTACAGTCAACTAATCTCGTTTGATATTATTAAAACTAGTCCCCGGCAACGGCGCCAAAAACTTGATCGCTATTATTTTAAACAGTATTTTGCAGTGTAGCGATTGTGTACCGCAAGTGCACGGTGTCAAGTTTTAGTATAATGATATGAAAAGTACGGATTGTCGAACCCACGAGGACTAGGAAATAATTACCAAACTCCACTAGTTTAACTATATTTAGTCTACGATAACTGGTTGTGATTAATTAACTAAATTGACTAATGAACTCAAGATTAACCCAAAAACACAAGAACGAATAAGAATAAAATCAGAAGAAACAATTATCAAGACTTTCGGTTCACCTAAGTAATCCCCCACAATTCACCTATTAGTTAAGAATTGAATTCAAACAATCTAAGGTGACGAGTTTTCCAAATTTATCCAATATACTCTCTCGAGTTATATTACACCTAATATCAAATTGCAGTAAGTCACTCTCGTGTACTTATTTAACAACACAATATTGTATTAAGATCCGTGAAAACTTCTAGCTTTCGATTACTAGATATCTATAGCTATCACACGTGTATTTGACTTCATCTCTCGATATCAGTCTGAAATCCACGGCGTAAATCACTATATCGAATCACAATTTTATCTCTCGATCTCGATTCTAATTTAAATATCATTCAAAGATGTCCAAACCCTTAAAAGCATGAAGAACAATGATCTAAGCACTTAGATAATAAGAATCAATCAAAAACATTCAATTAAAATCATGGGTTCATACAAAGGATCCCCTAAGTCTTGATAACAAACCTAGCCAACAATCTCCATCAAATAACAATGCATAAACATGTTTTGCAACATTCTAAACATTAAAATCTAATGAAAATATAGAACTAAAGTTAGAAATACGGAAATAACGAGAGGCGTTGACTCCTTGCGTTGCTCCGTCGTCCCGTCTCTTCCGATGCGTCTCTTCTTCAATGGTTATGGTGTATGGATGGTTGGGGATGATTGAGAGTGATGGTGGCTGAGTATGTAGGGTTAATTATGAGCCAAAAAGTCCCAAAAACGTCCATAATAATCCATATTTATGGTAGGAGGAGTTTCACCAAGTTTGGACACCAAAAAACCAAGATGGAAACAAAATCCCGAATTTTTCGAGTATAGGCGATCGATTGCCTCAAATGAGGCGATGGGTCGCCTCTGTCTACTGCCTGGAGGCGATCGATTGCCTCATTTGAGGCGATGGGTCGCCTCCCCTATTTTCTGCAAATTACGATTTTGCCCCTCCTTTTTCAGCTTTGCTCAGTTTGGTCCTTTTTCATCATTTTAAGCCTATTTTCTCAACTTTTATGCATTTAGCCATGGATTCCTGAAATATACAAATATAAACCAAGAAAGTAATATTTTCCAAGAATCACTACAAAAACGCCCCTAATCTTATATCAAATTAAGTGTAAAAATCACACTTATCACATATATATAGCAACACATAGTATCCACAATAATGCTAACACAAGTAATATGCCATACCTCATCGCTATCAATATAGCGGCATACCTGTCTCCGTCGCTCGATAATAGTACGTAGTCAGCACCCATCGCTCGAAGGCGGCAAAATCCTGTGCTGAATAGCGGCACAATCCATCGCTATAGAATCGACGGCATGACACCTCGTCATATAATAAGTGGCATGAAACCTCGCTATACACCTGAGCATGAATCATCGTCCACATAATAGCGGAAAGAGGCATCGCTAGCAATATATCCGGCTGCAAGAACCATCGCCAATCAATATAGCGGAATGAACCATCGCTATCTATATACATGGCGGCAAGAACCATCGCCAGTCAATATAGCGGAATAAACCATCGCTATCAATATCCATGGCGGCAAGAACCATCGCCAGTCAATATAGCGGCATGAACCATCGCTATCAATATACATGGCGGCAAGAACCATCGCCAGTCAATATAGCGGCATGAACCATCGCTATCAATATACATGGCGGCAAGAACCATCGCCAGTCAATATAGCGGCATGAACCATCGCTATCAATATACATGGCGGCAAGAACCATCGCCAGTCAATATAGCGGCATGAACCATCGCTATCAATATACATGGCGGCAAGAACCATCGCCAGTCAATATAGCGGCATGAACCATCGCTATCAATATACATGGCGGCAAGAACCATCGCCAGTCAATATAGCCGATCCCTAGTCATTGTCACGGTAGTGTATTTTAATGCCCCTCGCTCAAATAAAACATGCGGTACTCCCACCCCTCGCTTCACATATAGGCGGCATAGAATAACCTCGCTTAAATGAACATGCGGTACTCCCACCCCTCGCCTCACATTTTAGCGGCAAATATTCTTTCCTCGCCTCATATGCTAACCACGCTTCAATGTGACATGCGGCGCTCCCACCCCTCGCTTCACATTTTAGCGGCACAAAATAATAAATAGCGGCAAGCATTTAAAATCATCACTCATCCATAACAATGACTCATGGGATATTCACCAAGTATTTCATCCATACCTGCATCACAAAGCATAAACCATATACCAACATACATCATCATGAGTGTATTTTAATGCACCTCGCTCAAATGCGACATTCGGCGCTCCCACCCCTCGCTTCGACATTTGGCGGCAAAGCATTAAAATCATCACTACATGTACACATACATCCACAATGTATAAATCCATGATGTATATAAAATGCAGGTTACCGTTTCGTGTCTTTCAACCATGGCCTTAGCCTTTCGCATCATAGTGTTCCTACAGGAACAATCACAACCCATGAGCATACAATAATCCATATTCCCACAATATGATTATAATGAGTAAATGCATAAACTATGAGTACAAAGTACTTCCTGTATCCCAATGCATTTCGATATGCTCCACCTGGTTGTCCCTGTGTCACAACTCACAATCATAATCAACAGGTTATATTATGATTCTATAGATGTCATGACATACAATCGTTTCACTATGATCACATATCACAAATGCACATAAGCAAAATAGTTGTGTCACACAACACTAGCTACTATCATGCATAAATATGTGCTACCCATCCCTATCAGCATGTTTTAGGCCCTCAACAGCCCCAAAGAGCTAACCACTGCTCTGATACCACTAATGTAAGGACCCCAAGCCCTTAACCCTTAATTAGTGTATTAACCATTATGTGTGGCACATGCTTTCAATAAAAAGTCAATCGGGAAGCTCAAATGATGCTTACAAAATTCCTTTAATATTCAATGTTATAAGATCATCTCTACTAACATATAGACTCATAGAGTTGCCCATTACCAACCCCATTTTGCCACTTTTTACATTGTGGACTTTTATAAAAATTTGGGCAGAGTCTCCCCGTAAATTGAGCTATCCCGAAATAAAAGCACAACACATAACATAATTCCCGGCCAGGGAAAAACATAATACTCATCAGAATGCAGCAATACCAAGTAAATTCCCAGCCAGGGAAGACGCCACACATAAGACGACAAAAGTGGGTTTCAACCCCCACATAATACACTAACGACTCTCATATCATTAGCAATTCTACCACAATTGCATGCAACATATAATGAAAGAGAGAAAGGCTCATGTCTTTATATACAACCCATATACAAACATAACCGTGCTCACATGCGAGCATCATAAATATGTATAAAACCCTCGGGTGTATATATGTACTCTATACGATACCGTGCTCCATCAAGCCCTGGTACCACGATCCTGGGAGTACATCCAATCAACAGCTCGAGCTCAGCTCCACAGCCATCGATGCACCTGTTCACCTGCCCCAACAGAGACAGCCCCCAACGGGGTGAGCATACCAATACACAAAATCTCATAATCACAATAATGAAATTCATAATTTACAACACAAGTAAATATTAATGAATTTTAAATGATACTCCCTGGATGGCAACATCCTCATCCGGGATTCCGTGTACTGTCCCTGTTCTCACAATCATCAAACTCATCAAATCTCATAAATCAGTAAATCAACACATTGATTTAACTCATAGCATGCCTGATTCTCAAGTATCAAAAATCAATGATTCCAAGTTCAATATACATACAAATATAGATATCTCAATATCTAGTACTGATTTCTCAATTTCGCTATCAATCATAGATAGTTCAAATGCCTAGCATTTATTTTACCAATTTTCCATTATACCTAGACATCTCACATGTCTTATAATGAGTACATGATCCCACGATCATTCTCAGGCATCTCAAATGCCGTACAATAGTCATATAGACTCAGTACCCCATATATATCAACACATATATGCATATAGCCATACCCACAACCATCTAATGCAATTACAACACATGATGCATTTCACAATTGCTATCACGTAAAGTAATGCTCGTACGTCGCACGTACCTCAAATTTCCGAAGTCCGAGCCAAACCTTGCTCGAGTTCCATGCCCCGAGGAACGATGTGCTAACACGATAAATTAATTCACAATTAATTACGAACATGCAACCCATGCTCAAGCACACCCATAACTCTCAAAAATATTGTCAACACAAGACAATGAACCATTATCGAAAATTGCTCAAGAACACCCCACAAATTCTCGAAACTTCACAACACAAATCGAACCCAATTAAACACCATAATTCATCTAAAATATGAATTAATCAATCAACAACATGAATAATCGCCCCACAAACCAAACCCCCAAAATTCGAAATCCAAGCCCTAAATTCGAATCCAATTCCTCAATTTCGAACACAATCAAGCATCATAATGCATCTACAACATGAATTAATCGATTACAACAAGAATCATCACTCCTTGTCAAAAGCCCCAATTTCGAGCCCTAACCTCACGCAAGAAATGAAGAAATTCGAACCATAAAGCAACAATTTTTCGAACCACAAAAGTCTGAAATAATCGACTCAAAACCAGCTTAAAAACGCCCCAAAAACATCAGAAAAATCGTACCAAAAACATACCAAAATCGCGTCCCAAAAATCGGATGAACTCCAGTTTTCGAACCCTAAGCTTTTCTGGCAAATCCGAACGCGATTCTCGACGAAACTTCAAATTGTTGGTATAGAAATGAGCGCCTCGGAGAGACGATTCCAACGGCGGGTGGCACGCGCCGAACGGCGGCGGGCGAACGACTTTTCTGCGCGGTGGTCGAAAGGGGATCGGGAATGCGCGGGAGGGAGAGAGAGATAATGTGCTGAAATGGATCCGATAATTAAAATCTCGGGTTCAACTGGTATTTATAGCAAAAATACCCCGAAATACTAATATCCCCACAAATACATCAAGATTCATTAAAAATCATCTGTTTTCAAAAACTCTCTCTCACTCAAAAACCCCCTACCGGTGCCCACACCAAGCACCCGAGATTCCGAGTCACACTAAAAACCCAACTCACAGGTTTTCACCGAAATGAGAATACGATCTCAACCTCGGGATCCAACGATCCCAACTACTCAAATAGACGAGCCCAGAAGGTCCAACACCTCGATTAAATTCCAATTGCCACGTAAAACAACTTTACGGGTTATTAACACTCCGGGATTAACATCCATAATTTCTGGTCATCACAATGAAGACGCTAACCGTGACTCTATTGAGGAAGTAGAACCACGACGTAGCAAGAGAACCGAAGTGGCTAAGACTTATGGTCCTGACTTCATGACGTATATGTTGGACAATGAACCAAGATCGGTTAGTGACGCCTTATCTAGTCCTGATGCTCCTAGTGGAAAGAGGCTATTAATGGTGAGATAGAATCCATAATGCAAAACCACACGTGGGAATTGGTAGACCTTCCAACTGGAAGTAAACCGTTAGAATGGAAATGGATTCTTAAAAGAAAATATAAGTCTGATGGTTCAATTGATAAGTACAAGGCGAAACTCGTGGCAAAGGGATATAGACAAAAAGAAGGCCTTGATTACTTTGATACATATTCACCAGTCATGAGAATTATGTCAATTAGAGTGATCATTGCTATCGCTGCTCTAAACAATTTAGAGATACATCAAATAGATGTAAAAACGACATTTCTCAATGGGGAACTTGAGGAGGAAATTTATATGAAACAACCCGAGGGGTTTGTTGTTCCCGGACAAGAGAAAAAGGTGTGTAGACTCGTTAAGTCATTGTATGGGCTCAAGCAAGCACCAAAACAATGGCATGAAAAATTTGACAAAACTATGTTGTCAAATAGTTTCAAAATTAATGAGTGCGACAAATGTGTACATATGAAAAACACGCCTAAAGCATATGTAATAGTATGCTTGTACGTTGATGATATGCTCATAGTGGGAAGCAACTTAGAAATCATTAACTGGACAAAGAAAATATTGATAAAACATTTTGAAATGAAAGATATGGGTGAAGCTGATGTGATACTTGGAATTAAAATCTCCAAGATATCTGAAGGATGAGTGTTGTCACAGTCTCATTATGTTGAGAAAATACTCGAGAAATTTCTCGCGAATGATACGTCGTCTGTAAAAACACCCTATGATCCTAATCTACATTTGGTTAAAATAAAGGGACCCTGTCATGCATAGGGATGGCAATGGGATGGGTCCAGTCCCGGACCCGCATTGAACCCGCCCCGCCGGGGCGGGTCTGGACCCGCTTCAACCGGGTTTGGAAGCGGGGCGGGGCGGGTCCTGGGATTGGCCGAACCAGCATCGGACACGCCCCGCAATACATTTTTAATTTTTTTAAAAAAAATTTGATATTGATTATACATTTTACTTCTTTAATTGAACAATAAAGTGTTATTATTTAATTTTATATCAAAATTCATGTGTTCATGTTAAAGAAGTTGGAGATTTTGAAGGAAATAAGAGAAAATTAATAAATATTTAGTAGTTTAAAGATAGTTTTACAATGCTTATTATAAATATTTACTAGAGAAACATGAAATTTAATCACAAAACTCAACTTTTGTGTTTCAAAATTGATTTCTAGCTAATTTTTTTTTTTTTTAAAAAAAAATGGAACCGTGGCGGGGCGGGTAAACCCGTTGGGTTCGCGGGTCTAAGCGGGGCGGGTCCGGGTTTTATGTGTAGCGGGGCGGGTCCTGGGATTGGCCAAACCCGTCCCATATTCGACCCGTTGCAATTCCTAGTCATGCAATTAGAATACTCAAGGATAATTGGCAATCTCATGTATCTCATGAACTGTACACGTCCTGATATTGCATATGCGGTTGGCAAACTAAGTAGATTCACGAGCAATCCAAATAATGGCCATTGGAAGGCATTGACGAGGGTACTTAAATATTTAAAATACACCATGAAGTATGGATTGTACTATACAAGATATCCTGTTGTATTGGAAGGATACAGTGATGCAAATTGGATATCGGACACACAAGACTCCAAGTCGACAAGTGGCTATGTCTTTACCAATGGAGGGGCTGCAGTGTCGTGGAAATCTACCAAGCAAACTTTTCTTGCTAGATCCACTATGGAATCTTAATTCATAGATTTGGATAAAGCGGGAGAAGAAGCCGAATGGCTTAGAAGTTTCTTGGAAGAAATTCCTTGTTGGGAAAAATCTGTGCCTGCAATTAAAATACATTGCGATAGACAATCTGCTATAGGAAGGGCACAGAGTAGCATGTATAATGGTAAGTCTAGACATATACGTCGTAGACACAATACTATTAAACAGTTGATCTCAAATGGCATTATGTCCATTGACTACGTGAAGTCAAAGGAAATATTGCGGATCCGCTCACGAAAGGCTTGCCTAGAGATCAAGTATATAGTTTATCGAGGGGAATGGGATTAAAACCCTATAATCAAAATCTTGTGGTTGATACCCAACCTATGTGACTGGAGATCCAGTTCAAAAAGGACAACTAAGCGTGGTCCATGGCCGAAACGGACACAACCATAAGAAACCAATACGGAGGTTAGAATTGTTATGGTGTGGGTTCAATTGTCTTGGCTTACACCAACGACTAAATAGTTCAAGACTATAAGTTCACTATTAAGTCAAGTAAATCCGATTGAATACTACTATGGAAGATTCAAAGCCGCAAGCTATCTCTCCAGATGCCATAATAGTTCGTCAAAGTACTCAATTGCATACATGCATAAAATTTAATTCATGTGGGGGATTGTTGGAAAAATGTGCATGTTTTAAAATGAATTCAAAAATTTTAAACGCTCGATCGATCGAGCACAGTTGCTCGATCGATCGAGTGGACCAGAAAAAATTCTGGTGTGTTGCTACAGGAGCTCGATCGATCGAGCGGGGATCTCGAACGATCGAGCCCTGTTTCAGATTTGTGAAATAGTATGTCCATTCATGTTTGGGGTGCGATTTTTGGCCAAATGGTGCCTCCAAATGGTGTCCTTTGGACTTAGTTTTTGGTCTACTATAAAACCAACATAACCCCGCTTGATTTAAAAGAGAGAATTTTCAAAAATTCATTCATATGTTTAGTGAAATTTGAGAGCATTTGTTGTTCATCAAATTGAGTGCTTTGAATCTTTGTGGTTTGTGGACTTGTGATTTGGAGTGCTCCTATCACAAGTCATAGTTGTTGTATCTTGGGAGACAAATTGCCATATCAAACCGTTAGCACCATAGATGAGCAATATTGTCTTAAGGACGGAGATTATAAATCTCGCCTCGACATAAAAATTATTTTTAAAGCCATTGTTATTTTTTCCTGAGATACACTTTGAAAGAAATTATATACAACAGCAACAACCAATATGAACTTCATCGCCAGACCCAGAACTCGAATCCAACCAGTTTTTCACAATGTAATTCTTTTCCATAATAAAATCTGTCGTGTTTATCAATTTTAGCATCTTCTCTACACAATGGAGAAACGTGGAGATAGTAAACGCGCATATTTCAAGCCTTCAGAAAGCAATGCACTCCCTTCGCAAAGTACCACAAACTGAAATGATCTGAAGCTTTCCCGCTTTTTCAAAATCCAGTTTCGCATATCCCGCGAGGTGCGAAAACAGGATTTGTTAGTAGAGTGAGCTAAAATAAATATAATATAAGAAATTTACTTTAACAATAATGTGTCAAAATGCATAAAATAGATATAACATATCTTAGTAATATTTCAATCAAATTCATAAATAATAAGATAAAAAATAAAATATATAAGATGATATAAATATAATCGAATGGTTTCGATGATATTATATTTTATTATATGAGATTTTAGTCAAAATTAATAAGTAATGCTTCAAAATCTATTGAATCAGCAAGATTTCACTTGATAATATAATATTTAGCTTACATAAGTTTGTATTAATGAAATTAGTTAAATACATCCAATTAGTCAGTACAAATAAAATTTACTTAGAACTCTAATTTCATGTGCAATCTTGAAAACAAATAAGAATATACACAAATGTTAATTATAATTATAATTACCAGGGATATAATATAAGATTAAATATATTTTAGATTTTAACTTCTTTTTTTAGCTACAAAAAATCTAGAAAGTATTCATAAATAAATAAAGTTTAAAAGTTAATAAATATAAATATGAAAATCAAATAAAAAAGACCGAATTAGTAGTATGACAATTTATAATACTATTATATATTAAGGTGTTGGAGCATATAATTTAATAGATGAGTATAAGTAAAATTAAAGTTAGAAATTACTGATTAATTACTAAAAATAAATAGGGCTGAAAAATGTGATAAAAAGAATTTGGATAAATTTCAAAATTAGTCCCGTAGAATATGGGTTTGATCAATAGTAGTCTCAAACGTTTAGGACTAATCAAAATTGGTCCCATATGATATGATGTTAATCAATAATAGTCACAAATGTTTAGGACTAATAAAAATTGATCCCACATAAATTGTGTTTTATCAAAAGTGGTTCCATAATTGAAAGGGGCTTTGAGACCAATTTTGATTAAATATATATCATATGAGACCAATTTTGATCAGTGATAAATATTTGGACTACTATTGACTAAACACATATCATATGAGACTAATTTTAAAATTTCCCCAAAGAATTTATAAAAATAAGTGGGCTATAAACCCATAAGGAGGCAAGAAATAGAATAGGGTTACAAAAAGGGGAAATTTCATGTCGGTACCCTAAGATAAAAGTTTGTTCATCCCAGTCTGGGTAAAAAACATACAATCATTTAAGTCCACTTTATTTTGAAAAGACAAAATCACCCTTTAACATTTTCCCTCGTCATTCCCGACTTCAATCCCGACTTCTTCTCTTACTTCGATTCCATTCAAGACTTTATTCTTACTCTTCCTTTCATCTCTTACTCTGGCGTGTAACGGTTGGATTTTCGCTTCCTAATGAATGGTTTTTGAAAATTGTAGGGTTTTAATTTGGTTTATTTTCCGATTATTGTTGTTTGAATGGTGTTGTTGAGAATTTAGGGTTTGAAGTTTTTCTTTTACGATTACGATTTGAAAGTTTTTTCTTATTAAGGTTTGTTTTTTTTCTTTTTCCGATTATGGTTTCTGATGCACGAAATATCCATGTAAAGGTCTTTTTGATGCACGAAGAATTATTTGTTTAGTGGGATTTCATTTTAGCTCATTTGAATGGTTTAGTGTCAAGGTATTCTGATGCACAGAATATCCATGTAAATGTATTTTTGATGCACGAAAAATTATTTTTTTAGTGAGATTTCATTTTAGCTTGTTTGAATGGTTTAGTGTCAAGGTATTTTGATGCACGTCCATGTAAAATTTATTTTTGATGCACGAAAAATTATTTTGTTAGCGTCCAGGTATTTTTGCTGCACCAATATGGAGTTGTTGTGTCAAGGTATTTTTGATGCACGAAAAATCCATGTAAATGTATATTTGGTGCACGAAAAATGTGAGGATTACAGAATGACAATCAATATCTTTTTTTTTATTTTGTTAGTGTCAAAATGTAGTATATAATAACTAACGTGTCCTTAATTGTTGTTTTTATCTCAGCATCGCCTCCGCTCTCGCCAAGCGACCAAGATATAACCAAAAAATGGAACAGATCTGCATTTTACAGAGCAAACATGCAGGTGGTGGTTTCAGACCAAAAAGAAATTTAAACTGCGAAAAGAACATTTAGTAGTGTTGCAGCGGACACCATTTTGGCTGATTGTGAATGGAATTCAGACTGACCGAGTGATGCATGATCATTGCAAGAAGCGTGATCTCCCAATTATGGAAATAATTTCTTTCTTCAACAAAGATTTGTCGGAATTCACATTTGGGGATTACATAATGGCGATCAATATCAATGATGTCCGTTTAATTTTTGGAATAAGGGATGGCATTGAAGACATTGATATGCAGTTGGTAGATGATCCACACACATCATTCTTAAGTAGGTGCTTCCCTGGGAAGGAGTCCAAAAGTGATTATAGAATTAGCAAGAGCTCGATTTACAAGAAATTGACATCGAAATTAGCAAGGCGGGATTCCACTACTGTACATGATGTTGCCAGATTGGTGACTCTGTACTTGCTAGCGACATTCTTCATCTCTACAAAATCATCAAACATGTCATGAGCATACACTGCCTTGGTGGATGATCTGGATAAAATTTGCACGCACAACTGGTCAGAACAAATATTAAAGGATTTGTTATTCAGTTTAGTTCAATCGAACACAAAAAAACACTCTGGATGGGTTCCTCTAATACCTGCAACTCGTTTTGTAATCCCCTTAATTTCTTTAATTTTGGTTGATAACATTGTTTCACATTTATGTGTAGTATTGGCTATGCGAGAGGACAAACCTGATTGATCAAGTGGATGTGAACTTGGTCCCAAGGTTCATGAAATGGGACCTTGAAGAGTTATACAAAAAGCTCGGTCGATTAAAATCAAGCAGCTTGACCGTGCTTACATAAGTATTAGTGAATTCCATTTATTATGTATGTAAAATCACTTATGGTGCATTTATAATGATGCACGAAAATTATATTGGTGCACAAACATTTTTATATTGGTGCACGAGCATTTTTATATTGGTGCACGAAAGTTCTATTGGTGCACTAACATTTGAACTTGTACTGGTGCACGAACATTTTTATATTGATGCCTGAACATTTAAACTTATATTGATGCATGAAAGTTATATGGTGCACTAACATTTTAAATTGTACTGGTGCATGAACTTTTTTATACTGGTGCACGAATATTTGAACTTATATTGTCTTTGATGCACTAACATTTGAACTTATACTGGTGCACGGACATTTTTATACTGGTGCACAAACATTTGAACTTATATTGGTGAACGAAAGTTATATTGGTGCACTAACATTTGAACTTGTATTGGCGCACGAACTTTTTGTTGGGATATGCCATAAGACATGTCATTAGATGATTGTTTATGACATACAATGTATTATGATTTTATAAATGGCAAATCATTATTATATATTATTCGGATATCTGTGCAATATGAATTGATATATAAGTTAATGTCCTTAGAATAATATTGTATTATTCTTAAATATTGTCCCTAGTCAAGTATTATCATAAATAAGGATAATGATAATACATTGAGACTAATATGTTTTGATTGATAAATTGTTCATGGATATGAGATATCAAATCAACACATGGGTACATGTTAGAGAACAATGTACTGGACAGACCCACCATGAGAATGCTACATGGATAGTTATATGAGTGTCATAAGCAATTCTCATAGTGATAATAATGTATGTAATCCTTACGACTTGAGATCATCAGAGATCCCAACATAAGGAGTTATGTATCTTGATATTGTCAAACGTTACCTGTAACATGGTAAACTATAAAGGCAACTATTGGATACACTACGAATTATGTAGAGGGATGTTGATTGATCAAGATAGGATTTGTCCCTCCTATATAACAGGAGAAGTGTTTGGGCCCTTGATCAAGTAAGACTAAAATGCATGGCCGTGCTCGAATGAGTCGATATGTGATATCGAGCTTATTCGTTTATTCTAGTTCTACTTGAGGATCAAGAAATAGAGATTGAATATACGAGTGTGATTATTCCATGACTCGTGTTCAATCTAAACACATGGACAAAGGGATTAAGTTACATGGTTAATATTATCACAAGTTCTAAGGTTATGTCGAGTCAAAGACATTCTTGTAATTTGGGTAGCCTGATGTGTTGCTAGATACCGCTCATTGCTTGTGACGTAAAATGAGATTTTATGTCACTGCCAACATTACAAGATCCTATCGGGTCGCACGAAAGATTAAATCAATAAAGGGAATTAAATTCATGGGATGAATTAAATAATTAAGAAGAGTCTTAATTAAATGATTATACGGATTTTATTAAATCATGGGTTTGGGCCCATGAAACTTTAAGAAAGTCTTTGTTGGGATCGGGGTAGTGTTTAGAAGGGGGGGGGGGGGGGGGGTTGAATAAACACTAGATATAATTTCGATTTCTTTTCTAGTTAACTGTAAACTGTTAAGTGTTACAGTTGCTTCTCAATAACAGGCAAGTCAGTAGACACTTATTATAGTGCGGAAGACGTCTACAAAACTTGTGAGGAATAAAACTGAAGTAATAAAGCAATAAACGAATAATACGAGAGTTGTTTCTGGAAGTTCGAAGCACAACGCTTCTACGTCTCCCCTTCTTCCTTTGCAGGAAGGATTCACTAGAAGACTTGGTTTACACTTTACAGTATACAACCTCCTTAGGCACTAACACACTTGGCCTAAACTCCTAGCAATCACACTCTTCTTATCTTTTGGATACAAGTGATTTTACAATACTCTCTACAGAATAAAACTTTCTAGCTTTGAGAGTTTCTAAGCAGCAGACTTCTATTGAAAATAATCTGTCACAGATTCAGTTTTGCGGTTTGTCTGCTCTTTGCTGAACGTTTGAAATATCAGTTGTATAGCTTTCTTGCTTTGAAGTATTTCTCTTAGTTTGAAAGTTGCTCAGCACCTCTTCATTCTCTGTTTGGACGTATTTATAGGTTTTGTTGTCCAACGGTAGCCTTTTTGTATATGGAATGGATTAGCTTTCCAAATACCTGTTGTCTTCTTTCCTATTTTGGAAAACAACGGCTCTTTTCACTCTGACGGTAATGGTGGCGGAGATATAGCAGGGTGCGCCGCTCTGTTGTACCTTTGTCAGAGAATGTTGTACTTACTTTGTCTTGTTGCTTAGACTTCTGCTGGTTTCTTTGTTCAACTGGTCGTTCATCCTCTTAAGACCAGTTGATGTCCTTGTTCAGTGAGAGACTTTGCAGTTGATAGATATCCAGTTTAAGTCTTCATCCGGTTGATGACTTCATCCGGTTGATGTCTTTATCAGTTGATAACTTTATCCAGTTGATGTCTTCATCCGGTTGATGTCTTTATCCGGTTGATGACTTCATCCGGTTGATGTCTTTATCAGTTGATAGCTTGTCCGGTTGGTATCTATCCAGTTGATGTCTTCATCCGGTTGATGACTATCCAGTTGATGTCTTCATCCGGTTGATGACTTGGTGTCTATCCAGTTGATGTCTTGTCCGGTTGGTGTCTATTCAGTTGATGTCTTCATCCGGTTGATGACTATCCAGTTGATGTCTTCATCCGGTTGATGACTTGGTGTCTATCCAGTTGATGTCTTGTCCGGTTGGTGTCTATCCAGTTGATGTCTTGTCCGGTTGGTGTCTATCCAGTTGATGTCTTGTCCGGTTGGTGTCTATCCAGTTGATGTCTTGTCCGGTTGGTGTCTATCCAGTTGATGTCTTTACCCGGTGAGACTTTAATATCCGGTAGGTGTATTCACCCGGTAGGTCTCTAGCATCCGGTTGATCTTTAACATCCGGTAGGTGTTTGTAATCACCAAAACTTAGAAATCGTTTTCCCAACAATTTCCCCCTTTTTGGTGATGACAAAACTAAGCAGTAATCAATTTCCTACTAGAGTAAATAAGATAAGAGTCCTGAAAATACTTGAAGACATCATGGAAAAGAAATTTTCATTAAATATAAGCAGATTATAAGTTGTAATCAAACTGGACAATTGAGAGAAATTCATCTTTATATAAGATGAATTCTTACACTTTGAATAGAATCTAAGACAAGTCTAGTTTTACATAAAATAGATGATACATGACAAATTTCTCTTTAAATAAACAAAGTAGACCGGAAGGCTTCGATCCACCTAGTTGCGGAGAGGAAGAGCTCGATCCACCTTGTTTCAGAGAGAGGTCGGGAAGAGGAAGAGTCATATGAATATTCATCAGGCAGCTCCTTTAGTTTTTATGGAATCACCTAATAAAAATATTCTATCTCTGTTGAGAATACTCTATCTCTATCTTCCCCCTTTTTGTCATCAGCACCCAGGCATCTGCTGTTAGTAGTTCCTGACTGATGAGGAGCACCAGAACAGGATCAAAGCGCTGAAGCTTATCAGAGCTGGGTTAGATAAGTAATCAACCCATGAGGGGTTGATTTAGATAAGTAATAAACCCATGAAGCAGGAAAGGATCTAACAGAAAACCAGGGAATGAGAAATAACTTAAAAGTAAGCATGATGAGTGAATGTGTGTTATGTAATCAAACAAGAACCTCTATTTATAGGAAAAACAAGGTAGCAATAAATGTGAATGCATTTATGTTAAATAGTGAATACAGAGAGACAGTCAATTTAACACAGAAGTAAATAGGAGTAAGTAAGAGAGAGAGTCAGAAAATGATACTATTTGCGCCCTAACCAATGTTTGGAATAGTCGCGTTTGTCGCTTGGCGGTTGGCGCGGACTTCGAGATCTTTGTTGAGCAGTGGGTCTGGACTGAGGGAGTGCTCCAGGTGCAGGGGATGAATGAGCAGCTGAACTTGAAGCTCTCTGAGAAGAGGGAGCAGTTCGACTGGGTTCAGGCAGCCTGCGGATAATTTTAGGAGCAGCAGGCAGACTGTTGCAGATATCTTGAATTTGAGATGCAAACGCTGCTTGCATGGTGGCCAATTGATCAGTCAAAATCTTTTTGGCGTCGTCAATCTTTTCTCCAAGAGCCATTGAGGTGGCAGTATGAAGAGATTCATTGTTCTGATTGATCTGAAGACGCGCCTGGCCAATATGAGAAACTGCTTCTGCAACCGCATTTTCAGCAAAGGTTTGAAGTCTAGTGACAGTAGTAGTTAAACTACTTAGGTCAGCGTAGACTTGCTGGAATTTAGAGTCCGTTTGCTGCTGAAGAGTTCCTAAAATAAGAGTTGCAGCCCTCTCTTCCTGCTTAAGCTTATGAACATCGTTGGTCAGTGCTGTAATAACGGTGGAGAGTTGAGCTAGCTGGGCAGCGATGTTTGGTGGCTCGTCCAGAGGGTTTGTGAAGACAAAGAAACCCTCGGATAGTTCCTGATCCATGGACGGATCGCCGGCAAGCATTGGGATATCAGCAGCAGGGGCAAGCGCATTGGGATGAGCAATGACTACTGCAGTGGATGGTAAAGTAGTAGCGTCAATATGAGGGGCCGCAGTTGAGGCGGAGATAGCTACATCCACAGTTCCAGTTTCTTCCACGTGCGGAGCATCTAGTTCAGCATTGTCTTGATCAATCCCAGCAGCAGACGCTTGAGTATGATCATTGGAATGAGAGGATTCACTTGGTTCATTATTTGCAGAGGAGATGGTGACCAGCTGAACCACATTCTGAATAACTGAATCGACATTGGTGTGATCAACAATCATTTGGTGGGGCTGTTGATCATGTGGAGAGCTGGGAGCAGAGGATGCTGCTTCCAAAGTAGTTGGTGTGGCGTCTGCTCCTGTAGGAGAGGTCTCCAAAACATTAGAAGTAAGCTCCACAGTAGGAGGGACAACCTCTAAATTTGCAATAGCCATTTGTAGATCTGGCTGATCAGGGCTTGCAACAATTTCAGAAGAGGAGCATGAATGAATCCCAGTGGATATGCGAAGATCATGAAGAGCAAGCTCAGCCATTTCCAGCTTGAGGCCTAGAGCGTTTAGAACTGCTCGATCATGATTCACTGTTCTTGAATGTCCATCAAACACTTGAATGCGGGATGTAACAAGAGCTTGGAGTCCGCCCACATAGTTCATAATACTAAAGACATCACGCAGCTTCAAACTTTTCTCAGGTTCGGGAATTTGAAGATAGGTCAGGATTTTGTTTTCGTCTTGCTTTGCCTGAGCCAGAATGGGATCGATATCATCAAAGCGAACCTGTACGCGAGCCTTTACCCAACGATCAAAAATCTCCAGTTGGGGTTCCAGTTGGGCTTTAACTGCATCCATGACCATTTGAATCTCGAATGCAACAGGAGTGGACACTGGAGCAATAAGAGATTTTCCTTTGTCAGCTGGAGTGGCCTTGGGATGACAGTAAGGACAAGTAGACTTGGGTGTTCTGAAGCTGATGGAGCCTGGGGCCTGCTGAGAGCTCACCTGAGCTAAAGGAGTGTCTATTAATGGAGCAGACACCATGGCTAATGCAGCAGTGGGTTCCTCAGTTGAAGGGAGGACAGGGCTGGGTTCTCTGTCAGAAATAACACCTGTAGGTCCAGCAGAGGAGATAGTGTCGGAGGCGGCAGTGTCTCTCTGACGAGCATCTAGAGATGCAATTTTTCTGGTCCTTGGCTTCTTAGGAGGAGGAGGAGGAGGAGGAGGAGACTCAGCGGATTCAGAGACAGTCTGTTCCGAGTCACTAATGACTTGAGTCAACCGGCGCTTTGTTGCTCCACCTTCTCTGCCACTTCGTTGGCGATGAAGCTGAAGGTACTTGTGAGTGACGAGTCTCCCTGGATGAAGATGAGAGAGAGCCCCTGTCTTGATGTGTTTGCTCTCAAATAGACTGCTTAGTGGGAGAGCAAAACCGGATTGACCCTTGCCAGATACGACGAGGCTAGTCAGTATTTGAAATAGTACAGCTGACCAGTTGATCTCCAACCCTTTGCATATGGCGCTCATGACGTCAAACTTCTCAGGGGTAATTATATCAAATGATCCTGCCTTACAGAGGATCCCCTTTGAGATGATGTCTGCCAGTTGTCGATAGTGGCTCTTCATTAATACCTTCCTGAAAGGAGGTCGTTGAATACGATGGTCAGAGTCCGACACTGTGAGCCGCATCTCTTCTCTTAGGTTTGCCGGAATAGTCGAAAAGTCAGTGAGTCCAGTGGAGGGTAGGCACAGATGAGTGGCAAATTCTGGTTGAGTGATGGTGACTGACTGCCCAGAGATGGATGCCACAACGGTGTCATCCACAACAGTTGCTGTGGCAAAGAATTCTTGTAGTTCATCCTGGTAAAATGAGGGAGCCTGGCTTAGGATCACTAATAGCCCTGAGGTATCCAGCTTTTGAATTAAATCCTTTGTTTCCTCGTCAGATGAAGTATATATGGAGTTAAAATCGACGTGAATAGCATTTGTGATAAAACTCGGTTGAACAGTCTTCGTCATTTTGAATGATTGAGGTGAAGGAGCAGCAGCAATCTGTTAAAGGAAATTTTTCTGAAAGAGACGATTGTAGCAGTAAGATGTTTGGAGAAGATGAAGAGAAGAGAAAACTAAAGGCGGTGAAAAAGGAAGTATATGTAACGTCGTACTGTAGATGAGCGGACACATGTATACGTGGCAATCATCTAACGATTAAAAAGATTTTAACCAAAAATAAAAGGACAGGATTTAGGCGGGAGTGAAATAATTTATTTTACACAAAAGTAATTTTGAATTCCGACGTTCATTAGGTTAATTAGTATCGAGGGTTATTTTTGTCAAAGCATATTTGGTAACATCAACTGGTATGTGGGGTTCGACTGGTAGGAGAACATCTACTGGATGCAGAGTCCTACTGGTACGAATACCCCCACTGCAGTTGACCATTGTATTACCAGCTTAGCTTAAATAACCATGATAAAATTAAAACAGAGATTCCCCCTAAATAAATGCAACTAAACTAACAAATTCCCCCTGAATCCATTACCCAATCAAAATAATCAAGAAGTAATTTCAATTAAACCAAGAATATTTCGAAAGTAAGAAAACTTAGCGTCCGGTAGGGGTTTTGTGAAGATGTCTGCTGCCTGTTGTTCTGTGGAAATGTACTCCAGCCGTATTTCCTTCTTCATAACATGATCTCTTATGAAATGATGACGAATGTCAATATGTTTAGTACGAGTATGAAGAACTGGATTGTATGTAATGGCAATGGCAGACGTATTGTCACAGAAAATAGGAGCCTTTGTGGACTCAATTCCATAGTCTCTGAGTTGTTGCTGAATCCAGAGCAGTTGGGCACAGCAGCTTCCAGCAGCAAGGTACTCTGCCTCTGCAGTGGAGGTTGCGATGGATGTCTGTTTCTTGCATCCCCATGATATTAACCGATCACCAAGAAATTGACAATATCCACTGGTGCTTTTCCTGTCAATTTTACATCCAGCATAGTCAGCATCTGAGTATCCAATGAGATTAAAAGTTGAGTCTCTTGGATACCATAGACCAACATTCTCGGTTCCTTTTAAGTATTTTAGGATCCTCTTGACAGCAGTGAAGTGCGACTGCTTGGGATTTGCTTGAAACCGGGCGCACATACATACTGCAAACATAATATCGGGTCGGCTGGCTGTCAAGTATAGTAAAGATCCGATCATGCCTCGATACATTGTGACTTCGACTGGTATTCCTGAATTATCCAAGTCAAGTTTGGCGGATGAGCTCATTGGTGTAGCAGCAGCTGAGCTGGTACTCATTCCATATTTCTTCAGTAGCTCTTTAGTGTACTTGGACTGATTTATCAGAATTCCTTCACTAGATTGCTTGACTTGCAATCCTAAGAAAAATGATAACTCTCCCATCATGCTCATCTCGAATTGTTCCTGCATGATTTTAGAAAATCTTTCGCACAGTTTTGGGTTAGTACTCCCGAAGATAATATCATCAACATATATTTGAACTAGCAACGTATGATCTCCCTTTGTAAATTTAAAAAGGGTCTTGTCCACCGTGCCAATAACAAAGTTGTGCTCTGTCAAATATTTTGATAAAGTTTCATACCAGGCACGAGGAGCTTGCTTTAGACCATACAGAGCTTTATTCAGACGGAAAACATGAGATGGCTGCTGATGGTTTTCAAATCCAGGAGGTTGTTCAACATAAACTTCTTCCTGGAGTTTGCCGTTAAGAAATGCACTCTTAACATCCATCTGATAGACTTTAAAGTCTTTAAATGCAGCAAATGCAAGAAATATGCGAATTGCTTCTAGTCGTGCTACAGGGGCAAAGGTTTCATCGAAATCAATGCCTTCTTCCTGTCTGTAGCCCTGTGCAACTAATCTTGCTTTATTTCTAATTACTGTTCCGTTTTCGTCTAATTTATTTCTAAATACCCATTTGGTGCCAATTACAGTGTGATGCAGTGGTCGTGGTACTAGATACCATACTCTGTTTCGCTCAAACTGGTTTAGTTCTTCCTGCATTGCTTCTACCCAACTTGGGTCTAATATAGCTTCATCAATCTTCTTAGGTTCTATATGAGATATGAATGCAGCATGAAGAAATTCGTTAATCATTTGTCCTCTGGTGCGTAGAGGAGCAAGAGGGTTACCGATGACCTGCTCGGGTGGATGATCCTTCTTCCACCGGAGCGAAGGTCCTAGTGGGTTGAGTTCTTCAGTTGATTGGATGTGAGTAGGTAAATCAGAGATTCTGATAGACCCATCTTTCTCATTGGTTCCTTCAACTGCAGTAGAGGTGGATGCCACTGTTTCATTGATGGCTGGTTGCAGTGCTTGTTGGCCAGCAGACTCCTCTGCTTGAGCTTCAGGAATTTCTGGTTCTAAGGAGCAGTCAGCCCTGCTTCTGTAATCAATCTCATCATCAACATTTTCGTCAATATAAGTGCTTTCCAGTCGATTACTCAAGTTGTTGATTTGTATATCGGATAGTGTACAGTCAGTAGGTTCATCAAATTTTACATGCACTGATTCTTCTACATTAAGAGTTCTATTATTAAATACTCTGAATGCCTTACTAACTGTAGAATAGCCAAGAAATATTCCAGCATCAGATTTGGCATCAAAGGCGGTGAGATGAGTCTTTCCATTGTTGTGAATAAAACATTTGCAACCAAACACATGGAAATAAGAAATATTTGGCTTACTGCCATTCCAGATCTCATAAGGGGTTTTATTGGCTCGCTTATTAATCATCGATCTGTTCTGCGTATAACATGCTGTGTTGACAGCTTCCGCCCAAAATTTCTGCGATATTTCTGATTCCGCGAGCATAGTTCGCGCAGCTTCTTTTAAAGTGCGGTTCCTACGCTCAGCAACTCCGTTTTGTTGAGGAGTTCTAGCTGCAGAGTATTCGTGTTTAATACCAAGGTCATCTAGATATGATTCGAGTGATTGATTGGTAAACTCAGTACCTTTATCACTGCGAATTCTATCTATCCCACACGATTTCTCATTTTGGAGTCTTTTCAGTAATTTGATCAGCTTTGGAGTAGCCTGATCTTTACCACTTAGGAACAAGACCCACGTGAAACGAGTGTAATCGTCTATTAACACTAGGGTGTACTTCATTCCCCCTAGACTTGTTACTGGTATAGGACCAAACAGATCCATATGCAGCAACTCTAGGCACCGAGAAGAAGATTTACTCCCTTTGTTCTTAAAGGAGGATCTGATTTGCTTACCGAGTTGGCATGCTGCACAGATCTTGTCCTTTGAGAACTCAATTTGGGGCAGTCCAACAACTAGATCAAGTTTACGCAGACTAGCAATAGTTTTAAAATTTAAGTGACTCAACCGTTTGTGCCAAAGCCAATTTTTGGAAGTATTCTGGGCAGCTAAGCAAGTAAAGGAAGTAGGCTGATTAAGATTCCAATCAATTTTATATGTGTTATCATGCCTTCTTCCTATAAGTAATACATTGCCATCAGTAGATTTAATTGTGCATGAATGCTGATTGAATTCTACGGAATGACCATTGTCACATAATTGACTTATGCTAATCAAATTATAGCATAGATTTTCAACTAAGAGAATATCTTTAATGATGAGGTTACCGTAGATAATCTTACCTTTACCTACGGTTCTACCTTTCGCGTTATCTCCAAACGTTATTCTGGGTCCAGTGGAGTCCACTAGTTCAGACAATAAGCTTGCATTCCCTGTCATATGTCTAGAGCATCCGCTGTCTAGGAACCATTCTGAGCTCCGAACTGGATGCATTCTAGTTTCCTGCAATTAAAGCGATAGACTGATTGGTACCCAATCCTACGTCCTGGTAGGATTAGTCCTTTCGGAACCCACACTTGTATGACCCTGAATGACTTAGGTCGGTGTGTGTTCTGAAATGTGTGTGCATTTATAAATGTAGGTGATGATTTTAGCTGTGGAGTGTGATAATATGTGTATGCATGTGCTTTTGGTTTGTAGTTCCTGTTATTCAGCATATACCTCTTCTGGACAGGTTTACAGTTGTAGTACCAGTTGGGTTTAACCTCTCTAGCTGCTCGACCAGTGGTTTTAAGTTCATTTCTGAACTTTTGCCTTGGTTTAGCCTCTTTGAGTGGTTCTACATAACCGATACCTCTGTGCTGTACCTGTTCCTTGATGAGTGTTGCTTTAACAGGTTCTTTAACCAGTTCATACGGGTCATATACTGTGCTAGATCTTACAAAGTTCATTGATTGAACCTTGCCTTTTGTTAGACACAGTTGAGGCTCATTACCAGATGATCTGCTGTCATTGCTATTAAAGCCTATGCCAGTTAAATCACCAGCAAGCCTTATAGACTCAAGCATTTCATCCTTTCTGGTAGTCGACGCATTCCAAGTGCTAACCAGTTTGCTGAGTTTCTGGTACGCACACTTGGCTTCATCTCTTTCTTTCACTAGGCGACTGGCTGCTTCCCTTAAGCAATTCAACTCCCTTGATTGTTCACAATCAAGTTTGTTTTCAAGCGTTTTAGTTGGAATTGAGTGCTCAGTCTTATAGCTTTCAAAAGATTCGTATAGCGTCTGATACTCATTTATCATGTCCTGCAATGCATTGGTGAGTTCATGATGTGTAAATTCAGATAGGTTGGTTTCATGTACCTCATTTTCATCATTCGCCATTAAGCAGTGGACTTCTTCGTCTTCACTCTCGCTGGATGAGCTATTTGACTCCTCTGATTCTGATTCAGAATCAGCCCATTTGCTCTTACTATCTTCTGCCACTAAAACCTTTTGATCTCTGTCCCGTTTGGATGTTCTTCTGGTTTCCTTGGATTTTCTGTAATCCTTGGATCCTCTTTTGTGATCATCCTTTTTGGGTTTAGGACAGTCTGCGATGAAGTGCCCTGGTTTGAGACAGTTGAAGCATACTCGCTCTTCTTCTTCTGAATTTCCTTTGGAGCTTTGCCTTCGAGGATATGATTGATAAGGTCTCTGGTTCTTCTTCATGAATTTTCCAAATTTCTTTACGAACATTGCCATCGCATCGTTACACATCTTTTCCGGAGTCATTTCAGTAGGAGTAGGCAGAGACTCAGATGCAGTGAGAGCTTTTGTTGGTTGACTTGTACTTGGTTCATCTTCAACCCGAATGCCTAATTCGAATTCATAGGCTTTTAAATCAGCAAACAGATCATGTAGATCTATCTTGTTGATATCCTTCGATTCTCTCATAGCAATGGTCTTGACATCCCATTCTCTTGGTAGACCTCTCATCACTTTGAGAGTGACTTCTCTGTTGGGTAACTCCTTACCCAGACTGCTTAGCTCATTTATTATTCCAGTCACTCTTTCATCATACTCGTTGAGAGTTTCTCCATTTATCATTTTGATATGCTCAAACTTTTGTAAAGCCACAGTAAGCTTGTTCTCCTTGGTTTGATCATTTCCTTCACAGAGTTGAGCAATCTTTTCCCAGATCTCTTTGGCTGTTGGGCACATTTTGATTTTGTTGAACATATTTTTGTCCAAAGTTTTGAACAAAATGTCTTTAGCCACGTTGTCTAGGTTTGCCTTTTTTTTGTCTTCATTTGACCATTGAGATCTTTCCTTTTCTACCATTTGTGGATCACCACTTGTGATAGAGGCAGCTGTATTGATTTTCATGATCTTCAATGGTCCCTCGGTGATCACATACCACATATCATCATCTTGAGCACTTAGATGTGCTTGCATACGGATCCTCCAGTCATCATATTCGTCTTTCTTGAACATTGGAATCTTGCTGAATGAGGCCATCAGTTTTTGGTAAATAGTAGTTTCTCAAGATTGAGAAGACCTAAGCTCTGATACCACTTGTTGGGATCGGGGTAGTGTTTAGAAGGGGGGGGTTGAATAAACACTAGATATAATTTCGATTTCTTTTCTAGTTAACTGTAAACTGTTAAGTGTTACAGTTGCTTCTCAATAACAGGCAAGTCAGTAGACACTTATTATAGTGCGGAAGACGTCTACAAAACTTGTGAGGAATAAAACTGAAGTAATAAAGCAATAAACGAATAATACGAGAGTTGTTTCTGGAAGTTCGAAGCACAACGCTTCTACGTCTCCCCTTCTTCCTTTGCAGGAAGGATTCACTAGAAGACTTGGTTTACACTTTACAGTATACAACCTCCTTAGGCACTAACACACTTGGCCTAAACTCCTAGCAATCACACTCTTCTTATCTTTTGGATACAAGTGATTTTACAATACTCTCTACAGAATAAAACTTTCTAGCTTTGAGAGTTTCTAAGCAGCAGACTTCTATTGAAAATAATCTGTCACAGATTCAGTTTTGCGGTTTGTCTGCTCTTTGCTGAACGTTTGAAATATCAGTTGTATAGCTTTCTTGCTTTGAAGTATTTCTCTTAGTTTGAAAGTTGCTCAGCACCTCTTCATTCTCTATTTGGACGTATTTATAGGTTTTGTTGTCCAACGGTAGCCTTTTTGTATATGGAATGGATTAGCTTTCCAAATACCTGTTGTCTTCTTTCCTATTTTGGAAAACAACGGCTCTTTTCACTCTGACGGTAATGGTGGCGGAGATATAGCAGGGTGCGCCGCTCTGTTGTACCTTTGTCAGAGAATGTTGTACTTACTTTGTCTTGTTGCTTAGACTTCTGCTGGTTTCTTTGTTCAACTGGTCGTTCATCCTCTTAAGACCAGTTGATGTCCTTGTTCAGTGAGAGACTTTGCAGTTGATAGATATCCAGTTTAAGTCTTCATCCGGTTGATGACTTCATCCTGTTGATGTCTTTATCAGTTGATAACTTTATCCAGTTGATGTCTTCATCCGGTTGATGTCTTTATCCGGTTGATGACTTCATCCGGTTGATGTCTTTATCAGTTGATAGCTTGTCCGGTTGGTATCTATCCAGTTGATGTCTTCATCCGGTTGATGACTATCCAGTTGATGTCTTCATCCGGTTGATGACTTGGTGTCTATCCAGTTGATGTCTTGTCCGGTTGGTGTCTATTCAGTTGATGTCTTCATCCGGTTGATGACTATCCAGTTGATGTCTTCATCCGGTTGATGACTTGGTGTCTATCCAGTTGATGTCTTGTCCGGTTGGTGTCTATCCAGTTGATGTCTTGTCCGGTTGGTGTCTATCCAGTTGATGTCTTGTCCGGTTGGTGTCTATCCAGTTGATGTCTTGTCCGGTTGGTGTCTATCCAGTTGATGTCTTTACCCGGTGAGACTTTAATATCCGGTAGGTGTATTCACCCGGTAGGTCTCTAGCATCCGGTTGATCTTTAACATCCGGTAGGTGTTTGTAATCACCAAAACTTAGAAATCGTTTTCCCAACAGTCTTGAACCTTAATTAAATCTTATAATATAATACAAGGTTATAATTAATTGTTAGATATACAATTCATAAAAATAACCTAGCCACCAAGCTCACTCGGCCGCCTCCTATCATCCAAGCTTCTTCACGGCGCCTCTTCACCTCACGGCTGCCGTCGATCATATCTTGGTGGTTTTAGGCTGCCGTTGATCGGTTTTGAACCGAGAGTTCGGTTTTGGTTCAAGAATAAGTCTAGCAACTTGTTCTTGGACATCCCTTGTTCGATTTGATCGTGTGGATACCGTAGAGGCAAGACCTTGGAGGTGTTGCTCGTGACTCACGGATTTGGCATCGTATCTGCTTCAAACACGCTACAAGGGTGAAACTCTTATTATCTCTATTCCAATATGAACCTTTTGTATAGATCCGTGGTTTTAGTAATCCAAATTTTATTATTCCGCTGCGTTGTATGCTCGTTGGATTACTTACACTTTTTTATACTGGTGCACTCACATTTGAACTTATGTTGGTGTTTGAAACTTATATTGATGCACTAACATTTGAACTTATACTGATGCACAAACATTTTTATACTGGTGCACTTTTATACTGGTACACGAACATTTGAACATATATTGATGAACGAAAGTTATATTGGTGCACTAACATTTGAACTTGTACTGGTACACGAACAATTTTATACTGGTGCACGAACATTTGAACTTATATTGGTGTTTAAAACTTATATTGATGCACTTGCACGAACATTTTTATACTGGTGCACGAACATTTGAACTTATATTGGTGAACGAAAGTTATATTGGTGCACTAACATTTGAACTTGTAGTGGTGCACAAATATTTTTATATTGGTTCACGAACGTTTGAACTTATATTGGTGTTTGAAACTTATATTGATGCACTAACATTTGAACTTATACTGGTGCACGAAAATTTGAACTAATATTGGTGCTTGAAACTTTATACTACTAATCTATACCACTATAAACAATTGGATGTAGATAAAGGAAATAAGTTTGCCAAGACAACCAAGAACAACAAATTCAAGAACAAACAATTGTTGAACCACAACTTGCAGAACAACAAATAATTGATGAACCACCAACGACAGAAGAACATCCGAACGAGTCACCAATCCTGTATTATGCATCTACTCCAGATACTACAATTGTTGAGGTTTTGATTGATCTGAGTAAGCATAATACAGATGACAATTTATACGATGACTACAACATATCCAATGATGATAACTAGGTGGATGTGTTTGTCAATAACGAGCCAGAGGATGTGGATACTGAAAGTCCACAGCCAACGGAAACATCTCAAAAATCAGAATTTCCTCAATATGAAGAGGTATTGGCGCAACTTGAAGAAATAAAGGCAGCGTTTTTTTTATAAATGAAATGGAATTGCAGGAATTACAAATAAAATTTGATTCCTTTGTTCAAGAGAAGGAAGTAATGCCTACAACAGAATTCCTTGAACAAGCAGAAATCAGAATACAACTTGAGGAATCAAAAACAATACTTCTGTTGAAGGAAGAAGAGCTGAAAGACTTACATACAAGATTTGATGAACAAAAGAAACAAAAGGAAGACTTGAGAAGAGCTGAAAGACTTACATACAGCTCCATGACCAAATTCAAAGAATTAAACATGATCAGGACAAACTTGAGAACGAGCTGAGCAACACAAAAGCAATTACTCAGATGTTGAATGAAGAAAATCAGAAACTAGTCAAATACAATGCACAGACATCGATGGTGAAACGTATCAAGAACATAATGGACAGAATGAGCAAAAAAGATAAGGACCACACTTACCCAGAGCACAAAAGATCTAAGAGGTCAAAACAAAATGAAGAAACGGAAGAAGAAGATAAACAAAAAAATGTAAGCAAGGACATCATATTATCGCAGGACAATGATGATTTTAAAGATAAGGTGAGCATTGCGAAAAAGAACAAGGATGGGCCATTCATTTTTAAAACAACAAATGTTACCTCCAAACGATTGACAAAAGTAGAAAGAGATTTCGTAATGGAAGTCAACAAGGAGCATGGACAATGGTACGCCTTAAATTTTTTTTAAATTTTTTTTAATATAAATACTGTTCGAAAGCAAAATTTTTGGACTTTATCATTCTGTGCAGGGGAGTCTGATCGCTATTATTTTAAACAGTATTTTTCAGTGTAACGATTGTGTACCGCAGGTGCATGGTGTCAAGTTTTAGAATGATGATATGAAAAGTACGAATGTCGAACCCATGAGGACTAGGAAATAATTACGAAACTCAATTAATTTAACTATATTTATTCTACGATAACTGATTGTGATTAATTAACTAAATTGACTGATTAACTCAATAATCAACCCAAACAAACAGTAGTGAATAATTTTAGAATCAATAGAGACAATTATCAAGACTTTCGGTTCACCATTGTAATCCCCCATAAATCGCCTATTAGTTAAGAATTGAATTCAAAGTTCTAAGGTGACTAGTTTTCATAATTCACTTGTTATACCTTGGTCCGGCTATAACAAATCTAATACTAACGTTACAATAAGCCACTCTCGTATCCTTATTGATCAATTACTATTGTATGTCGCTCTATGAAAACTTCTAACCATCGATTCCTAGATATCTATAGCTATCACACGTGTATTCAATTTCATCTCTCGATATCAGTCTGAAATCCACGGCATAACTAAATCGCATTGCAATTTTATCTCTCGATCTCAATTACAATTAATTATCATTCAAGGATGGCCAAACCTTTAAAATCTTGAAGAACAACAATCTATGCACTTAGAAATATAAGAATCAATCAAAAACACTAAAATTGAATAATGAGTTCATACAAAGGATCCCCTTAGTCTTGACAACAAACCTAGCCAACGATCTCCATCAAATAATAATGCATAAATTTGTTTTGAAACATTCTAAACATCAAAATCTAATGAAAATATAGAACTGGAGAATAGGGAAATAACGAGAGGCGTTGACTCCTTGCGTTGCTCCGTCGTCCCGTCACTTCCGATGCGTCTCTTCTTCAATGGATTTATGGTGTATGGATTGTTGGAGTTGAATGGGAGTGATGGTGGCTGAGTGTTGCAGGGTTTTTTTATGAGCCAAGAGCCCCGAAAACGTCCAAGGCAATCCATATTTATAGTAGGAGGAGTTTCACCAAGTTTGGACACCAAATAACCAAGATGGAAATAAAATCCCGAATTTTTCAGTCCTGGCGATCGATCGCCTATATGTAGAGATCGATCGCTTAATGATTCTTCCTCGAGGCGATCGATCGCCCGAAATGAAGCAATCGATCGCTTCCTCTGAAATTTCAACAAATTGCGACTTCGTCCCTCCTTTTACGTGTTTGCTCGGTTTGGTCCTTTTTCATCATTTTAAGCTTATTTCCTCCACTTTTATGCATTTGGACCTGAATTCCTGAAATATACAAATATATACCAAAAAGCGTAATATTTTTCAGGAATCACTTAAAAAACGCCCCTAATCTTATATCAAATTAAGTGTAAAAATCACAATTATCAACTTCCCCAAACTTAAACTTGATCGTCTCGAGCAAGAAATAAGATCACAAAGTAGAGTTCAATATTGAAGATTCAAATTAATCAATTCGTAGTCAACCATGTAGCTCATACATCTCACTTGCAGACAAACAACAGTCAATCAGAAAGTTCAACATGTTGTGTTTTCTCCTAGATCAAGCAACATGTCTCCAAATCAGAACGTGCGTGTGTGCTATTGTCATTTTCAAGTTCCATGCAAATTTCATAGATCAAATCATGTTAGTCAATGAAAAGTAAGATTATCGTTGAGCATCCCATAGTCCTATTTTCAAACACTTCTCCAATAATATAGTCACTCCATAGACTTGGATCAATAGGTCTTTTTAAGCTTGTAATGTTAGGCCTAGGTGTTTGGCTTCAAAAAAAAGATAGGATAGAACAAAGAAGAGAGTATAAGCATGTAATGTTCATCTTTTTAGCGCAAAATTGAGCTTCTCTTCTTTTTCTTCTAGCCTTGGCCACTTTGGGTCTTATTTAATCGTTTTTTTCACAAGGCTTTATCTATCTTTTTCTTTTCTCATTCATCAATTTTTTTTTACAATAACTCATCAACATATAGCAATTCATGTGCATATAATGAGATTCATTATACTCCCTTTAGGTAAGGATAATGTTTTTCAATTTAGGCTAATATAGGTGGGTATAATGAGTTGCCAAAGAAATTTGTTGAATGTGGGCTAATAGCATGTTAAACATACTCCATTCCTTTTCAATTAGGCTCAAAATGGGACACTAGAAATTGATATATCATGGTAAGCTTGAAAGGCTCAAACGGTCCAAAAATAGCCTAGATCATCTCCTAATCAAGTTCATGACTATAAAATTTCGCCTTGAAATTTCATCATCAAATAACTTCTAAGGTACTCTAAGATGCTCAAAACAATTCATCAAGTTCACAAGATTTTCACTACTACAAATGTAATTCACAAGATTATGACTCAAATGTGCTCAATATATTCCTCATCTTTGACATGCTAACTGAAAACAAGATATTCACAACAAACTCAAGTTGACATGCATAGTGAGATTAATATCATCATGGAATAGAGACCACTACTATGATTCATTCTTTTCTCTCTAATTGGACTCATTTTCAAGAAATTTTTTTTGTTGGTGCTCAAAGAACGATACAATTCAAAAGAAAAAGCATGACACAGTAATGCACTCCCCCAAACTTAATTCATGCATTGTCCTCAATGTAATAGACATAGAAAATAAGACAAAGCATTTACCTTAGACAATGTGTGATGTTCGGTGATTTATGGTGTTAATCCCGGTGTGGTACTAATCCTTGATGGATTTTTATTGTGGCAATTAGGAATTAATTGCGGTTTTGTGTAATACCCCCGAAATGTTATATGATTATGTGCTATGATGATGATTTACGTTAAGTTTAAGGGTTGTGGTGTAATTAATTTGGGGGAATATAATTATGATATGATGATATGATTTAGGGGGCATGATAGGTGTTTTAAAAGATGTATTAATTTAAATGAAGTTATAAAATATCGAGTGAGGATATTTTAATACATCGTACTATATACCGGGACACAATTAAACACCACATGACCACCCAACCCACACCACCCACCCTGCCACTCGGCCACCCCCCCCCCCCACTTGGCAGCCCATACCCCATCACATCCCTCACCCATGCTTCACTCATTTTGCTTCCAAGACACTTCTTCCTCTCCCCTTCCTCTCCCCAAAATCGTCCAAGATAAGCTGCAGAAGGTGGAGATTGGCTTGTGGATGGTAGTGAGAAATCCTTGCCAAAAAGGGAGCAAAAAGAGTGAGGTAATCCATGACCCTGTTTTTCTGGGAACTTGGTTAAGGTAGGGTTTGGTTGTGTAGTTTTCAGCATGCTAGTGTAAGGGTTGGTCAAAACCTTGGGTTAGGTGCTTACATGTTAATGTTATGTAGCTGTTAGCATGTTTGTTCGAGTATATTACTTACGTTATGTGTTGGTTTTCTTGTTATGAAAGTAAGTACTCGAAATTCTGGGCAAGGAAGAACATGCCCTGTTTCTGTATAAGATGGTTGAGGTTGAAGATTATGATGAGGTTATGTTGCATGCTAGTTTAGGTTTTGTTGAACCTTGAATTTAAATGCTTACATAGAAGTTTTATGATGCTCCTAGCATGTTTGATTGAGCAAGTATGTTATGTTATGAAGTAGAAATGATGATGTGAAAAGAGGTGCTCAAAAATCTGGGGAAGTCCCGATTTTTTCAGAGCTCTCGATCGATCGAGATTTGGTCCCCATCGATCGAGCGAGACAGAAGGTCTAAAGCATGTTTTGATTTTTAGGTACCGATCGATCGAAGGATTTCTCGATCGATCGGTGAAGCTCCTCGATCGATCGGTAAAATATTTCGATCGATCGAGCGAGACAGAATACTAAGGCACTGTTTGTGCACAGTTTCTCGATCGATCGAGACCTTGGGCCGATCGATCGAGAGAGGCAGAAAGTTGAAAAATAAAATGATGTTTTATTTTGTTAAGTTTATGATGTGAGATGGTATTGAGGCACCTAATATGGTATTGTGTGGTCTTGTAGAACCATCCCAGGTACCGGCACCATCAAGGAGATAAAGTCTGTTGACTCCTCCTCCTTTTGAAAAGGTACGTAAGAGGCGTACGGGCATCGGACGGTAACACACATCTTTATACTACAACTATGCTTTTATTGCATGAGTATTCACCATGAAATGATGATGTTTATACGATGTTTATATGATGATGTTTATACGATGCTTATATGATGATGTTTACATGATGTTATTGTGGTAAGATGCCACGGGGTAAGATGCCCCACATGGTAAGAGGCCATGCGATGCTATTGTGGTAAGATGCCACGGGGTAAGATGCCCCACATGGTAAGAGGCCATGCAATGTTTATAATGTGGTAAGATGCCACAGGGTAAGATGCCCATATGCATGATTATGAATCAGGGACAACGATAAGAAGTTAATGAATTACCAGCATATTTACTTAACCAATGTTTCATTCATTTACTATGATGATTTATGATGTTGAATGAGATTGTATATGCTTATGATGTGTTGTCCCTGTAGGTACGCTTTTGGACTAAAGGACTAAAAAGGACTAAGGGGTCGGGTTGAGGCAGTGAGCTACGGAGAACACATGAATGTATAGGAATCAAGTCTTGATTAGTATCTACTCTAGGAGTAGTATAAATCTAAACATGAACATTCTTTTGGAAGTGTAACGAATTTATTTTTGAAGTCCTTTATTTTGGCCTGTAATTCTGATAGCTCATGTAACAACCAGAACCTTAGAATGTTATTAATGCATGATTAGTCCTTCCTTGTCTATTAATCACTGTTAAGGTGGGAAGACCCCACATTAGTGGTATCAGAGCAGTGGTTAGATAACTCGGGAATGAGTGAAGGGTAGCCTTAGCAATAAGTTGACTAGGTGCTTACTTTTGAACATGTTTATATGTATGTTATTCATAAAGAAGAAGATGTTATGCTAACATGTTCAATTATCTAACAATGAGTCTTATGAACTGCTTTTGGTGTTGTTATTAACCCTTGTGTTGCAGCATGGCAGCAAACATAGAAGTGGGTGACGCTATTAGTGTAAATGCAAGTGCTGGGCGTACGAATCCATTGCCACCACCAGCCTTGGGCGAAGAACCCTCCGAGCAGCAGTTGCTACCTGGGGAATTGAGCTTGGCTCAGTTTATGATGTATCGACCTCCGATGTTCTAGGGAACTGAATCAGGAGAGAAAGCTGAGGAATGGTTAGAGAGGGTCGAACAGATATTTGTGGCAGCGCCTTGTGCAAAGACGCCCTGGATCATATTAGCAGAATTTCAGTTGTCCAAGAAGGCACTGATGTGGTGGAAAACCACAGTGATTGAGCAAGAGGCTCTGGGACAGGAAGTGAATTGGAAGATGTTCCGAACGCGGTTTCTGAACCGCTACTTCTCAGCCGCTGCAAGACAGGCCAAGGAGGATGAGTTTACCAATTTAAGGCAAGGTACCATGCTTGTATCTGACTATGCTTTACATTACTGTTCCTTACTGCGATATGTGCCACACATTGCTGCAAGCACTCAAGCGAAGATGAGGAACTTCATGAAGGGTTTGAGGCCGGAATTGTATGACAGAGTAATTACCTATGGCCCTGCCTGTTTTGATGATGCGCTCTCACGAGCTGAGCTAGCTGAACTGGGAGTTGGCGCATATCCTGATGCAGTGCCACCTCCAGCACCCCCTCAGAAATCCATTTCTGACAATTTGAAGCCCAGGGGTGACCAGTTTAAGCCTAGGGGAAACACTTCAGCGTCGAGATTCAGTGGCAAGAGGCCCGAGAATCGATGGAAAGGGAACCGTAGGAATGATGCTCCATCCGGGAGAGGACAGCCTCAGGGAGACAAATCTGGAAGAGTTCAGTGCACTCTTTGTGGACAACCACATTTAGCAAAGGATTGCGTAGGATGCTATGTCTGTGGCGATAGAGGCCACTTTGCTCGACAGTGTCCCAACAGGTGAAGACAGCAGAACTCCACGGGGAGGCCTGCGGACAGAGCGGCACAGCACCGGCCCCCTTTCTCACCGAGGCAGTATGGAGGTCAGCCCACGGGGCCACCTCAGGGACAAGTGTATGCTTTGACGAGGGAGCAGGCTACAGCAGCTCCGGAGGAGGTTATAGCGGGTACGTGTCTTTTATTTACGCACCCTACTCTTATATTGATAGACACAGGTGCGTCACACTCTTTTGTGTCGACGAGTTTTGTTGAAAGGCACCACATATGCACTTCTCCGTCGCCCATGCCTCTTTTGGTCTCGACCCCCGCTGGAAGAAGTTTGACTACGGATCAGATTGTCTATGATGGCCTCATTTATTTTGAGGATAATGAGTTAAGATCAGATTTGATTGTGCTGGGAATGACAGACTTCGATTGCATTGTGGGCATCGATGTTCTGAACAAGTATCAGGCAGTGGTAGACTGCAGGCAGAGGACTGTCCGTTTCAGGTCTATTATGGGAGTCCAGTGGACATTCTTTGGGGATGGTTCTCGCCCAAAGATTCCGTTGATATCTGCTGTCAAGATGGCACATTTATTGGAACGCGGTCATACAGGATATCTTATCTATGTTGTTGATACGACGGAAAAGAGGAAAGAGCTAAAGGTTGAGGATGTGCCCGTAGTGGCGGAGTTTGCTGATGTCTTTCTGGAGGAAATTCCCGGATTCCCACCGACGAGAGAGGTCGAGTTTGGGATTGAGTTACTACCAGGGACGTCTGTAATTTCTCGTGCCCCATATAGGATGGCACCAGCAGAGTTAAGGGAGTTAAAGATTCAGTTGCAAGAACTCCTTGACAAGGGCTACATACGCCCTAGCGTATCGCCCTGGGGTGCGCCTGTCTTATTTGTTAAGAAGAAAGATGGATCGATGCGTCTATGCATTGACTATAGACAACTGAACAAAGCTACAGTAAAGAACAAGTATCCACTTCCGAGGATCGATGACTTGTTCGATCAGTTGCAGGGTACGAGGCTCTATAGTAAGATCGATCTGAGGTCGGGGTACCATCAGATTCGAGTAAGAGAAGACGATGTTCAGAAGATGGCATTCAGGACTAGATATGGGCACTATGAATTCCTGGTCATGCCTTTTGGGGTGACGAATGCCCCAGCTGTCTTCATGAGTTTGATGAACAGAGTGTTTCAGCCATATTTGGATCAGTTCGTCATAGTCTTCATTGACGACATACTTATTTACTCTCGGACTGAAGAAGAACATGTAAGGCACTTGAGGATAGTACTTCAGATCCTTAGGGATCATCAGCTATATGCAAAGCTTAGTAAGTGCGAGTTCTGGTTGGACAGCGTGGTATTCTTGGGCCATGTCATATCTAGCCACGGGATATCTGTGGATCCCAGGAAGATTGAAGCTGTATTAGAGTGGGCTGCACCCACTTCTGTACCGGAGATACGGAGTTTCCTCGGTTTGGCAGGTTATTACTGACGTTTCGTCGAAGGTTTCTCGAAGATTGCCAAACCCCTGACACAGCTGACTCAGAAAGGAGTCCCCTTCTTTTGGTCTGAGGCTTGTGAGGAAAGTTTTCAAGAACTGAAGCGTCGCTTGACTACAGCGCCTGTACTGGTGATTCCGTCTGAGAATAAGAGGTTTGCCTTGTATACGGATGCGTCACTGCAGGGTTTGGGATGTGTGTTGATGCAAGATAAGCACGTGGTGGCTTATGCATCTAGGCAGCTGAAGCCACACGAGGCTAGGTATCCAGTGCATGATTTGGAATTGGCGGCCATCATTTTTGCCTTGAAGATCTGGAGGCATTACTTGTATGGCACGTCTTTCACTATATATACGGACCATAAGACCCTGAAGTTCTTATTCACTCAGGCAGAGTTGAATATGAGGCAAAGAAGGTGGATGGATTTGCTCAAAGACTATGATTGCGAAATTGAGTACCATCCAGGTAAAGCAAACTTAATAGCAGACGCCTTAAGTCGGAAGGTGATGAGTACTGCAGATGATGTTATGTGTTTGTCGGCCTTAATGACTTCTTATTGCCATCTGGGCTATGATTTCGATGTAGACACGTCGCCTGTGCGAGTGTCGACCTTATTGGCAGAGCCAGATATATTTGAGGCGATCAGGAAGGCCCAGAAGTCGGATAGTGAGGTTCAGAGATGGACATCATTGGTACTTCAGGGTCAGCCATCCAAGTTCAGAGTGGCTGAAGATGATTCTTTGAGACTGGGCAACCGATGGGTAGTCCCAGATACACCAGAACTGCGTAGAGGAATATTGGAGCGATCTCACAGTAGTCGGTTCAGTATCCACCCAGGGGAATAAAGATGTACAAAGATCTATGCGATCAATTCTGGTGGAGACGCATGAAGCGTGAGGTGATCAATTTCGTTAAAAGATGTTTGATCTGCCAGCAGGTAAAGACAGAGAGGCAGAGGCCTGGTGGTGAGCTGAAGAGCTTAGAGGTGCCTGAATGGAAGTGGGAACATATATCTATGGACTTCGTGACCCACTTGCCGAGGACGGCCTCAGGATTCGATGCGATCTGGGTGATCGTAGATAGGCTGACGAAGACGGCTCATTTCATCCCTTACATTATGTCATATACATACTTGAAGATGGCCCAGTTGTATATACGGGATGTGGTGAGATTGCATGGTATCCCAGTCTCGATAGTGTCTGATAGGGACCCGAGGTTTACTTCACATTTCTGGGAGGGTCTCCAGACGGCTTTGGGCACAGAGGTGAGACTGAGTACGGCCTATCACCCTCAGACAGATGGCCAAACAGAGCGTACCATTCAGACGCTCGAGGACATGTTGAGGGCATGCATTTTGGAGTTTGATACTCCGTGGCAGGATTCAGTGCCGCTGGTGGAGTTCTCCTATAATAACAGTTATCAGGCGAGCATTCAAATGGCTCCTTTTGAAGCTCTGTATGGACGACGATGTAGATCACCGCTGTATTGGGAGGATTTGACTAGCAAAGCGGTCGGAGGACCGGATCTGATCAGGGATATGGAAAGTAAGATAAAATTGATACGCCAAAAGATGAAAGCGGCCCAGGATAGGCAGGCAGCCTATGCAAATAAGCGGCGACGACCGCTGGAATTCCAGTTAGGAGACAAGGTCTTCTTAAAGATCTCGCCCTTCAGGGGTGTGGTTCGTTTTGGGATGCGGGGGAAGTTATCTCCGAGGTATGTTGGGCCATATGAAGTTTTACAGCGTATCGGTACTTTGGCATATCGTTTGGCTCTACCGCCATCCTTGTCTGGCATACACGATGTTTTCCATGTCTCCATGTTACGGAAGTATGAGCCAGACCCGTCTCATGTCTTACAGCCTACAGAAGTTCAGTTAGACTCAGATGTGTCCTACGTAGAACGACCAATCAGAATTCTGGATCGAGAGGATCGCAGACTACGAAGCAAAGTTATACCGATGGTCAAAGTTCAGTGGGATCGTCGGGGTGTCGAGGAGGCTACATGGGAGACGGAACGGCATATGGTGCAGCACTATCCGGAACTATTCTCTGGTATTTTTTTTTTAATGTTTAGTTCCATTATGATGATGCATGTGGATTTCGAGGACGAAATCTTATAAGTAGGGGAGTAATGTAATACCCCCGAAATGTTATATGATTATGTGCTATGATGATGATTTACGTTAAGTTTAAGGGTTGTGGTGTAATTAATTTGGGGGAATATAATTATGATATGATGATATGATTTAGGGGGCATGATAGGTGTTTTAAAAGATGTATTAATTTAAATGAAGTTATAAAATATCGAGTGAGGATATTTTAATACATCGTACTATATACCGGGACACAATTAAACACCACATGACCACCCAACCCACACCACCCACCCTGCCACTCGGCGCCCCCCCCCCCACTTGGCAGCCCATACCCCATCACATCCCTCACCCATGCTTCACTCATTTTGCTTCCAAGACACTTCTTCCTCTCCCCTTCCTCTCCCCAAAATCGTCCAAGATAAGCTGCAGAAGGTGGAGATTGGCTTGTGGATGGTAGTGAGAAATCCTTGCCAAAAAGGGAGCAAAAAGAGTGAGGTAATCCATGACCCTGTTTTTCTGGGAACTTGGTTAAGGTAGGGTTTTGTTGTGTAGTTTTCAGCATGCTAGTGTAAGGGTTGGTCGAAACCTTGGGTTAGGTGCTTACATGTTAATGTTATGTAGCTGCTAGCATGTTTGTTCGAGTATATTACTTACGTTATGTGTTGGTTTTCTTGTTATGAAAGTAAGTACTCGAAATTCTGGGCAAGGAAGAACATGCCCTGTTTCTGTATAAGTTGGTTGAGGTTAAGATTATGATGAGGTTATGTTGCATGCTAGTTTAGGTTTTGTGAACCTTGAATTTAAATGCTTACACAGAAGTTTTACGATGCTCCTAGCATGTTTGATTGAGCAAGTATGTTATATTATGAAGTAGAAATGATGATGTGAAAAGAGGTGCTCAAAAATCTGGGGAAGTCCCGATTTTTTCAGAGCTCTCGATCGATCGAGATTTGGTCCCGATCGATCTAGCGAGACAGAAGGTCTAAAGCATGTTTTGATTTTTAGGTACCGATCGATCGAAGGATTTCTCGATCGATCGGTGAAGCTCCTCGATAGATCGGTAAAATATTTTCGATCGATCGAGCGAGACAGAATACTAAGGCACTGTTTGTGCACAGTTTCTCGATCGATCGAGACCTTGGGCCGATCGATCGAGAGAGGCAGAAAGTTGAAAAATAAAATGATGTTTTATTTTGTTAAGTTTATGATGTGAGATGGTATTGAGGCACCTAATATGGTATTGTGTGGTCTTGTAGAACCATCCCAGGTACCGGCACCATCAAGGAGATAAAGTCTGTTGACTCCTCCTCTTTTTGAAAAGGTACGTAAGAGGCGTACGGGCATCGGACGGTAACACACATCTTTATACTACAACTATGCTTTTATTGCATGAGTATTCACGATGAAATGATGATGTTTATACGATGTTTATATGATGATGTTTATACGATGCTTATATGATGATGTTTACATGATGTTATTGTGGTAAGATGCCACGGGGTAAGATGCCCCACATGGTAAGAGGCCATGCGATGTTTTTGTGGTAAGATGCCACGGGGTAAGATGCCCCACATGGTAAGAGGCCATGCAATGTTTATAATGTGGTAAGATGCCACAGGGTAAGATGCCCATATGCATGATTATGAATCAGGGACAACGATAAGAAGTTAATGAATTACCAGCATATTTACTTAACCAATGTTTCATTCATTTACTATGATGATTTATGATGTTGAATGAGACTGTATATGCTTATGATGTGTTGTCCCTGTAGGTACGCTTTTGGACTAAAGGACTAAAAAGGACTAAGGGGTCGGGTTGAGGCAGTGAGCTACGGAGAACACAGGAATGTATAGGAATCAAGTCTTGATTAGTATCTACTCTAGGAGTAGTATAAATCTAAACATGAACATTCTTTTGGAAGTGTAATGAATTTATTTTTGAAGTCCTTTATTTTGGCCTGTAATTCTGATAGCTCATGTAACAACCAGAACCTTAGAATGTTATTAATGCATGATTAGTCCTTCCCTGTCTATTAATCACTGTTAAGGTGGGAAGACCCCACATTTTGCGTCTCCCGAGATTGTTTAATCGGGCATTTGGGATCGTTGGATCCAAAGATTCTCATTTTGGTGAAAATCTATGAGTTGGGTTTTTAGTGGGACTTGGAGTCCGGGGTACCTTATGTTGTGGCCAGTTTGGGGATTTGATGTTGGAGAGAGAGTTTTTGAAAACAGATGATTTTTAATGAATCATGATGTATTTGTGGGAGTATTGGTATTTTGGGGCATTTTGCTATATATACCAGTTGGACTCGAGATTCTGTCATTCGGAATCCATTTCTCTCCTTCTCCCCCTCCTTACACGCCAACCCCTCTCCCCTAACCCTTACCCTTTCTCTTTGGAGAAAAATCGACGGAGGCTTAATTTAGGGGCCGGATCTCTTGAAGAAAAGCTGGTAATCTCTTCCTCCTCTCTTGTAGCTTTGATTTGATAGTAGTTTTGTTGATTTTGGTTGAGTTTTGAGGTTGGTTTGGGTTGGGTGATTTTGATGAAAATCTTGAAAACTTTTGGGTTTGTTTTAATTCAAGTCTAACACCCTTGTTGAAGGTTCTTGGGTGTTGTGGTTTTGAGTTGGGAGGAGTTGGGGTATGATTTGTGGAGGTTTCAAGCTTTTAAAAATGGTGGTTTTCGAGTTGCAGGGCATGGCGATCGATCGCCCGTAGCAGGCGACCGATCGCATGCAGGCAGTGGGCTTTTCAGCATTGTGGCGAACGATCGCCACTTTTGGAGCGATCGATCGCCTCGCGCCAGAGTGGTCTGGCGATCGATCGCCATATCGAGCGATCGATCGCCAAGGGGGCTAGCGATCGATCGCCCGGTATAGCGATCGATCGCCAGCAGGTAATTTTTGGAATTCTTGGCTTTTTCGTGGGATTTTGGATTTGCGACTTAAATGGTCGGCTTCCGGGGCAATGTTCTCATTCCAATGGGAATGTTAAACTTTTAAAATGGTTTGGTTGGAGCCAAGTAAATTAAATGGAATTCTCGGATGAATTCTTGGCTATCTTTTTAAACATATAAAATGAGATATTTTGGGTATTATGCATGCTTAGCCGTGGGGCTTTTATTTTGGTAATCGTCATGGATTGACGATATGATTGGGAGTCTTGAACGTGTTTGGACACGTGGTTGCATGCTTATACTTGATTGTGAGTTGTTTATGTGTTTTAGCACATATTTCTCGAGGTATGGAACTCAAGCAAAGTTTGGACTCGAGCTACGGAATTATAAGGTACGTATAACGTACGAGCATAGCTCCTTATTTTAAATGCAATTGTTGAGTGCATGACACACTGTATTGTAATAAATGTGTATGGAAGTGCCTGATATATGGTTTTAGCAATAACGGATATTAACGGATGTTGAAACACATGTTTAATGGTGATTGCTACAAATGGATATATATACATTGGGGATTGCATGGTGCCGCTTTTGAGCGAGCAATGATTGGATGTGGTCGCCTTTGAGCGAACATCGGTTATGACGCCACTGCTGTTGAGCATGCGTGAGACTGAAATGCCGCTATTGTAGAGCGAGCAATTACTTAGAACTATGGAACCATAAAAGAGATATATGGGATATTTGTGATCATTGTTTAATGATTTGATGTTATTGTTATAATGTCAGTATGTGGCAAGTGAATTCGTTAATCAATGTAATGATTAACTGGCATTTGAGAATTTGATGGTTTCAGGTATTTTGAGAACAGGGACAGTACAGGGGATCCTGGATGAGGATGATGCCATCCAGGGAGTATCTCTTATATTTCATAGCATTTACATATTGTAAATTATGAATTGCATTATTGTGATTATAGGATTTGGGATATTGGTATGCTCACCCCGTGTGGGGGCTGTCTCTGTTGGGACAGGTGGTACAGGTGTAGCACCAGCTTCGGAGTTGAGCTCGGGCTGTTGATTAGAGGTACTTCCAGGATCGAGGTACCAGAGCTGGATGGATAGGCGCTCAGATCCAGAGTCGAGATCGAGTTGTGCTTGAGAGGTGCTTCCAGGATCGAAGCACCATTAACGGTATCCAGTAGAGTGTTTTATACATTAGATACACGCTTATTCATTGGGTGCTCTTATGTGAGTACATATTACGTGTATATGGAATGTATAAATGGGCTACGGCTTTTCTCTATTCATTTACGGTTATCATGCAATTAAATGTGGAATTGCTAAATGAATTGAGAGCATATTAGTGTATGTTGAAAGGTGCATGACATGTTTTATGGAATATGTTGGGAAAGTATAGACATTATACGATTAATGTAAAGGAATTTTATAGATGGCATTCATGCTAGAGTTGCATGTAATTACTTTCCCCTTGTTAACATGATTTATGCACTAAGTACAGTGGTTAATACACTAATATCGGGTTAAGGGCACCGGGGGTCCTTACATTAGTGGTATCAGAGCAGTGGTTAGCTCTTTGGGGCTGTTGAAGGCCTGGAACACACTGATAAGGATGGGTAGCACATATTTATGCATGATAGTAGTTAGTGTTGTGTGGCACAACTATTTTGCTTATGTGCATTTGTGATATGTGATCATAGTGAAACGATTATATGTCATGACATCTATAGAATCATAATATAATCTGTTGATTATGATTGTGAGTTGTGACACAGGGACAACCAAATGGAGCATTTTGAAATGCATTGGGATACATGAAGTACTTTGTACTCATAGTTTATGCATTTACTCATTATAATCATATTGTGGGGAATATGGATTATCGTATGCTCATGGTTTGGGATTGTTCCTGTAGGGACACTATGACGCGAAAGGCTAAGGCCAGGGTTTAAAGACACGAAACGGTAACTTGCGTTTTATATACATCATGGAATTATGCATTGTGGTTGCATGTGTACAATGGGGTGATGATTTTAATGCTCTGCCGCCAAATGTTGAAGCGAGGGGTGGGAGTGCCACATGTCGCATTTGAGCGAGGTGCATTAAAATACACTCATGATGATGTATGTTGGAATATGGAATATGCTTTGTGTTGCAGGTATAGACGGGATACTTGGTGAATATCCCATGAGTCATTGTTATGGATGAGTGATGATTTTAAATGCTAGCCGCTATTTATTATTTTGTGCCGCTAAAATGTGAAGCGAGGGGTGGGAGCGCCGCATGTCACATTGAAGCGTGGTTATCATATGAGGCGAGGAAAGAATATTTGCCACTAAAATGTGAAGCGAGGGGTGGGAGCGTCGCATGTCCATTTAAGCGAGGTTATTCTATGCCGCCTATATGTGAAGCGAGGGGTGGGAGTACCGCATGTTTTATTTAAGTGAGGGGCATTAAAATACACTACCGTAACAATGAATAGGGACCGGCTATTCTATTGGCGATGGTTTATGACGCCGTGTATTCATAGCGATGGTTCATTCCACTATTCTATTGGCGATGGTTTATGCCGCCAGGTATTCATAGCGATGGTTCATTTCGCTATTCTATTGGCGATGGTTTATGCCGCCAGGTATTCATAGCAATGGTTCATTTCGCTATTCTATTGGCGATGGTTTATGCCGCCAGGTATTCATAGCGATGGTTCATTCCGCTATTCTATTGGCGATGGTTTATGCCGCCAGGTGTTCATAGCGATGGTTCGTTCCGCAATTCTATTGGCGATGGTTTATGCCGCCGTGTATTCATAGCGATGGTTCGTTCCGCTATTCTATTGGCGATGGTTTATGCCGCCGTGTATTCATAGCGATGGTTCATTCCGCTATTCTATTGGCGATGGTTTATGCCGCCGGATATCTATAGCGATGTTTCATGCCGCTGACTCTATGACGAGGGATTATTCCGCTGATTCTATAGCGATGGGGTTATACCGCTACGTACGTAGCACTGGATTATGCCGCCTGTGAGCGATGGGTGCTGATTGCGTACCACTGTTGGATGACGGAGACAGGTATGCCGCTATCTCATTAGCGATGAGGTATGGTTTATTGCTGTTTTATTAGCATTATTGTGGATGATATTGTTGGGATATTGTAAGGACCCCAAGCCCTTAAAACCTTGATTAGTGTATTAACCACTATGTGTGGTACATGCTTTCTATAAAATGTCAATCGGGAAGCTCTGATGATACTTAATCATTGCCTGTCAATAAAAGACTCATATGTTTGCCCTTTACCAACCCCTTGGTGCCACTTTTCACATTGTAAACTTTTACAAAAATTTGGGCAGAGTCTCCCCATAAATAGAGCTATCCCAAAACAGAGTACAACACATAACAAAATTCCCGGCCAGGGAACACATAATACTCAACAGAAAGCAGTAATACAAGTAGATTCCCAGCCAGGGAAGACACCACACATACGTCAACAAAAGTGGGTTCCAACACCCACATAATACACCAATGACTCTCATATCATTCTAGCAATTCAACCTAATTGCATGCAACCTTAAATGAAAGAGAGAAAGGCTCATGCCTTTATATACAATCCATATACAAGTATAATCGTGCTCACAAGCGAGCATCATGAATATGAATATGTATAAATCCTCAGGTGTATATATAGGTACTCTATACGATACCGTGCTCCATCAAGCCCTGGTACCACGATCCTGGAAGTACCTCAAATCAACAGCTCGAGCTCAGCTCCATAGCCATCGATGTACTTGTCCACCTGTCCCAACAGAGACAGCCCCCAACGGGGTGAGCATACCAATACACAAAATCCCATAATCATAATAATGAAATTCATAATTTACAACGCAAGTAAATACTAATGAATTTAAATGATACTCCCTGGATGGCAACATCCTCATCCGGGATTCCGTGTACTGTCCCTGTTCTCACAACATCAAACTCATCAAATCTCATAAATCAGTAAATCAACACATTGATTTACACATCGCATGCCTGATCCTCGAATATCAACATATAGTGATTACAAATTCATTAAACATGCAATTACAGATATCACAATATCTAATACTGATTTCACAACCTTGCTATCAATCACAGATAGCTCAAATGCCTTAGCATTTATTTTACCAATCCTTCATTATACTTAGACATCTCAAGTGTCTTATAATGAATACATGAGTCTACAAACCTAGACATCTCAAATGTCTTATAATGAATACACGATTCTACGAACTTAGACATCTCAAATGTCTTACGAAGAATGCATGATTCTACAAACCTAGACATCTCAAATGTCTCATAATGAATACATGATTCTACGAACCTAGACATCTCAAATGTCTTACGAAGAATGCATGATTCTACAAACCTAGACATCTCAAATGTCTCATAATATAGTCATATAAATCCAGTACCCCATATATCATGCAAGAGTCATCCTACTCTAGTGTCACGCACGCTACAAGCGGCGATATCAAGATTTGGGTCATTCCTTGGCTATATCAACATATATGTATAACCATACGCAAAACATTCAATGCAATCAAAAATACCTTATGCATTTCACATATATATAGTAATGCTCGTACGTCGCACGTACCTTAAATCTCCGAAGTCCGAGCCAAGCCTTGCTCGAGTTCCATGCCCCGAGGAATGATGTGCTAACACGATAAACAATTCACCATTATTTACGAATATGCAACCTATGCTCAAGCACACCCATATCCCCCACAACCTTGTCAATACACGACAATTATCCTCTTAAAAGACCCGGGGCAGGGTACATGCAGGGAAGGAAATAAATGAGACAATCGAAATTTGTTCAAGAATGCCCTACAAAAATCGAACCTTAATCTCACAATTTCGAACCCAATAAAATACCATAATTCATCTAAAATGTCAATTAATCAATCCATAGCATGAATAATCATCCCACATGCCAAACCCCCAAATTTGAAATCCAAATCCCTAAAATTCGAAACCCAAACAAGCCTTTAAATTCGAACCCTAACAATCCTTCAAATTCGAACCAAAGCTTCTCAATCAAGCATCATAATACTCTTAAAACATGCAATAATCCATCAATTGCAAGAAACAACACCCATGCCAAAAACCCCCAAATAATTCGAAAATTAAACCCTACGAAAAAGGGGAAATTCGAAACAATAAAGGCATGGAAATACATGAAAAAGACGAACAAGGGGGTAGGGAGGTTACCCAACGAAAATCGGAAGCAAAATCGGACGAAATCCGATGAACCCTAACTTTTGGGGATCGACGCATTCCAGCCAAATTCGACTCCAAGACGCGACGAAATCTTCAATTGACAGAGGGGAAAGGAGCGCCTCGTCGAGACGAAGACGGCGGTAGGTCGCACGCCCCGAACGGCGGCCGGACGGCGGCGGGCGAGGCGTTTTTACGCGCGGAGGCAGGGGAGGATCGGGAATGGCGCGGCCGCGGGAGAGAGAGAAGGATGAGGGCTGAAATGAAATTTTCTTAAAATCTTGGGTTCAAATGGTATTTATAGCAAAAATACCCCGAAAAATTAATAGCCCCACAAATACATCATGATTCCTTAAAAATCATCTGTTTTCAAAAACTCTCTCTCTAACTCCAAAATCCCCTACCGGTGCTCACACAGCACCCGAGATTCCGAGACACATCAAAAACCCAACTCTTAGGTTTTACACCGTAATGTGAATACAATCTCAACCTCTGGATCCAACGATCCCAACTACCCAAATAAACGAGCCCAGAAGGCCCAATACCTCGATTAAACCCACCTTGCCACGTAAAACCACTTAAGGGATTATTAATACTCCGGGATTAACACCTATAATCCCTGGTCATCACAATATCCCCCACTAAAAGAATTTCGTCCTCGAAATTAGCACTGGTGTATCACGTAACACCCAGGCTACACAACAACATGAAGCCAGAACTTCGATTCTTGACCATATCAGAATCGTATAAATAACCGCAAGGGTACCTACCTCGCATCAACTCTGAAACAAGGCGACTTACCAATACCAACATATCACCCAAGAGGTAAAACGTACCTCGATGCGGGTCATCCCAAAAGTCAGTCCCTCATGACTGCGAAACAACTGATACTTACGACTGTAGATCAGACAGTCATCCTTCGTTCTAATACAACAGTACGAACACATCCTGAATGACACCTCAACCGTAAGAACGTTGACCTCGTGTCAAACTCTGGAGTGGAATAGACTTCCAAATCCATCATAACGTCAAAGAGCGTCAGCACAACTCAACGCTAACAGTCCAAAAGCAGTTAGTCAACTGAAACTGTAAGGATTCGAATCGCTCTTGATTCTATCGTAGATATCATCCAATGATATTTTACTATGACTTACGATGTCTAACATACATCGTTACGAGGGAAACACTAGTACAACCACGGTGTACACATACCAAACCTGGTTTCCACTTTCAAACTTCCTCCATCGAAGGAGTAGTCGCCTCATTGCAACTTAATTTGGGCAACTCACGGCCACAAATTCAAACAAAAGACATCTCACAAGATGTCCACCTCCGGATGTTCCAAGAATCACGTTCTGATCATAAATAACAACCGAGACTCCGCAGAGTTTAAAATTCTTAAGGGGCATGCAATAAACCCATTGCATCCGCAACGCTTGTGTCGTCAGCGACACTCAACCAATCCGAAATCCTGCCATCCCTTGAAAATCCTCGGATTTAACAATCCAAACTTGGGAAGGCTGTCGCATAACTCGAAGGAAAACACCAATAAGGGAAATACCTTAACCCTCACAAGAAAATCCCTCCTCAAGGGAGTCAACTAACTTCACGATTATTCCTCATAAACATCGTGCCATGGAGATTCCCAATCTCAAGGTGTTCCATATCTCTCATTAGAGATTTAACCATCCCAAAAATAGCATAACTCTATGCTTAACAGAGAGGAAATCAATAACTGGCATCCGTATACTCACCGGTATACCTGCCTAAGCACTGACATCACATGCATACTTAATGCACTCGGCTCGGGTATCTACCACATATCCCTAAGCCCCAAACACAACCGTCAATTCTGAGTCATTCCTTACTCAGTGGAGGATGAAAATCGACGATTAACAATACACGGTGTGATTCCCAAAATCAACACCACTTGCACCAACTTACCGAATCTTTCAAGATTCCCAAATAGGTATAATACTACCTCCTTCCTCGCAAGGGAAGTGCCATCGAACTCGAGATCCACAAGTCTCGAACCATCGTTCGGAAAAACTGGATACAATAACACCCATTGTATCCCAATACACGGGTTCCTTTAGATTGAGTCAATAACAACCTGATGACTCTCTTGTTGGTACTCCAACATCCTGAGCTGTCCCAGACAAGTCTCCAAGATTAAACATAAACGTATACACGTTTCAGCGAGGCATGAACAACCTTAACCTCAATGACATGGTGACTACTAGAGTCCACCACAATCCACATCGTATCACCTTACGATTTGCCAAACTTGGTTCCAACGAGCAGTGTAACGGCTCTAGCAAGCCCATCATGGTGCTACACACACGCGGCAGACAACCTAGTCTCTGCCTCTTTAGGTTTACCTCAAACCTACCAATAAGACGGACGTTTCCACATGGTATAACATACTATGGGAAGAAAACTCAATAGAGTAGTGGGTCTTTATCCAACATTCCTCAATGCCGATAAACCCTGGACACTCCAATGTCCCTATGTACTTAACATAACCTGATCCTACTCCCTTAGGACCCATCCTACACCCTCAAGGGTGGTGTGACCATGTCTACCACATGTCACATCGACAGAAAGCGAGTAATTTCCTCCATGATTACTCCTGTCGTCAAATCACATGGCCAAAAGCCATTCCAACGAGCATACCTCAAGGGTATCACCACTCGTAAAATGATTACCCCCAATCGTAAGCTGCGGTACAATCACATGTACAGCGCATCCAACCATTCCTCGAGCAACCCGCTCGGTATAAGGGTCACGTCCATCGGTGTCGCACACACCACCTTGTGCTCGGTACTGGCACCCAAGGCATACCACTGAATACGTATACTCAACGCATCGATCATCGTAACGATGATGCATGTCTAATAAGACATCTCCTACACCATCGTCATCGTCATCCCGTGACGACACATGCCAACTCATGGCATCTAAAACATTGCCCACTAGTGACGAAACATGTACCTCAGCGTATGTCATCCACTAACATGCTAGTAAAATAGGCATAATAAAACATGTATATCAATGCATGCCAGCTACAATAAAGCTAATAAAATAGCAATATCTCATACCTCATCGCTAGCAATATAGCGTCATACCTGTCTCCGTCGCTCAATAATAGTGCGTAATCAGCACCCATCGCTCGAAGGCGGCAAAATCCTGTGCTGAGTACATAGCGGCAAAATCCCTCGCTATAGAATCGACGGCATGACACCTCGTCATATAATAAGTGGCATGAAACCTCGCTATATACCTGAGTATGAATCATCGTCCACATAGTAGCGGAAAGAGGCATCGCTATCAATACACCTGGCGGAATGAACCATCGCCAATAGATATAGCGGAATGAACCATCGCTATAAATACACCTGGCGGAATGAACCATCGCCAATCAATATAGCGGAATGAACCATCGCCAATCAATATAGCGGAATGAACCATCGCTATCAATACACCTGGCGGAATGAACCATCGCCAATAGATATAGCGGAATGAACCATCGCTATAAATACACCTGGCGGAATGAACCATCGCCAATAGATATAGCGGAATGAACCATCGCTATAAATACACCTGGCGGAATGAACCATCGCCAATAAATATAGTGGAATGAACCATCGCTATCAATACACCTGGCGGAATGAACCATCGCCAATAGATATAGCGGAATGAACCATCGCTATAAATACACCTGGCGGAATGAACCATCGTCAATAGATATAGCGGAATGAACCATCGCTATAAACCGTGTCCTCATAGAGAAATGAATATAAATCGACACAGCGGGACACATCACCGCTATCATCCGTGTCATCACAAAGGAATGAATCATCATCCTAACAAGCGGCATCTCATCCTCGCTTCTTCATACAAGCGGTATCTCATCCTCGCTTCGTATGGCATACCCCGCCTCCATGTGCAAGCGAGCATCCCCGCCCGCTCCACATTTTTAGCGGTACAAGCATAAGCTTCTTCATACAAGCGGTATATCATCCTCGCTTCGTATGGAATACCCCGCCTCCATGTGCAAGCGAGCATCCCCGCCCGCTCCACATTTTTAGCGGTCAAGCATAAGTATAAAAATTCTCACTGTCATAAGCAGGACTCCTGGAATGCATAATCATCATTCCTTTTTATACTCCATATTTCCTGTAACCTGCAACCATCAGGGTTAACAACAATAGCCATATACGCTATGCATCCACATTCAATTCATAATAAAAACACATTATGAGAATGTATGGTTTCACAAATAAATGTCATGATATCCTTCTTTAAATCCTTATTTCATCCTGAGCCCTTATCATTAGTACATTTTAATGCTTCTTGCTACTCCAGGAAAGCGGAATTCTTCCTCGCTTCCACTGGACTTTAGCGTTGCTACTCCATGTAAGCGGAACTCTTCATCGCTTCCAATGGACTTTAGCGTTGCTACTCCATATAAGCGGGACTCTTCATCGCTTCATATGGACTTTAGCATAAGCCATTAAAATCCTTACTAAGATAACTTTGACTCAAGACATGCATATGCAAAAACAATGCACAATAACATATATCATAACCTCAATGCACCACTTTGCATTCATCATGTGTCAACAAGACAACGTAAAATACATGTTACCTCGGAAATATCCCTTTATCTGATTTTCTTAAAACCAGCTTCCTTGGCACATAACACACGGAGTGCCAGACATCCCCATAAATGTCATCCTATCGTGTTCCACACGATTCCTGCAACCACAATGGTTAGCAATACCACTTTTCATATCATAATAGCACATAAACAATTTGCTATGTCATACAACATTAATGCCATCATGCATAAATATGTGCTATCAATAACTTCCTAGGCCCTTAACAGCCCCAATGAGCAACCACTGCTCTGATACCACTAATGTAAGGACCCCAAGCCCTTAAAACCTTGATTAGTGTATTAACCACTATGTGTGGTACATGCTTTCTATAAAATGTCAATCGGGAAGCTCTGATGATACTTAATCATTGCCTGTCAATAAAAGACTCATATGTTTGCCCTTTACCAACCCCTTGGTGCCACTTTTCACATTGTAAACTTTTACAAAAATTTGGGCAGAGTCTCCCCATAAATAGAGCTATCCCAAAACAGAGTACAACACATAACAAAATTCCCGGCCAGGGAACACATAATACTCAACAGAAAGCAGTAATACAAGTAGATTCCCAGCCAGGGAAGACACCACACATACGTCAACAAAAGTGGGTTCCAACACCCACATAATACACCAATGACTCTCATATCATTCTAGCAATTCAACCTAATTGCATGCAACCTTAAATGAAAGAGAGAAAGGCTCATGCCTTTATATACAATCCATATACAAGTATAATCGTGCTCACAAGCGAGCATCATGAATATGAATATGTATAAATCCTCAGGTGTATATATAGGTACTCTATACGATACCGTGCTCCATCAAGCCCTGGTACCACGATCCTGGAAGTACCTCAAATCAACAGCTCGAGCTCAGCTCCATAGCCATCGATGTACTTGTCCACCTGTCCCAACAGAGACAGCCCCCAACGGGGTGAGCATACCAATACACAAAATCCCATAATCATAATAATGAAATTCATAATTTACAACGCAAGTAAATACTAATGAATTTAAATGATACTCCCTGGATGGCAACATCCTCATCCGGGATTCCGTGTACTGTCCCTGTTCTCACAACATCAAACTCATCAAATCTCATAAATCAGTAAATCAACACATTGATTTACACATCGCATGCCTGATCCTCGAATATCAACATATAGTGATTACAAATTCATTAAACATGCAATTACAGATATCACAATATCTAATACTGATTTCACAACCTTGCTATCAATCACAGATAGCTCAAATGCCTTAGCATTTATTTTACCAATCCTTCATTATACTTAGACATCTCAAGTGTCTTATAATGAATACATGAGTCTACAAACCTAGACATCTCAAATGTCTTATAATGAATACACGATTCTACGAACTTAGACATCTCAAATGTCTTACGAAGAATGCATGATTCTACAAACCTAGACATCTCAAATGTCTCATAATGAATACATGATTCTACGAACCTAGACATCTCAAATGTCTTACGAAGAATGCATGATTCTACAAACCTAGACATCTCAAATGTCTCATAATATAGTCATATAAATCCAGTACCCCATATATCATGCAAGAGTCATCCTACTCTAGTGTCACGCACGCTACAAGCGGCGATATCAAGATTTGGGTCATTCCTTGGCTATATCAACATATATGTATAACCATACGCAAAACATTCAATGCAATCAAAAATACCTTATGCATTTCACATATATATAGTAATGCTCGTACGTCGCACGTACCTTAAATCTCCGAAGTCCGAGCCAAGCCTTGCTCGAGTTCCATGCCCCGAGGAATGATGTGCTAACACGATAAACAATTCACCATTATTTACGAATATGCAACCTATGCTCAAGCACACCCATATCCCCCACAACCTTGTCAATACACGACAATTATCCTCTTAAAAGACCCGGGGCAGGGTACATGCAGGGAAGGAAATAAATGAGACAATCGAAATTTGTTCAAGAATGCCCTACAAAAATCGAACCTTAATCTCACAATTTCGAACCCAATAAAATACCATAATTCATCTAAAATGTCAATTAATCAATCCATAGCATGAATAATCATCCCACATGCCAAACCCCCAAATTTGAAATCCAAATCCCTAAAATTCGAAACCCAAACAAGCCTTTAAATTCGAACCCTAACAATCCTTCAAATTCGAACCAAAGCTTCTCAATCAAGCATCATAATACTCTTAAAACATGCAATAATCCATCAATTGCAAGAAACAACACCCATGCCAAAAACCCCCAAATAATTCGAAAATTAAACCCTACGAAAAAGGGGAAATTCGAAACAATAAAGGCATGGAAATACATGAAAAAGACGAACAAGGGGGTAGGGAGGTTACCCAACGAAAATCGGAAGCAAAATCGGACGAAATCCGATGAACCCTAACTTTTGGGGATCGACGCATTCCAGCCAAATTCGACTCCAAGACGCGACGAAATCTTCAATTGACAGAGGGGAAAGGAGCGCCTCGTCGAGACGAAGACGGCGGTAGGTCGCACGCCCCGAACGGCGGCCGGACGGCGGCGGGCGAGGCGTTTTTACGCGCGGAGGCAGGGGAGGATCGGGAATGGCGCGGCCGCGGGAGAGAGAGAAGGATGAGGGCTGAAATGAAATTTTCTTAAAATCTTGGGTTCAAATGGTATTTATAGCAAAAATACCCCGAAAAATTAATAGCCCCACAAATACATCATGATTCCTTAAAAATCATCTGTTTTCAAAAACTCTCTCTCTAACTCCAAAATCCCCTACCGGTGCTCACACAGCACCCGAGATTCCGAGACACATCAAAAACCCAACTCTTAGGTTTTACACCGTAATGTGAATACAATCTCAACCTCTGGATCCAACGATCCCAACTACCCAAATAAACGAGCCCAGAAGGCCCAATACCTCGATTAAACCCACCTTGCCACGTAAAACCACTTAAGGGATTATTAATACTCCGGGATTAACACCTATAATCCCTGGTCATCACAGATATGCCCTAAGACAAGTCATTAGATGATTGTTTAAGACATACAATGTTTATGGATTTATGAATGGCAATTCATTATTATATATTATTCTTTTAACTGTGCATTGTGAATTAATATATATGTTAATGTCCTTAGAATAATATTGTATTATTCTTAAAGATGTTCCTAGTCAAGTATTATCATGAAAGGGATAATGATAATACGTAGAGACTAGTATGTGTTGATCGATGAATTGTTCATTGATATGAGATATCAAATCAACATATGGGTACATGTTAGAGAACGATGTACTGAACAGACCCACCATGAGAATGCAACATGGATAGTTATATGATCGTCATATGCAATTCTCATAGTGATAATAATGTATGTAATCCTTACGACTTGTGATCATCAGAGATCCCAACATAAGGAGTTATGTATCTTGATATCGTCAAACGTTACCCGTAACAGGGTAAACTATAAAGGCGACTATTGGATACACTACGAATTATGTAGAGGGATGTTGACTGATCGAGATAGGATTTGTCCCTCCTATATAACAGGAGATGTGTTTGGCCCTTGATCAAGTGAGAACTAAATGCATGGCCATGCTCGAATGAGTCGATATGAGATATCGAGCTTATTCGTTTATTCTAGTTCTACTTGGGGATCAAGAAATAAAGATTGAATATACGAGTATGACTATTCCATGACTCGTGTTCAATCTAAACACAATGGACAAAGGGATTAAGTTACATGATTAATATTATCACAAGTTCTAAAGGTTATGTCGAGTCATTGACATTCTCGTAATTTGGGTAGCATCGATGTGTTGCTAGATACCGCTCAATGCTTGCGACATAAAATGAGATTTTATGTCACTGCCAACATTACGAGATCCTATCGGGTCGCACAAAAGATTAAATCGAGAAGGGAAATTAAATTCATGGGATGAATTAAATAATTAAGAGGAGTCTTAATTAATAATCATGATGATTAATTAAATCCTGGGCTTAAGCCCATGAGGCTTTATGAAAGCCTTTAATTAATTATATAAAAGATGATTACAAGGTTTTAATTGCAAGACAATTTTCATAACACAAAACCTACACAACAAAAGGAAGCTCTCGGCCGCCACCATCTTGAGCTCTCGGCCTCCTCAATAGCCGTGTGGTTCCTTGGTGGTTTTGAGCCATTATTCGATTGTGAATCGAGTTTGCTTCGTGTATTGGTTCAAGAATAAGTCTAGCAACTTGTTCTTGAACTTCCCTTTCGATTTGATCGTGTGGATACCGTAGAGACGAAGGTGAAAACTTTCGTTTGTGACTCGGAGTTCGTTGGACGTGCTGCTCCGTGGAATCTGCTTCAAACACGCTACAAGGGTGAGACTCTTATGTATTACTCTAATCCGATATGAATCCCTATGTATAGATCCGGTGTTAGTAATCCCAATTTTTTTTTATTCCGCTGCGTTGTATGCTCATCGGGTTACTTACAGATATGCATTGATATACTTATACCGTAATGTGTTTGACGATGAGGCTATGGACGTCGTGTATCGACATATACCGTCACGAGTCGACGATGTGATTTCAAAGTCATATGTTGACAGGTACCGTCACGGGATGACGATGACATAGTGGATGTTCTATGTAGACGTGTAGCGTCGTTTCGATGATTAATACATTCATGTTTATGTATTTGGTTGTATGGTTTGGGTGCCGATGGTGAGCACGTGGTAGAGTCTGGGTCACTAGTTGACGAGACCTTTTCGCCGAGCAAGTTGCTCGATGGATTATTGGATGCATTGTACCGGTGAGAGTACCGCATCATGTAATAGAAGTAGATATTTTCGAGTAGTGATACCTTTGGGTATACTCGTTGGGATGACTGATGCCAAGTGATTGGTGGTAAGAGTAGTCATTGAGGAAACTACTCACTTGTCATTGTGATGTGTGGTAGTCATGGTTACACCCACTCTGAGGGTGTGGGATAAGTCCTAATGGATTAGGATTGCTTCGTGGTTGAGCAAGGACACCGGGATGTCCATTATGCTTTGGTCTGTTTAGAGATATGGGGGTGATGACCCACAACTCGAATGGTTTGTACGGTATGGTATACCGGAATAGGACGTGTGTCGCGTTGATAGGTTGGAATGAGCCTAAGGGACCAGAGAATTGTTAGCCAGGTATTGTTTCAGTGTTATAGTGTGCTTGTGATAGCCATTATACTGCTCGTGGGATTCGAGTTCAGCGAATCGTACGGTGATACGATGAGGACTTTTGGTAGACTCTTGTAGTCTCTTTGTGGCATGATAAATGAGGCAGGGAATACCTCACGGAGACGTTTATACATCAATTGTTTTAAGAGACTTGTTTTGGGACAACTCAATTTTGTTGGAATACCAACGTGAGCGTCGACAAGTCGTTGTTAGCTCTGGTTGAGCATCTTTGCATATGGTATGCGACGGAAGTCATAATTGGAATTGTGTGGTATAGTTAGTGGGGTGACACTACTATATTGACTTTATCTCTTTGAGAGATTTGGATTGTACTGTCATGGAGACAGCTAGTATTGGTTGAGGGTTGATCGTGAATCAACCAGGGTAAGCCCTACTAGTGTTGGACTAGGTGATGGCTTCGTACTTCCAGTGAGACGTTCGAGGAGACGTCTCCGGGGGATGCTTGAGTTGTGTAGTACTATGACAATAGTACAGGGCATCGTTGGTTGAGTATACCTGGCGTATACAAGTTTCGATTTGATGATAGTGGCTTCGATGCACTATTCTGAACCAATTGCATATTTTGGTTCTGAGATATATGTTGGTATGTATATCCAGTTTTCCGGACGGTGGTTCGAGGTTGGAGGGTCATGGATTCATGACACTATCCTTGTGGGAAAGGCGGTATTGATATACCTGCCAGTTGAATCTTTGGGAGATTCGTTGCTTTGGTTGTGTGGTGTTGATGTTGAAATCACACCCTTTGGCTTTAGCCTGTCGACCACTATTCTCCGTGGAGTGAGAATAATCGAGGTTTGACAGTAGGTTTTGGGACTTTGGGTATGCTTAGAGATACCCGAGTCTATTGCTTTGAGTGTGCCTGTTGTGTTGGTGCTTAGACATGTATGCCCGTGTGTGTATACGAATGCCAACTCTATTTTGTTCCTTGTTGAACGTCGGATTTGTGTACTTGGTTTGATGAATCTCCGGTGGGAGATTGTGGCAATTCGAGATCGGTAATCTCGATGACACGATGCATTCTGATGAATGATCGTGAGGGTTGTTGACTTCCCCTGAGGAGGGATTGTCGTGTTTTGGAACCATGGTAGTTCTTGTTGGATAATTTGATAGCCTTCCTGTTTTAGGATTGTTGAATCCCAGGATAAATGAGGGATGGCCAGGATTCGGATTTGTTTAGTGTCACGGTCGACACGTGTTTGGGAATGCAATTGTTTGTCTTGCATGTCCCCTGTGGAACTTGAGACCTTGTAGAGTCTCGATAGTGTGTTTTGGACCAAGATGGGACTTCTTGGAACACATGGTTGTAGTCATCGGTAGTGATGTGTTTTGTGTGGTTTAGTGACCGTGGTTTACCCGACCCGGGTTGTAAGGGGTACAACTACTCCTTTGGAGGAGATGAACGGGAAAGCGAAACCGGATTTTTCCGGGAGTATACTGATTGTATACTAGTGGTTCCCATCATAACGATGTGTGTTAAGCATCGTGGGCGAGTGGTGGATATCATGGAGAGATATCTATGTTAGAACCAATGGGGTTTTGATTGATTTGCAGTCATGGTGGACTGACTTCCGGGACGATTCACATCGAGGTATGTTGTTATCTTTCGGGTTTATATTGGTTTTGGTGTTTGCTCTATTGTAGAGCTTGGTGCGAGATTGGTGTTCTCGCAGTTGATGATTCGATTCTAATGTAGTCCAGAATCGGGGTTGTGGCTTTACTTTGTTTGTGTAGTCCTGGTGTTACGAAGAGTATGCCGGTGCAAATTTCGAGGACGAAATTTTATTAGTGGGGGATAATTGTGATGTCCGGGGATTTATGGTGTTAATCCCGGTGTGGTACTAATCCTTGATGGATTTTTATTGTGGCAATTAGGAATTAATTACGGTTTTGCATCTCCCGAGATTGTTTAATCGGGCATTTGGGATCGTTGGATCCAAAGATTGAGATTGTATTCTCATTTTGGTGAAAATCTATGAATTGGGTTTTTAGTGGGACTTGGAGTCCGGGGTACCTTATGTTGTGGCCAGTTTGGGGATTTGATGTTGGAGAGAGAGTTTTTGAAAACAGATGATTTTTAATGAATCATGATGTATTTGTGGGAGTATTGGTATTTTGGGGCATTTTGCTATATATACCAGTTGGACCCGGGATTCCGTCATTCGGAATCCATTTCTCTCCTTCTCCCCCTCCTTACACGCCAACCCCTCTCCCCTAACCCTCACCCTTTCTCTTTGGAGAAAAATCGACGGAGGCTCGATTTAGGGGCCGGATCTCTTGAAGAAAAGCTGGTAATCTCTTCCTCCTCTCTTGTAGCTTTGATTTTATAGTAGTTTTGTTGATTTTTGTTGAGTTTTGAGGTTGGTTTGGGTTGGGTGATTTTGATGAAAATCTTGAAAACTTTTGGGTTTGTTTTAATTCAAGTCTAACACCCTTGTTGAAGGTTCTTGGGTGTTGTGGTTTTGAGTTGGGAGGAGTTGGGGTATGATTTGTGGAGGTTTCAAGCTTTTAAAAATGGTGGTTTTCGAGTTGCAGGGCATGGCGATCGATCGCCCGTAGCAGGCGACCGATCGCATGCAGGCAGTGGGCTTTTCAGCATTGTGGAGATCGATCGCCACTTTTGGAGCGATCGATCGCCTCGCGCCAGAGTGGTCTGGCAATCGATCGCCATATCGAGCGATCGATCGCCAAGGGGGCTAGCGATCGATCGCCCGGTATAGCGATCGATCGCCAGCAGGTAATTTTTGGAATTCTTGGCTGTTTCGTGGGATTTTGGATTTGCGACTTAAATGGTCGGCTTCCGGGGCAATGTTCTCATTCCAATGGGAATGTTAGACTTTTAAAATGGTTTGGTTGGAGCCAAGTAAATTAAATGGAATTCTCGGATGAATTCTTGGCTATCTTTTTAAACATATAAATGAGATATTTTGGGTATTATGCATGCTTAGCCGGGGGGCTTTTATTTTGGTAATCGTCATGGATTGACGATATGATTGGGAGTCTTGAACGTGCTTGGACACGTGGTTGCATGCTTATACTTGATTGTGAGTTGTTTATGTGTTTTAGCACATATTTCTCGAGGTATGGAACTCAAGCAAAGTTTGGACTCGAGCTACGGAATTATAAGGTACGTATAACGTACGAACATAGCCCCTTATTTTAAATGCAATTGTTGAGTGCATGACACACTGTATTGCAATAAATGTGTATGGAAGTGCTTGATATATGGTTTTAGCAATAACGGATATTAACGGATGTTGAAACACATGTTTAATGGTGATTGCTACAAATGGATATATATACATTGGGGATTGCATGGTGCCGCTTTTGAGCGAGAAATGATTGGATGTGGTCGCCTTTGAGCGAACATCGGTTATGACGCCACTGCTGTTGAGCATGCGTGAGACTGAAATGCCGCTATTGTAGAGCGAGCAATTACTTAGAACTATGGAACCATAAAAGAGATATATGGGATATTTGTGATCATTGTTTAATGATTTGATGTTATTGTTATAATGTCAGTATGTGGCAAGTGAATTCGTTAATCAATGTAATGATTAACTGGCATTTGAGAATTTGATGGTTTAAGTTATTTTGAGAACAGGGACAGTACAGGGGATCCCGGATGAGGATGATGCCATCCAGGGAGTATCTCTTATATTTCATAGCATTTACATATTGTAAATTATGAATTGCATTATTGTGATTATAGGATTTGGGATATTGGTATGCTCACCCCGTGTGGGGGCTGTCTCTGTTGGGACAGGTGGTACAGGTGTAGCAGAGCCTTCGGAGTTGAGCTCGGGCTGTTGATTAGAGGTACTTCCAGGATCGAGGTACCAGAGCTGGATGGATAGGCGCTCAGATCCAGAGTCGAGATCGAGTTGCGCTTGAGAGGTGCTTCCAGGATCGAAGCACCATTAACGGTATCCAGTAGAGTGTTTTATACATTAGATACACGCTTATTCATTGGGTGCTCTTATGTGAGTACATATTACGTGTATATGGAATGTATAAATGGGCTACGGCTTTTCTCTATTCATTTACGGTTAGCATGCAATTAAATGTGGAATTGCTAAATGAATTGAGAGTATATTAGTGTATGTTGAAAGGTGCATGACATGTTTTATGGAATATGTTGGGAAAGTATAGACATTATACGATTAATGTAAAGGAATTTTATAGATGGCATTCATGCTAGAGTTGCATGTAATTACTTTCCCCTTGTTAACATGATTTATGCACTAAGTACAGTGGTTAATACACTAATATCGGGTTAAGGGCACCGGGGGTCCTTACACAATGACCGTGAGTGATCGTTGTCCAATTCCTCGTCAGCTCATGGGGCAAAGTGTTGGAACACGACAGCACGCATGGAGTCTCACGAAAATAAAAAACAAAAACAAAAACAAATAAAAACAAACCAAAAACAAAGCTAAGGGATGAGAAAAGTTCTTGATTTATAGTCCCAAACTGGACTTTTTACCATGTAAGCTCAAGTGCCGCAAGGGCCAGAGGGGGACGATTTCCCATCCTCCATGTGGTAACGTCGTAACCACTTCTCTTTCACAGTGAACAGTGCCCCGTGGTCATCTCTCAGATTGATGATGTCGAATGGTAGAACTTCGACAACTTTGAACGGTCCAGCCCATAGCTATTCCGCCTTCCATGGAAAAAGTCTCATTTTTTTCCTATTCATTTGCACCCATTCACCGTCACGGAATTTGCCTCCTCTTTGATGCCCATTCGATGTGACTTCCACCTTCGTCTCGCTCTTAACCTGCATCGCATCAACAGATAATGTATCAATTATATTGACACTAAAACATCGGTGCTCAGTGCGTGTACTGTTCAAAGCTTTGAACATATCATAAACAACTTGATCCCCCCTACTCGGAGGATCAGCTTCCCTTCTTGGACATCAATCAATGCCCTTCAATAGCTTGGAACGGTCTTCCTAGAATCAGAGACATGTCTGCATCTTCCGTTATGTCCAACACAATTATATCCATTGGAATGGTGAATTTATCAACCTTGACTGATACATCCTCAACTATCCCATGAGAGTACCTGATGGACTTGTCCGCCATCTGCAGTGAAACATTGATCGTTTTGAGCTCTCCTAAGCCCAGCTTCCTGTACAAAGACAAAGGCATTAAATTAACACTTGACCCCAAATCACATAAATATTTCTTAAACGAAATAGAGTTGATCTTGCAAGGTATATTGAAACTCCCTGGATCTTTTAACTTAGGAGGTGAATCATTTTGTATGATAGCAGAACACTACTCAGTTAAGTTTATCATCTCGTGTTCTCCCAGTTTCCCTCTTCTTCTTTTTATTCAGAATTTCCTTCAAAAACTTAGCATAATTCGGCATGTGCCGTATAGCATCAATGAAAGGAATCTCAATATGGAGATTCTTTATCAATTCTAAAAACTTAGCCAACCTAGCATCTATTTTTGCTCTCTTATATGCAGCGGGGAAAGGGAGTGGGATGTCTACTGATAAGGGTATTTTATACACTTATATTTCTTCTTATTTTGCATGGTTTAGTGCTAGTTTTCGATCAGAATTACGCTTTTGGTTTTGTTCTGTGTTGTTTTGCAGGAATCCATGTAACTACATGTTTTGTGGACTAAAAGGGTGCAAATGGCGGAAAGAATGGATGAATTGAAGTAAAAAATCTACACTTTCTGTAAGGCCCCGATGCTAATTAATCCGGATTAAAGATGATTAAGCAAACCCGGATAATTAAAAGTGCAAATTTGGATTAAAGTGTTCGGACTGCGATGAGTCAACCAACTAGTGGAACATGTTTTAGTGCATGAGCATCTGCATGATCACATGGCACTTGGAGAACACATGCCACTAATTAATTTTACGCATGTTTAATACATGATTTTGGACCATTAATCTTGCAAGAGAGTGATGTATTGACAGATGGGTTCCACAATACATTTAAATAAAAATCAAATTTTGGCATGGGAAGCCACGCATATAACCATGCAAAATCAGATTTTTGTCTCATTTCACCACCATTTTTCTCTCTCTTCCCACTCCAACCCAAACACTCCTCCTTCTCTCTAACAATTTCGAAATTTCAGCCTATCTTAGCTCCCAAATTCTTGTGAATTTGTGGATGCATGTTGCATGCAAATATAGATTTGCATAGGCATTGAGGAGAGGAGCAATAATCATCAAGAATTTTGAAGTTTGTAGCAACTTTGGAGAAGTAGCTGAATGTTTCAAGCCTTGATCTTGTTGGTGGCTGTTTTGGTGCTTCAGTTTTTCAAGAGGAATGAAGGTATACCATGATTTCTTAAGAGTACCAACTTTGAATGTGGTTTAAGGGTCGAAATTTGATGTATCTACATGAGAAATTTGGTTACAACTTGCTGTCAAATGCATTCTACAGAACTTATGATTCATGCAGTCTGTGTTTCGAACTTTTGGGACATTTAAACTTCGAATTTGAAGATGACTCACCTGATAAAAGTTGTAGTATATTGTGTTAGCTTTAATTGGCCACCGAAATCAGCTAATTTGGATGTAAGATGAAAACGTTATGGTCATTTTATCAAAATGTGTAAAATCTGGAAATTCAGTGCATTCGTGTTTCATGCATTGTGTTCTTCAAATTTCTGGGAATACATGGATACGAATTTGAAGTTTTCGGATCTAATAAGAGTTGTATGATTCTGGGTTAGCTTGTATTTGGAATTTACCTCACTCAATTTGGAGTTCATATGCAAAAGTTATACTAATTGTACCACATTGTGTTCAATCTGGAAAGGATTTCATACGAGTTTTTAGGCTTATACGTTATTCAAATAATGTACCTCCAGATGAACTATTTTGCTTAAAGCTCATAAGATATGTATTGTAGAATGTTGAGTTATCCTGCATTAGAAACTGGCCTTACATTATTTGGAGTTCACGTGTGTAAGATATGCACGTTTCCCTAGAACCGCTCACTCTGTCAAAACAGAATATGAGTATTTTTAAATCTGGCATAGTTTGCTTTGCATGTGCCTCAAGATGAGTGAATTAGCTTCTGGACTTGAAGATGACTCTAGTACTTTAAGGTTTTGTGATTTTTCCACTGGCCTCAAGTCTTTTGGACATCATATAAATTTATTATGATTTTTATACGAAAATGGGTCAAGCTGAAAATTAAGAAAATTTGCTAAGGGTCAATGTTTGGATTATAAATTTGATATTGGAAATAAGTGAACACTTTGATGATATAATTGAGGTGTAAATGACCAGGTTAATAGATTCCGTGGTTGATCTGAGAAGTCTCGGTACATTAGCTTGGGTCGAGGTACGTTGAAATGAGTTTTATCACGACGTCTGGCAAAGACGTGTAATGATGCTAATGTATGGCCTTATATGTCATTATTTGATTTATATGACTTATTTGTCACTATATGATTCTTATGTGACTATATGACATGATGAATGTTTTGGATTACATGATATGTGAAATTACATGATTTGTATATACTTTCACATGAGATTGCATGATATATTGAGTTGCATATGTCATTTGATGCATAAATGATTCATGGGCATATCATATTGATCTATCATTCCTTTGATATCCATGATTATGACTGAGTTGACTTACTCTGAGTGTCAGGTACGACGAGCATGGCGATGACAGGCAGTATAGGTAGTAACTGTAGTCACGTGCAGGTGCGACCGGACCTAGACACGAGGGCTGGATGCAGTAACGTACATAGGATGAGTTTTCCTAGCGCAATGTACGTATACTGTCACCCTCTGCTCGAGCTTTGATGATTTGATGATACCTTCCTTTGGACTCCGATATTTGGTATCTTGAGATTCGATTCTTTATACCCATTCATACATCGCATTCATACATGGTATGCATTGCATGATACTTTGTCATTCTTGACGTGATTCTATTTATTTCTCGTACTGGGTTCTGACCCCCTTCGCGGGGGGCTGTCATGTCTTTGTTGTATGGGCATGACAGGTGGTACAGGTAGACGTACTGCGGATGCTCGATGTTAAGCATCGATGAATACCGGAGCTCCTTGAGAGAGAGCTCAGGTTCTGTTTTATGTTTGAGTCCCAGTAGTTGTTAGAGTATTTTGACTTATGTTTTAAATTTACCGGGGTATGCCCCGAGTATCTGTATTTTAATTATGCTACTACCAGTTGATTTATACTTGGTAATTATGTTATGATCAACATGTTAAACTGGAAACTGGAATTATATTTTCAGTATCAGTATATATGTATCACATAAAAGCAAAAATAAATTTAGGGCCGTTTGACAAGACATTTGAAATAAATCTTCCGTTGTTTACGCAAATTAATCATTATGTGTTAATTAAACACCACATTAGGATCGGGCCCTCACAGTATGGTATCAGAGCATATATCTGGGATATGCTCGAACTAGAGTTAGGACACTGAGACTAGACACAAATGAATTGTTTGTGCATGTGTCTTACTATGTGATTTTATATGCTCTTGCCTGCTATGTTTACATGTTCGATAATGAGATTTTATACATGTAACAGATTACTAAGCACGGACAATTAGATGTAATATATCTGAGTATTTTAATATGCTGAGTTGCATAGAATCTAGAAAATTTTAATGCTGAGTTGCATATATTCTAGAGATTTTTGAATTTTATTTGTTAGCACTGATAGTTGCTGACCGGATGATGATGTAGAATAAGTGATGAGAACATCTCTGACTTGAGATTGTATATGATATTTTCATTTTATGATGAACAGTTAGTGTTTGGACAGGTAGCAGTGATGTAGACTTTAATTAGCTATCCATAGTACCTGTAAGCACTGTAAACTGTGAATTGAATTATTTGTGATTAGTGGGATGACACTAGAACTAATTAAAACGCTTTTGTCGATTGACATTGGGAATTTGAGTCTGAAATATCAAGGTTATACATATGAGTTAACGTCAAAACCTGTGTACGCCAAGATGATAATTTAGAACTCCAGAATATTGAAATTAGTGATATTTCAATTGAAGAATAAAGTTAGTTGTTGTGAGAAACAACGAGAATTGGTTTGAATGAGAACTTGGATATGGAGACTGTCGCAATTCTGTTCCAGTTTTTGTGTTCAAACTATGAATAAATACCACAATATGAACTCTTCTAAATGATAGTATCTAGAGTAATGGTAGTGATGGAAGATGATTTTTTCCTCTTTCTGATACGGGAAAAGATGTTTACGAGAATGCCATATTGATGACATGAAAAATGATAATTGATTATCGTGGACTTGAGAAATGGAAATATCTACTTAATCTCGATAGCTATTCACTAGTGAAGAGATTAGATATCGACTGAAGAATAAGACACCGATATGGTGCGTAGTAGTTAGAACTAGATTAAAGATTAATGAAGTGACTATCATCGGGATAATCCAAGTAATCCTGGAAAAGTTTCAGAAGTATCACTTCAATTTATCCACTTCAATTTATCCAGCTCTAGTAGTCCTGGAGGTACTATGAGATTGTAGAATACCAAATCTTTTCGAGGTCACTGTGGATGTAAATATCTACTGATCCATTTGAAAGAATAATAGGAACTATTGATGGTGGTCAGTCAGAGCATGTGCGTTACGTGCTCAGGAACAGATGCAACCATAACAACAAATACCCTGAGCTAGGGGTAGATATCAGAGTGGTTATTATTTTCAACAACTCAGTTCTAGCAGCAGTTAATTACCTGCAGACCAGAGGTAATACCTGATAGTTATTTTTGGTTTCCCAACAGACCAGAGAGTATACCTTGATAGAGGATAAGATTAGAGATACTTCAGTACTAGTGATCGCAGATACATGTTGTGTATTTGATCACACTGCACGAGTTTGATTTGAGACAAAAGCATTATTTTCATACATTGCATCAAATGTGCATTGGTTATTATGATTTGGAAATAAATCAGCAGTGCTAATTATACTATCCACACTTGTAATAGTGAACTGTAGCTGACAATTTAATGATAGTGATGTGGATTCGAATTCAATGGTGTTGCTCATATATTGTTTTGATTGTATCAAGGGTTTGGATACGCTGAGAAATTTTGAGATATTGTAAGTTGATTTCAGGGCATTAGGAATTCTCGACTCTATTGTGGCTTCAAAGGAAATGTTTATCACCACGAATAGCAAGCTAAGATACTGATAGTATCAGCTATGATAATATTGCGGATGCGATATTTGGAAAATGAAGGATATTTGATAATAAACAGTTAATGCTCACCAAGAAGATTCGAGGTTGACTGATATCTTAATGGTAAGAAAACTTACCAAGATTTTCCTGAAGAAATAAAAGAATTACCACTAGAGAAGGAAATCGATTTTAACTTCGTTGATGCCAAAGAATAGATTCAATATCAAAAGCATTTTACGGAATGCCATCAACACATTTGAGAGATACAGAAGAATAGTTGCAGAATCTCTTTGATACGAGTACATATGTCTGAGTATGTCACTTGAGGAAAACATCAGCATTGTCCGTGAAGAAGAAAGATGATATTATGAAGATGTGCATCGACTAAAGGTAGTTGAATCGGGATATTGCGAAAAATAAATACCCACTACCTAAGATCAAGAACTATTTGATCAAGTTGTAAGGAACTTTAATGTATAAGAAGAATGATTTTTACTCTGGTTACCATCAGTTTGAGTCAGAAGAGAAAATGTTCTTTAGGCAATTGGTCAAACCAGATATAGACATTTTGAATTTTTTGGAAATGTCGTGTGGTCTGACAACTATACCGGTAGAGTTAAGAATTTGATGAAGAAAATTTTCCGTAACTTTTGGGCGGAAGTGTAATCATATTCATCAGTGGTATACTAGTGTATACGAGATCCGGAAGGAACCACACAGAACACATGTGATTGATTTTTCAGACGCTTCGTGAAGCTCAAAGGGTGTACCAAGTTATTGAAATGTAAATCTTGGTTGAATCAAGTGTTGTTTTGGGATAGGTGATATCATCTCACCAGATACCTGTTGATTCCAGTAAAGTAAAGATAGTACTAATTTGGCCAAGACCAATCATTGTACTCAAGATGAAAAGTTTTATGAATTTTGACAGATACTACAGGCTTTTACGGAAGGATATTCTAGGATAGCCTGTCTTATGAACTAATTGACCAAGAAGAAATTTGATATTCGTTTGGTCAGATGAATGAGAAAGTTGTTTTCATAACTGAAACTGAAATGGAAGTGAACTACAGCCCCAATGTGGATGTGGTTAACTGGTTCAGGGAGATATGTAGTTGTGCAAATACGTATGTCAAAGATTTGAAGATATGTTCTAATGTATCATGAAAAGATGATTGCATATTCTTGAGATATAAGCGATGACTGGGTTTATTAAAGAATTTGACTTTGATAGTCAATATAAATCAAGGGAAATGAAACTAGTAGCAGATGCACTGAACCTAAAAGTGCAAGGTGCTATGGTAGCATCAATGTTTGCTTTGCAGTTTGATAACCTCTGATTTTGACGATCGTAAAGACTCGAAGGACAGACCCATACAGATATTGAGTTAAGAAATTTGTTCTGTCTTATCAACCAAGTAAATTTAGTATGTCATTTAGTGGTGATTGCGAATGAAAAATCAGTATATAACATCGAATTTTACTGATTTGAAAGACGGATTACAACAGAAAGCACACTATAGAGAACATAGTGTTATTCTGGGAATGATGAGATGTATCATTCTCGAGATCCTATTTATGATGAGATGGTATAAAGAAAGAAATTTTTGAATTTTTGTGGCAAATTGTTTGACATGCCAACAGGTCAAGATAAAAATACGAGACCTAATGGGATATTACATGATTTGTAAGTACCACAATAAAATTGGGAAATTTCTAGTTTTGAGTTTTATAGCTAAAATATTTACAAACAGAGATTGTGAAACAAGTTGAATCGGAATTGATTGACTATTCAATACAAGATATTGATTTCATATGATAGTCTATATGTCTATGAGAAGACGACATGTTTAAGATATGGATAATGTGGTTTAGTTACAGTGAGTTTCTGTAATAGATGTATCTGATTGAGATCCGATGATAATATCAGAATTCGAAACTATTTTCAGAATGTAATGGATACTAAGTTAGCAATGAGTATTGCTTAGCATTCCTATCCAGATGGATCAACTGAGAAAATATCCAGACTTTGGAAGTTATGTCTCGATTAATAGTGGTGATTTAGTGGGAATTGACAGAAATCATCATTCACAAGTAGAATTTTCCTATAATTTAAGTTTCAGAAAACTTTTGGGATGGCATCGGTTCAGGTTTTGCAAAGCCAGAATTACCGATCGCTGATGTGATGATAGAAAATTGATAAGGAATTTTTGGCATAAGTTGAGATTGTTGAGGAAATGCTAGGAACGATAAATGTTGTACGAAAACGATTGAAATTGGTTTAAAGTGAGCAGATTTGCTACACCAAAGAGAAATATATCGTTAGACTCTTGAGTTGAGAATCAGGTAAATATGGAAATATTACATTTGCGATGATCAATATGATTCGTTAAGTGAGGTTTGATGTTGCCTCGATATTTTGAACTTTGTGGAATCATAGAGAACTTTGATTAAGTGGTAGATCGTTGAGACGACCACATCAGTTGTCATTGATACATGATGATCCTTATGTATCTATGAATGAGATTGAGACATCTCGTATGTTTTGATTTATTGAGTTATACTTAGTTTTGTGATTTCGAGGACGAAATCTTTTTAAGAGGGGAAGAAGTGTAAGGCCCCGATGCTAATTAATGGATTAACGATGATTAAGCAAACCCGGATAATTAAAAGTGCAAATTTGGATTAAAGTGTTCCGGACTGCGATGAGTCAACCAACTAGTGGAACATGTTTTAGTGCATGAGCATCTGCATGATCACATGGCACTTGGAGAACACATGCCACTAATTAATTTTACGCATGTTTAATACATGATTTTGGACCATTAATCTTGCAAGAGAGTGATGTATTGACAGATGGGTTCCACAATACATCAAATTAAATAAAAATCAAATTTTGGCATGGGAAGCCACGCATATAACCATGCAAAATCAGATTTTTGTCTCATTTCACCACAATTTTTCTCTCTCTTCCCACTCCAACCCAAACACTCCTCCTTCTCTCTAACAATTTCGAAATTTCAGCCTATCTTAGCTCCCAAATTCTTGTGAATTTGTGGATGCATGTTGCATGCAAATATAGATTTGCATAGGCATTGAGGAGAGGAGCAATAATCATCAAGAATTTTGAAGTTTGTAGCAACTTTGGAGAAGTAGCTGAATGTTTCAAGCCTTGATCTTGTTGGTGGCTGTTTTGGTGCTTCAGTTTTTCAAGAGGAATGAAGGTATACCATGATTTCTTAAGATTACCAACTTTGAATGTGGTTTAAGGGTCGAAATTTGATGTATCTACATGAGAAATTTGGTTACAACTTGCTGTCAAATGCATTCTACAGAACTTATGATTCATGCAGTCTGTGTTTCGAACTTTTGGGACATTTAAACTTCGAATTTGAAGATGACTCACCTGATAAAGGTTGTAGTATATTGTGTTAGCTTTAATTGGCCACCGAAATCAGCTAATTTGGATGTAAGATGAAAACGTTATGGTCATTTTATCAAAATGTGTAAAATCTGGAAATTCAGTGCATTCGTGTTTCATGCATTGTGTTCTTCAAATTTCTGGGAATACATGGATACGAATTTGAAGTTTTCGGCCCTAATAAGAGTTGTATGATTCTGGGTTAGCTTGTATTTGGAATTGGCCTCACTCAATTTGGAGTTCATATGCAAAAGTTATACTAATTGTACCACATGGTGTTCAATCTGGAAAGGATTTCATACGAGTTTTTAGGCTTATACGTTATTCAAATAATGTACCTCCAGATGAACTATTTTGCTTAAAGCTCAAAAGATATGTATTGTAGAATGTTGCGTTATCCTGCATTAGAAACTGGCCTTACATGATTTGGAGTTCACGTGTGTAAGATATGCATGTTTCCCTAGAACCGCTCACTCTGTCAAAACAGAATATGAGTATTTTTAAATCTGGCATAGTTTGCTTTGCATGTGCCTCAAGATGAGTGAATTAGCTTCTGGACTTGAAGATGACTCTAGTACTTTAAGGTTTCGTGATTTTCCCACTGGCCTCAAGTCTTTTGGACATCATATAAATTTATTATGATTTTTATACGAAAATGGGTCAAGCTGAAAATTAAGAAAATTTGCTAAGGGTCAATGTTTGGATTATAAATTTGATATTGGAAATAAGTGAACACTTTGATGATATAATTGAGGTGTAAATGACCAGGTTAATAGATTCCGTGGTTGATCTGAGAAGTCTCGGTACATTAGCTTGGGTCGAGGTACGTTGGAATGAGTTTTATCACGACGTCTGGCAAAGACGTGTAATGATGCTAATGTATGGCCTTATATGTCATTATTTGATTTATATGACTTATTTGTCACTATATGATTCTTATGTGACTATATGACATGATGAATGTTTTGGATTACATGATATGTTAAATTACATGATTTGTATATACTTTCACATGAGATTGCATGATATATTGAGTTGCATATGTCATTTGATGCATAAATGATTCATGGGCATATCATATTGATCTATCATTCCTTTGATATCCATGATTATGACTGAGTTGACTTACTCTGAGTGTCGGGTACGACGAGCATGGCGATGACAGGCAGTATAGGTAGTAACTGTAGTCACGTGCTGGTGCGACCGGACCTAGACACGAGGGCTGGATGCAGTAACGTACATAGAATGCGTTTTCCTAGCGCAATGTACGTATACTGCCACCCTCTGCTCGAGCTTTGATGATTTGATGATACCTTCCTTTGGACTCCGATATTTGGTATCTTGAGATTCGATTCTTTATACCCATTCATACATCGCATTCGTACATGGTATGCATTGCATGATACTTTGTCATTCTTGACGTGATTCTATTTATTTCTCGTACTGGGTTCTGACCCCCTTCGCGGGGGGCTGTCATGTCTTTGTTGTATTGGCATGACAGGTGGTACAGGTAGACGTACTGCGGATGCTCGATGTTAAGCATCGATGAATACCGGAGCTCCTTGAGAGAGAGCTCAGGTTCTGTTTTATGTTTGAGTCCCAGTAGTTGTTAGAGTATTTTGACTTATGTTTTAAATTTACCGGGGTATGCCCCGAGTATCTGTATTTTAATTATGCTACTACCAGTTGATTTATACTTGGTAATTATGTTATGATCAACATGTTAAACTGGAAACTGGAATTATATATTTTCAGTATCAGTATATATGTATCACCTAAAAGCAAAAATAAATTTAGGGCCGTTTGACAAGACATTTGAAATAAATCTTCCGCTGTTTACGCAAATTAATCATTATGTGTTAATTAAACACCACATTAGGATCGGGCCCTCACACTTTCAATCATTGCAACAGGCGTAACTACGCCTACTTTGAAGCGTAACTACGCCTAAGCCACGGCAATTGAGATTTTGAAGGATTTAATGAGGCGTAAAGACGCCCCATTCAGGCGTAGCTACGCCTAAGCTACGGTTTTTGAGAATTTTATAGGCGTAACTACGCCACTTTGGAGGCGTCATTACGCCTGTCACGCGGGAAGCCTGTTTTTTTGACACATCGACAGGCGTAACTATGCCACTTCGGAGGCGTCATTACGCCTGATGAATTTTGGAAATTTGGGACTGCTTTCCTTATTTGATGCACGATATTTTTAAAGGGTTTTGACGGATGATTTAGAGATTATTCAGACTTAGACACACTTTTGGAGAGAAGGAGGCTAGGGTTGAAGAACGGAGAAAAATAACGACGACGGCTCGGAGCAAAAAAGTAGAGAATTCATCACGAGAAGACGGCGTTCATCGGAGATCGAAGAATAGCGTCCAATTTGTTTTGTATCTCTAAACTTTTAGCAATTTTTATGGGTTATTTAAACATGTCTATGTGTTTAAATACTTCTAGCATGAGCTAATTTTATTTTCTAGGAGACGATGTAGCTTGTTTTGAAACTACGCTTATTATGAATTGATTGAAGTTTATTTGGATTTCCGTATGGTTTATTTATGTTTTCCTGTTCTTAATGCTTTAATCTAATGGCCATGGATTGAATGATGTTATATTCGTGATCTATCACTCGGGAGAGGGGGTTGTGAATAGGAAAGAAGGAATTCGTACCGTGGTAGTTATATTGTTCGGAAGGCCTATCACTCCATAGAAGTCGTTAAAGGAATTACTGCGCTTTTACATTGTTTGATAATTGATCTTAGATAGGGATATCAAGATTGATGTTAGATAATTACTTCTGCTTAACACTCGGGAGAGGGAGTAGAAACAAATAAGAATTCTCGGCTAGTAAACTAGGAAATCCATAACATGGAAATCAAGGAATGATAAGTGTAGTGGATGAACAAGTGAAATCGTACTCCTAGATTCGTCTCCAATTGATTTCTTTTCAACTCAGTATTTGATCATCGTTAGTTAATTAATTTTTATTATTCGCATAACACTCAACTATTCGATTCTCTAAATAAAACAAAGATTATTTTAATTCAGTACTTAGATTTAACTATTTAATCAATATCTGTGGGTTCGACATCTTTTTATACTAAAACTTGACTACCGTGCGCTTGCGGTAAGGGATTTTTCACAACAAGCTTTTGGCGCCGTTGCTGGGGATTGATTTATTTAGTACAGTCTGATACTGTACCAATTAATCTTGGTTTTAATTTAGAGCTTTTATTTCTTTTATTTTGGAGTGATTTTTGTCTTTCTGAATTTTGCAGTGCATGCGAAAGTACACTACTCCTGAATCGTTGCTGTTTGATCCTGAGATCGAGAGAACTGCAAGAAGACTGAGAAAAACGAGAAGGGAGGAATTAATAGAAATGGCTGCAAATAGAGACAACAACGAACCACCTCCACAACAACTTGTTGAACCTCAAAGGGCGATCAGAGATTATTTCAGACCATTGGTCAACAACAATTACTCTGGGATAGCTCGCCAGACTATCAATGCCAACAATTTTGAACTTAAGCCGGCATTGATAAGTATGGTGCAACAGAATCAGTTTGGTGGGTCCCCTGTTGAAGACCCCAACTTGCATTTGAGGATATTTTTGGAGATAGCTGATACTGTGAAGATGAATGGTGTTCCAGAAGATACTGTGAGACTGCGATTGTTCCCTTTCTCTCTTAGGGACCATGCTAGGAGTTGGCAACAATCTCTTCCATATATTGGTATTAGCACATGGGCGGAAATGGCATCGAAATTTCTCTCGAAGTTCTTCCCACCAGCTAAGTCAGCTCAACTGAGAACTGAAATCAGTACGTTCAGACAAATTGATTTTGAACAACTATACGAGGCATGGGAGCGATTCAAGGATTTATTGAGGAGGTGCCCACAACATAACTATGAAAGATGGGTGCAGATTCAGTTATTTTATAATTGGTTGAATGGACCAACTAGGATCATTGTGGATGCTGCAGCAGGAGGAACACTATTTTCTAAGACTGCAGATACTGCTTTTGAATTACTTGAGGAGATGTCAGCCAACAGCTTCCAGTGGCCCAGTGAGCGAGCCATGGCAAGGAAACCCATATGTATGTATGAGGTTGATCATTTTAGTACTCTTACTGCACAATTGTCTGCACTAACCACGCAGGTAGCAGCTCTAACCAAACAAGGAGCACAACCTATTATTGAATCGGCCGCCGCTGCAGCTGGAATGGAGTTGTCAAGGGAAGCAGACCAAGCTCAGTTCATAAACAATCGGTATCCCAACAACAATAACAACTACCGAAGCAATCCGTATCAACAAGGGTTCCGCAACAATGATAAGCTCTCATATGCCAACAACAATAGTGCTCTGAATCCACCACCTGGATATGCCCCACAAAAGAATGAAGGTAAACCATCACTTGAAGATTTGGTGAGTAATTTTGTTCAAAGTTCGGCATTGATGCTTGAGAAGAATGAGTCGAGGCTTGATATGATTGAGGGTCACATGAACAACATGGGTGCTACAATGAAGTCTCTTGAGGTGCAAATTGGGCAGCTTGCTAATGCCATGAACAACCAACAAAGAGGGACATTTCCTAGCAACACCGAAGTGAACCCATGGGAGCAGTGCAAGGCCGTGTCATTGAGAAGTGGTAAGGAACTTGGGGATGTAGAACCAGCACATGTTGATGAGCCATCTATTGAGGAGACTCAAATTCAGTTTGAAATCCCTAAGGAAGTTGAAAAGGAGAAGCAAACCACAATACCGGAAAAGATTCCTATGTACAAGCCTACACTTCCATATCCTCAACGTTTCCAGAAAAAGGCTATAGATGACCAGTTTGCTAAATTCTTGGAGATTTTCAAGAAAATCCACATAAATATTCCTTTTGCCGAGGCGTTGCAACAAATGCCTAATTATACAAAGTTTATGAAGGACATAATGGCACGAAAGAGGAAGCTTGAGGAATTTGAAACCGTGAATCTCACAGAAGAATGTAGTGCAATCCTCCAAAAGAAGCTACCACAAAAATTGAAAGATCCAGGGAGTTTTACTATTCCTTGTGTGAGACCCCGTTATCACATCAAGATATTAAGGTGCAATTTAGAGAACTAAACATACAAGTGATTATAGCAGAGTAATGTGCCGTGTTGATTAACCTGAGCTTTAGAGATTACAGTACCAAAATGTTCCAAAAGGAAAGACATACTTCCTACAAAGGTACTACATCATAGTCTTACTCTACTCAGTAGAAGCTATACAAAAACTCTTAACATGCTAATCCTGTAGCACTCCTTACAGCTCAGCATATCAACCCCGGCCCTGGTTCTCGTCAACAAAAGCACCTACAAAGACAACCCCCAACACATGAGCATAACACAATTCATATTTAACATAATATGAAAGTAAGGCATAAATGCAAATCTTAAACACAAGTCCTTCCTGTATTTCCAGCATTTATATCGCCCATTGGTTGTCCCTGTACCATAATTCATAATAGAAACACATTATATGAATGTATGGATATGCAATGTCATGACATTCCTTTTCCCTTAAATCCTTATTTCATCCTGAGCCCTTATCATTAGTACATTTTAATGCTTCTTGCTACTCCATGTAAGCGGAATTCTTCATCGCTTCCAATGGACTTTAGCGTTGCTACTCCATGTAAGCGGAATTCTTCATCGCTTCCAATGGACTTTAGCGTAAGCCATTAAAATCCTTACTAAGATAACTTTGACTCGTGAAATACACCTCTTATATTTCACAACATACATATGCAAAAACAATGCATAAAAACATGTATCATAATCTTAATGCACCACATTGCATTCATCATGTGTCATAAAGACAAACATAAAGTACATGTTACCGTTGGGATGCCCGTACGTCGCTTACGTACCTTTCAAAAGATAGAGGAGTCAATCGCTTTATCTCCTCGGTTGTGCTGGCACCTGGGATGGTTCTACATAGCCACACAACACAATATTAGGCACCTCATAATAATCCGGAAGCAAAACCAAATTAAAAACCAAATTAATCCTTCAATATCATCTCGCGATCGATCGCCCATGAGCCCCGATCGATCGCGAGATGCTACTGCCTCGCATACCAAAAAAAAACATTCAGCGATCGATCGCCCCAATATTGGCGATCGATCGCCAAAACCCACTGGAACGTCGCGATCGATCGCGCCTCCTTGGCGATCGATCGCCAACCTTGTTCCTTTGGCGATTTTCCAGAATTGCTTAACACCGATATTTATACCCTTAAATCTAACATGTAGGACATAATACATACTAAGATCATCATGCTAGCATTTGAACTACACTACCCTGAGTGTATTCAAACCAAATATACACCCTGAGCATAAACCTACATGCATAAACATCGATCATTTAAACAAGTACCGGATCAACTTTTTCTGGAAACAGGGCACATTTTCATTTCCAGAATTCTTGAGCACCTCTTTACATGCTATCAAAACTAACACATATAACATAAACCGTGCTCAACTAAACATGCCATGGGTTTCACAAAACTACCAAGCATATTTTTACATCAAAGTTTTTCCAAAACTTAAGTTTATCATGCATGATAACACCTTCATAAAAGTACTCTCCGCACATATATTTCCAGAAAACAGGGCACTTGAACCTTGCCCAGAATTTCGAACACTACCTTTCACATGATTAAATCTTTCACATAACACATGCAACAGGCTCAAGGAAATATACTGGTACCTTCAACAAGTTACCATACATAAAAACACATCAAAGGTTCAACCAAAACCTAAGTTAGCATGCTTCGAAACATCATGGTAAAACCCTTCCTAACTTGGAAAACAGAGTACTTCTCTGCTCGGGTGTTCGAGGAGCCCTTTTCTCTAGCACAAATCTAGCACATAAAGCATGCAAGTTTCTTAACTAAACATGCTAAGGGCTTCACAAACATCACATAAAGGTATTCATAACAAGATAACATCAAACCCTAAACTAGCATGCCAAATCTGCTACAAAGAACAAGCATGCCAGGAAACTTGAAAACTGGGAAAAAATGTGACTCCTCACCACTTTTGCCCTTCGATTTTCTATATGAAAAGAAGCATGAAACCCGATCACTTTTCTCCTGGAACTCGACCAAGTTGCAGAGAAAAGAAGGGAAAAAGGAAGGAAGCTTTTGGAAGAGGCAAGACCCAAAATATCTAAGTCCAAACATGCCTACAAGTCAAACTGCTTTCCCAGAAAACAGGGGTGGGCGTGGGTTTGGCTGCAAGTGGGGGTTGGGTGGTTGCATGTGGGGTGGTTTGTGGTGTTTAATTGTGTCCCGGTATTTCATACGATGTATAAAAATATCCCTCCTCGATATTTTATTATTCTACCACATCAACACAACAATTAAAAACACCTAACATGCTTCCTAAACCACATCATCAAATTAAATAAATTAATCCCACATACAAACGCTTTAAACATATAGGTTCATAATTAACCACCCTTAAATGCATGATTACCCACATAATCATTTCGGGGATATCACAATACTCCCCTACTTATAAGATTTCGTCCCGAAATCAAACATGCTGCTAACTAGAAATAAAACAGTACATAAACGCATACCAGAAAACAGTTCTGGATAGTACTGCACCATGTGTCGCTCTGTCTCCCACGTAGCCTCCTCGACACCCCTACGATCCCACTGAACCTTGATCATAGGAATAACCTTGTTCCGAAGTCTGCGGTCTGCTCTATCCAAAATCCTGATAGGCCGCTCCACATAAGAAACATCGGACTCAATCTGCACCTCTGAAGGCTGCAACACATGTGAGGGATCTGGCTCATACTTCCTCAGCATAGACACATGAAAAACGTCGTGTATGCCAGACAGAGAGGGCGGTAAAGCCAACCGGTACGCCAGAGTACCAATACGCTGTAAGATCTCATACGGCCCTACGTACCTCGGGGATAACTTCCCTCGCATCCCAAACCGTACTACGCCTCTGAAGGGTGAGATCTTTAAAAACACTCTGTCGCCTAACTGAAACTCCAACAGTCTACGCCGCTGATTGGCATATGCTGCCTGTCTATCCTGAGCTGCCTTCATCTTTGTTCTGATAACCTTAACTTTCTCTTCCATTTCCTGAACCAACTCAGGTCCTCCAACCGACTTACGGTCCATGTCATCCCAACACAAGGGTGACCTACAACGCCTACCATAGAGGGCCTCGAAAGGAGCCATCTGAATACTTGCCTGGTAGCTGTTGTTGTAAGAAAATTCCACCAAGGCTATCGAGTCCTGCCATGAAGTGTCGAACTCCAGCACACAAGCCCTCAACATATCTTCGAGCGTCTGTATCGTACGCTCGGTCTGTCCGTCCGTCTGGGGATGATAGGCTGTGCTCAACCTCAACTCTGTACCTAGATCTGTCTGCAGACCCTCCCAAAAGTGAGATGTAAACCGCGGATCTCGATCTGACACAATCGAAACAGGGATCCCGTGCAATCTCACCACATCTCTGACATATAACTGCGCCATTCTTAAGTGCGTGAAGGTCATACAGTAGGGAATGAAATGAGCACTCTTAGTCAATCTGTCCACGATTACCCAGATGGCATCAAAACCCGAAACAGTCCTCGGCAAGTGGGTCACGAAATCCATAGATACGTGCTGCCACTTCCACTCGGGTACTTCTAAACTTCTTAGTTCACCTCCAGGCCTTTGTCTCTCAGCTTTCACTTGTTGACAAATCAAACAACGCTTGACAAAAGAGGTGACATCCTGTTTCATACGCCTCCACCAGAACTGGCTGCGTAGATCCTTATACATCTTCTTCCCACCTGGATGGATACTCATCCTGCTGCAATGAGCTCGCTGTAATATACCTTGGCGCAACTCGGGTGTATCTGGAACCACCCATCTGTCGCTGAGCCTCAGAGAACCGTCATCAGCCACTCTGAATCTCGATGGCTGTCCTGAATGAACCACTAACATCCATCTCTGAACCTCTACATCGGTCCCCTGAGCCTTCCTGATGTGATCAAATATAACAGGCTCAGCTAGCAAGGTCAAAACCTGTACTGGTGAAGAAGATACATCATAATCGAATCCCAAATGGCAGTAGGAGCCAAACATAGCTGACAGAGACATAGCATCCTCTGCTGTGCTCCTCACCTTCCGACTCAAAGCGTCGGCTGTCAAATTTGCTTTTCCCGGGTGATATTCGATTTCACAATCGTAGTCCTTCAGCAGGTCCATCCATCTCCTCTGCCTCATGTTCAGCTCAGCCTGTGTAAACAAGAATTTCAGGCTCTTGTGATCAGTGAAGATGGTGAATGAGGTACCGTATAAGTAGTGTCGCCATATCTTCAAGGCGAATACTATAGCTGCCAACTCCAGATCATGGACTGGATACCTCGTCTCATGTGGCTTCAACTGTCTCGAAGCGTAAGCCACTACATGTCTGTCCTGCATCAGCACGCACCCTAATCCCTGTAGAGATGCATCGGTATAAAGAACAAATCCTTTGTTCTCCTTGGGTATCACTAGAACTGGCGCAGTAGTCAGTCTGTGCTTTAATTCCCGGAAACTCTGCTCACAAGCCTCTGACCAACAAAATGGGACTCCCTTCTGAGTCAGCTGTGTAAGTGGCTTGGCGATCTTTGAGAAACCCTCGACGAAACGTCGATAATAGCCAGCCAGACCAAGAAAACTTCGAATCTCACTGACTGAAGTAGGGGTAGACCAATCCATAACTGCCTCTATCTTCCTCGGGTCTACTGATATCCCCTCTCGTGATATGATATGGCCCAAAAATGCAACACTGTTCAGCCAAAACTCACACTTGCTGAGTTTGGCGTACAACTGATGATCTCTGAGGATCTGGAGTACTATCCTCAGATGATCGGCATGATCCTCCTCATTCCTCGAATAGACTAGGATGTCATCAATAAACACGATCACAAACTGATCGAGGTACTCCTGAAATACTCTGTTCATCAGGCTCATAAAAACTGCAGGTGCATTTGTCACACCGAACGGCATCACCAAGAACTCATAGTGTCCATACCGAGTTCTAAAAGCCGTCTTTTGGACATCACCAGCTCTAACCCGTACCTGGTGATAGCCTGACCTCAAATCTATCTTGGAGTACACCTCCGTACCCTGAAGTTGGTCGAACAGATCATCAATCCTCGGAAGCGGATATCTGTTCTTCACTGTAGCCTTGTTCAGTTGCCTGTAGTCAATGCACAGACGCATTGATCCATCCTTCTTTTTCACGAACAAGACTGGCGCACCCCAAGGCGATACACTAGGACGGATGTATCCCTTGTCGAGGAGCTCCTGTAACTGTACCTTCAGCTCCCTCAGCTCTGCCGGTGCCATCCTGTATGGGGCACGAGAAATGGCTGATGTCCCTGGCAGCAGTTCAATAGCAAACTCCACATCCCTGACAGGCGGAAATCCCGGAATCTCATCTGGAAACACATCACTGAACTCCGCCACAACTGGAATGTCCTCGGCTCTCACTTCCTTCTCCTCTGAAGCATCCATAGCATAAATAAGGTACCCAGTATGTCCACGTTCCAATAACCGCGACATCTTAACCGCCGAGATTACTGGTATCCTTGGACGAGAGCCGTCCCCATAAAAAGTCCACTGGAACCCCTGATCAGACAGAAAACGAACCATCCTCTTTTGGCAATCTACCATAGCTCGGTATCTGCTCAACACATCAATGCCGATAATGCAGTCAAAGTCTGCCATCTCTAACTGAATCAAATCGGCCCTCAGATCATTGCCCTCAAAATAAATGAGGCAATCAGATAACTGTCGATCCGCAATCACATGCTTCCCCGTGGGTGTCGAGACCATGAGAGGCGTGGGTAACAGAGACGAGCACAAATGGTGTCCTTCCACAAAGGCAGTAGATACAAAGGAATGGGAAGCACCTGTATCTATCAATATAAGTGCAGGGTACGTAAGTAAATGACACGTACCAGCAATGACCTCCTCTGGGGCTGCCTCGGCCTGCTCCCTGGTCAGTGCATACACCTGTCCCTGCGGCGGTCCTGTCGTCTGACCTCCCAGGGGTCGTGGTGCAAACTGCTGCCTCTGTGGTGCCCTCCCAGCATCAAACCTTGGCCTATTCGGCCCTAAATCCGTCTGAACTGCCCGATTGGGGCAACCCCGAGCTATGTGGCCCATCTTGCCACAGATATAGCAACCTCGACAGTCACGTAACAAATGCCATCCTCCACAGTTGGTACACCTGGTTACCTCTGTCCTGCTTCCCTGGGTGTGCCCCCGGGTGTTCTGCTTCTGTCCATGAGACTTCTTCCCACTAAACCTGGAAGATGATGAGGCCCCACGAGCCTTAAACTGATCCCCTCGTGGCCTCAGACTATCAGTAGTAGGCCTCTGTGATGGTACAAAAGGGGGTACAACATCCTTGTATGCGTCTACGGCAATCTCTGCCAACTCTGCCCGTGTCAGGGCGTCGTCAAACGAGCTGGGGTTGTTAGAGATAACCCTATCGAATAGCTCCGGCCTCAGACCTTTCAGAAAGTTCCTCATCTTGGCATGGCTGCTGACAGCAATATGAGGTACATACCTCAGCAGTGAGGAATACTGCATAGCGTAGTCTGCTACGGACATGCTACCCTGCTTCAAACTGTTGAACTCATCCTCCTTTAATTGTCTGGCAGCTGCAAGGAAATACCGGTTAAGGAACCGGGTCCGGAATACAGTCCAGTCAACTGCCATACCTAGAGCTCTCAGCTCCATCACGGTGGTCTTCCACCACATAGCAGGCTTCTTAGCCAGCTGAAACTCTGCTAACCTCAGCCATGCCGTGAGTGCACAAGGTGCAGTCACAAGTATCTGCTCTATACGTTCCAACCACTCCTCAGCTACTTCGCCAGACTCAGTCCCCTCAAACATGGGCGGATGAAAACTCAGAAACTGCTTCAAACTGAGCTCCCCTGGCAGTAATATCTGTACACTGGGCTCCACGCCCACAGCAGGTGGTGGTAAGGGGTTCGGCTGAGCAATACTGGCATGTCTACTGTCCATATCTCCTACCTCTTCATTGAGGTTCGCCATGCTGCAACACAATAGTTAACAACAATACCAAAAGCAGTTCATAATATAAGCCGTTAGATAACAAGAGTAAAATATTCAAAGCATGTTAGTATATCACGTATACAACCATATGCATCACATGCATAAGCATGCCTAAATGAATACCTAGCCAACTTGTCTCTAAAGGCTACCCTTCACTCTTCCCTGGTTATCTAACCTGGCTCTGATACCACTAAATGTGAGACCCCGTTATCACATCAAGATATTAAGGTGCAATTTAGAGAACTAAACATACAAGTGATTATATCAGAGTAATGTGCCGTGTTGATTAACCTGAGCTTTAGAGATTACAGTACCAAAATGTTCCAAAAGGAAAGACATACTTCCTACAAAGGTACTACATCATAGTCTTACTCTACTCAGTAGAAGCTATACAAAAACTCTTAACATGCTAATCCTGTAGCACTCCTTACAGCTCAGCATATCAACCCCGGCCCTGGTTCTCGTCAACAAAAGCACCTACAAAGACAACCCCCAACACATGAGCATAACACAATTCATATTTAACATAATATGAAAGTAAGGCATAAATGCAAATCTTAAACACAAGTCCTTCCTGTATTTCCAGCATTTATATCGCCCATTGGTTGTCCCTGTACCATAATTCATAATAGAAACACATTATATGAATGTATGGATATGCAATGTCATGACATTCCTTTTCCCTTAAATCCTTATTTCATCCTGAGCCCTTATCATTAGTACATTTTAATGCTTCTTGCTACTCCATGTAAGCGGAATTCTTCATCGCTTCCAATGGACTTTAGCGTTGCTACTCCATGTAAGCGGAATTCTTCATCGCTTCCAATGGACTTTAGCGTAAGCCATTAAAATCCTTACTAAGATAACTTTGACTCGTGAAATACACCTCTTATATTTCACAACATACATATGCAAAAACAATGCATAAAAACATGTATCATAATCTTAATGCACCACATTGCATTCATCATGTGTCATAAAGACAAACATAAAGTACATGTTACCGTTGGGATGCCCGTACGTCGCTTACGTACCTTTCAAAAGATAGAGGAGTCAATCGCTTTATCTCCTCGGTTGTGCTGGCACCTGGGATGGTTCTACATAGCCACACAACACAATATTAGGCACCTCATAATAATCCGGAAGCAAAACCAAATTAAAAACCAAATTAATCCTTCAATATCATCTCGCGATCGATCGCCCATGAGCCCCGATCGATCGCGAGATGCTACTGCCTCGCATACCAAAAAAAAACATTCAGCGATCGATCGCCCCAATATTGGCGATCGATCGCCAAAACCCACTGGAACGTCGCGATCGATCGCGCCTCCTTGGCGATCGATCGCCAACCTTGTTCCTTTGGCGATTTTCCAGAATTGCTTAACACCGATATTTATACCCTTAAATCTAACATGTAGGACATAATACATACTAAGATCATCATGCTAGCATTTGAACTACACTACCCTGAGTGTATTCAAACCAAATATACACCCTGAGCATAAACCTACATGCATAAACATCGATCATTTAAACAAGTACCGGATCAACTTTTTCTGGAAACAGGGCACATTTTCATTTCCAGAATTCTTGAGCACCTCTTTACATGCTATCAAAACTAACACATATAACATAAACCGTGCTCAACTAAACATGCCATGGGTTTCACAAAACTACCAAGCATATTTTTACATCAAAGTTTTTCCAAAACTTAAGTTTATCATGCATGATAACACCTTCATAAAAGTACTCTCCGCACATATATTTCCAGAAAACAGGGCACTTGAACCTTGCCCAGAATTTTCGAACACTACCTTTCACATGATTAAATCTTTCACATAACACATGCAACAGGCTCAAGGAAATATACTGGTACCTTCAACAAGTTACCATACATAAAAACACATCAAAGGTTCAACCAAAACCTAAGTTAGCATGCTTCGAAACATCATGGTAAAACCCTTCCTAACTTGGAAAACAGAGTACTTCTCTGCTCGGGTGTTCGAGGAGCCCTTTTCTCTAGCACAAATCTAGCACATAAAGCATGCAAGTTTCTTAACTAAACATGCTAAGGGCTTCACAAACATCACATAAAGGTATTCATAACAAGATAACATCAAACCCTAAACTAGCATGCCAAATCTGCTACAAAGAACAAGCATGCCAGGAAACTTGAAAACTGGGAAAAAATGTGACTCCTCACCACTTTTGCCCTTCGATTTTCTATATGAAAAGAAGCATGAAACCCGATCACTTTTCTCCTGGAACTCGACCAAGTTGCAGAGAAAAGAAGGGAAAAAGGAAGGAAGCTTTTGGAAGAGGCAAGACCCAAAATATCTAAGTCCAAACATGCCTACAAGTCAAACTGCTTTCCCAGAAAACAGGGGTGGGCGTGGGTTTGGCTGCAAGTGGGGGTTGGGTGGTTGCATGTGGGGTGGTTTGTGGTGTTTAATTGTGTCCCGGTATTTCATACGATGTATAAAAATATCCCTCCTCGATATTTTATTATTCTACCACATCAACACAACAATTAAAAATACCTAACATGCTTCCTAAACCACATCATCAAATTAAATAAATTAATCCCACATACAAACGCTTTAAACATATAGGTTCATAATTAACCACCCTTAAATGCATGATTACCCACATAATCATTTCGGGGATATCACACCTTGTATTATTGGTAGTTCTACATTTAATAAGACGTTATGTGATTTAGGTGCAAGTATTAATTTAATGCCTTTATCTGTTTTCAGGAGTTTAGGGCTTGGTGAAGTAAAGCCTACTACAATCACATTGCAATTGGCGGATAGGTCTCTCACATATCCTAGAGGGATAATTGAAGATGTGCTTGTGAAGGTGGACAAATTTATTTTCCCTGCAGATTTTGTGGTTCTAGACATGGAGGAAGATGGAGATGTTCCATTAATTTTGGGGAGACCATTCTTAGCAACAGACAGGGCACTTATCGATGTCCAAAGAGGAGAATTATCCTTGAGAGTTGGAGGCGAAGAAGTCATGTTCAATATTTACAAGGCTCTCAAGGGACCTGACGAGGTAAGTACTTGCAAGTTTTTGGATGTTATTGACTCATGTGTTCATAACTTTGAAGTAGGAGCAATACCGGAGGATCCATTGGAGAATTGCATGGTCAACTCTATTATGCAAGTAGATGCAACTGAATCTGATCTTGCTGAGCAAGTGGAAGCACTTAAGAGCTTGCCTAAGGAGAACAACACTGCTGGAAAAGAGAAAGATGTACGAGATACATCAGTCAAAGAAGATACGAAGGCGAGCTCGGAACTGAAAGAACTACCGGTCCACCTTACTTATGCCTTCTTGGGTGATAATTCGACATACCCGGTAATTATATCTTCATCTCTTTATTCTTTAGAGAAAGATAAATTATTACGTGTATTGAGGACATTCAAATCTGCTTTGGGTTGGTCGATTTCTGATATCAAGGGGATTAGCCCGTCTTTGTGCATGCATAAAATACTTATGGAGGATTCCTTTGTTCCTTCCATTGATCATCAAAGGCGGTTAAATCCATCAATGAAGGAGGTAGTAAAAGCAGAAGTGCTTAAATTGTTAAATGCTGGGATTATTTATGCTATTTCAGATAGTGCATGAGTTTCCCCAGTACAGGTTGTGCCAAAGAAAGGAGGGATGACAGTGGTAAGAAATGAAAATAATGAGTTGATCTCAACTCGAACTGTGACGGGGTGGCTAGTTTGCATTGACTATATGAAACTCAACAAGGCCACGAGGAAGGACCACTTCCCTCTTCCATTTATTGATCAGATGCTCGACAGGTTAGCCGGTTATTGTTATTATTGTTTCTTAGATGGCTATTCAGGGTACAATCAAATTGCCATAGACCCCGAGGATCAAGAGAAGACAACTTTTACCTGTCCATATGGCACTTTTGCGTTTAGAAGAATGCCTTTTGGTTTATGCAACGCACCTGCTACCTTTCAACGGTGCATGATGGCGATATTTTCAGATATGGTGGAGGAGATCTTTGAAGTCTTCATGGATGACTTTTCGGTATTTGGTTCCTCTTTTGACCATTGTTTGCATAACCTATCTCTTGTGTTACAGCGCTGCCATGAAAAGAACCTCGTGTTAAATTGGGAGAAATGTCACTTTATGGTGCAAGAGGGTATTGTCCTTGGCCATAAGGTGTCATCTCAAGGACTTGAAGTGGATAGAGCAAAAGTGGTTGCAATTGAGAAGCTTCCACCTCCGAACAATGAGAAGGCTATTAGGAGCTTCCTTGGACATGCCGAGTTTTATCGCCGTTTTATTAAAGATTTTTCTAAAATAGCTAAGCCCTTGTGTAATTTGTTAGAAAAAGGCTCACCTTTTGTCTTTGATGATTTGTGTTTGCAGGCATTTAACAAGCTAAAGAAAGCACTTATATCCGCACCAATTATCATAGTGCCGGATTGGAAGGAGCCATTTGTTTTAATGTGTGATACCAGCGACTATGTTGTGGGAGCTGTATTGGGGCAAAAGAGAGACAAGCTTTTTAGGGCAATTTACTATGCAAGTAGAACTCTTGATGGAGCCCAACAAAATAACACAACCACCGAGAAAGAGATGCTAGCCGCGGAGTTTGCATTCGACAAGTTTAGAGCATATCTGATCGGGACAAAGGTCATAGTTTACACAGATCATGCAGCTATTCGTTATCTTTTTGCCAAGAAGGATGCGAAACCCCGGTTGATACGATGGATCTTGTTGCTACAAGAGTTTGATTTCGAGATCTTGGATAAAAAGGGCAGTGAAAATCAAGTAGCAGATCACTTATCTCGTTTGGAGTTGGAGGATCAAATGGATCATGGAGTCATACAAGAGAACTTTCCTGATGAACATCTCTTTGAGGTATGTACTAAAACCCCGTGGTTTAAACCACGGGGTTTTAGTACATACCTCACTTATCAGCAAAGGAAGAAGTTCTTTCATGATGTGAAGAATTATTACTGGGATGAACCGTATGTATTCAGACGCTGTGCAGACCAAATTGTCAGGAGATGTGTAACTGAGGAGGAATCAAGAGAGATTCTTGAAAAGTGTCACTCCAGACCTTATGGAGGACATTTTGTAGCATCAAGGACGGCAGCAAAAGTGCTTCAATCGGGTTTCTATTGGCCAGAGCTACATCGAGACAGTTATACATTGGTGAAGACGTGTGATCGTTGTCAGCGCATTGGTAATATTTTTAAACGCCATGAGATGCCGTTGACAAAAATCTTGGAATTAGAAATTTTCGATGCATGGGGTATTGATTTCATGGGCCCCTTTCCACCATCTTGTGGGCAGTCATATATTTTGCTAGCAGTGGACTATGTTTCTAAGTGGGTTGAAGCGATTGCCACATCGACTAATGACGCTCATGTCGTGGTCAAGTTTGTGCAAAAGAACATCTTTACACGGTTTGGTACTCCGAGATCGATTGAAAGTGATGAAGGGACTCACTTATGTAACAAGATCTTCAGTTCTTTGATGACGAAATACACTGTGAGGCATAAGATTGCATTGGCTTATCATCCACAGACTAATGGCCAAGCCGAAACTTCTAACCGAGAAATTAAGCTAATTCTTGAAAAGACGGTCAGTATTAACCGAAAAGATTGGGCTCTGAAATTGGATGATGCATTATGGGCATACCGAACTGCATTCAAAACTCCCATAGGGATGTCCCCATATCGTCTAGTCTTTGGGAAAGCATGCCACTTACCGGTAGAGTTGGAACATTGGGCTTTCTGGGCCATAAAGAAGCTGAACTTTGATTTGAAGGCTGCTGGTGAGCAACGGTTGCTACAGCTCACTGAGATGGATGAGTTTCGTAAAGAAGCGTACGAAAATGCTAAAATTTACAAGGAGCGAACGAAGAATTGGCATGACAAGCAAATCGTGAGAGAGTTTATTTGTGATGTCCGGGGATTTATGGCGTTAATCCCGGTGTGGTATTAATCCTTGATGGATTTTTAATTGTGGCAATTAGGAATTAATTGCGGTTTGGCATCTCCCGAGGTTGTTAAATCGGGCATTTGGGATCGTTGGATCCAAAGGATGAGATTGTATTCTCATTTTGGTGAAAAACCTATGAGTTGGGTTTTTAGTGGGACTTGGTGTCCGGGTTGCCTTATGTTGGGGCCAGTCTGGGGATTTGATGCTGGAGAGAGAGTTTTTGAAAACAGATGATTTTTAAGGAATCATGATGTATTTGTGGAGGTATTGGTATTCTGGGGAATTTTTGCTATATATACCAGTTGGACTCGGGATTCCGTCATTTGGAATCCATTTCTCTCCTCTCCTCTCCCTCTCTCTCGCCTCTCTCACCCAAACCTTCCCCTTTCCCTTTTGATGGGCGAAATCGATGGAGGCTCGTCCTAGGAGCCGATTTTCTCGAAGATAATCAGGTATTAACCTTCCCCTCGTCATTATCTTCGTTTTGATTGTGGTGTGGTAGTTTTTGGTTGAGGTTTTGGTTGATTATGGGTTTTGGGGATTTTTGCTTAAAATCCAATGTTGGGTTTTTGGGAGTTTTTATTGGTTTTAAATGGTGTATTTGAAGTGTTGGAGGTGTATGGGGTGTTGGTTGTGAGTTTGGGTGTCAAAACACCATGGAAACTCGAGTTTTCCGGAAAATTGCAGGTGGCGATCGATCTCCAAGGAGAGGCGATCGATCGCGACGAGCTACTCAGATTTTCGAAGACGATGAACAGTGCAGGCGATCGATTGCATGGTCTAGGCGATCGATCGCCGCCCGTAAGGTTTTATTTTTTTTGTAATTTTGGAAAATTGACGGGATTTTGAAATCGAGGTTTTAAGGGGCCGTTTCCGGGGCAATGTCTACATTCCAATGGGAATGCTATACTTTTAAATGGATTGGTTGGAGCCAAAGTTTGATAAAACGGAATTCTAGGTTGAATTCTTGGCTATGTCCTAAACTTATTAAATGGTATATTTTGGGTACTATGCATGCTTAGCCGTGTGGGGGATTTTATTTTGGTAATCGTCATGGGTAGACGATAGGGTTGGATATTGTGAACGTGCTTGGGCACGTGGTTGTATGCTTATATTTGATTGTGAATTATTTGTGTGTTAGCACATGATTCATCGGATAGTAGGACTCGGGCGAAGTCGGACTCGAACTACAGAAAGTATAAGGTACGTATGACGTACGAGCATAGCCTTTTATATAATTGCAATTATTGAGTGCTTGGTACACTGTATTGCAATGAATGTGTGTGGAAATGCATGACACATGGTATTAGCAATAAACGGAGATTGAAATGCATGGTTTATGGTACTTGCTTCAAATGTCTATGTATGCATTGAGAATTGCATGGTGCCGCTTTTGAGCGAGCAATGATTGGGATGTTGTCGCCTATGAGCGAACATCGATTATGACGCCGCTGCTATTGAGTATGCGTGGAAATGGAACGCCGCTATTGTAGAGCGAGCTATGAAATAAAACTATGGAACCATAAGTGAGATATATGGGGGATTTGTAATCATTGTTTAATGATTTTATAGTATTGATTTTGATACCGGTATATGGCTAATGAATTCGTTAATCAATGTAATGATTAACTGGCATTTGGGAATTTGATGGTTTCAGTGTTTTTGAGAACAGGGATAGTACAGGAAACCCCGGATGAGGATGATACCATCCAGGGAGTATATTTTATATTTCATAGCATTTACATTTATGTAAATTATGAATTGTATTGTCGTGGCTATCGGATTTGGGATATTGGTATGCTCACCCCGTGTGGGGGCTGTCTCTGTTGGGGCAGGTGGTTCAGGTGTAGCAGCAACTTTGGAGTTGAACTCGGGCTATTGATTAGAGGTACTTCCAGGATCGAGGTACCAGAGCTGGATGGATAGGCGCTCAGATCCAGAGTCGAGATCGAGTTGCGCTTGAGAGGTGCTTCCAGGATCGAAACACCAGTAACGGTATCCAGTAGAGTGTTTTATACATTAGATACGCGCTTATTCATTGGGTGCTCTTATGTGAGTACATATTACGTGTATATGGAATGTATAAACGGGCTACGGCTCTTCTCTGTTCATTTATGGTTAGCACGCAATTAGATATAGAATTGCTAAATGAACTAAGAGTATGTTAGTGTATTATGAGGGTGCATGTTATATGAATAATCTTGGTTGGGGAAATTGAATATTATGTGGATTAAATGCAAGAAATTTTCTGGATAGCATATGGTGTTACACTTGCATATGGTTTTCCCTGATAGTATGATTATATGCACTAATGGTATGGCTTAATACACTAATAACGGGTTAAGGGCACGGGGGTCCTTACATTATTCCTGGTCAGAAAGTGCTTCTATATAACTCTGGTCTCCGACTATTTCCAGGAAAGTTGAAGTCACGATGGTCTGGGCCGTTCACTATTGAGAAAGTGACCCCATATGGAGCAATTGAACTGAAATGCGATGACGGTCACACATTTCAAGCAAATGGGCAGCGTTTGAAGCATTATTTTGGGGAAGAAGTAAGAGATGTGGACGAGGTTCATCTGAGCGAGCCTAAGTGAAGGAATATCAGACAGTCGGGCCGAGGACTATAAACTACGCGCTTTTTGGGAGGCAACCCAAATCCTGTATCCTTTGGCGTATTTACGCCTTTATAGGCGTAAATACGCCTAAAAAAAATATTTGGTTTTTCCAATGCCGTAGCACAGGCGTAACTTCGCCTCTTTTAGGCGTAATTCCGCCTGTCAAATTTTTGAAAAACAATGAAATGCCGTAGCGTAGGCGTAACTACGCCTGTTTGGCGTAGTTACGCCTACCATTTTTTAAAAAAACAAAAAAAATTTTAAAAAGCCGAAGGCGAGGCGTAATTACGCCTCTCATGTGGCGTAATTACGCCTCGCGTGTTTTAAGTTTGCGTCTGCAGAATCATTTTCAAAGTTCCACAGCCGCCGACTTTCCAGCCATCACCTTTTGCACAACCACCCCCCGGTGATATGGATGACGATGACCACTGACGGTCATCGCTTAGGTATGTGCATCGTTCTATTTATTTCTTCATGTGTATGCATTGAGGACAATGCACATTTCTAAGTTTAGGGGGGTACTTTGAACTGTTCAAACTACTTGGATTTATGTTGCTTTTGTTTGTTTGTTTTCCTTATTTTGTATGGTTTGTCTTGATTTAGAGTCTGTTGAGTTTTGAGTGCATAAGTTGTATTACGAGTCAGTTGAGGCCAATGATGAAAAATTGAGTTGACTTGTGGAAAATTTTAAAATTTTCATGTTTTCATGTTGCTCTTGAATTCTCACATATTCATGCACTAGAGACCATGACCATTTGTTTAATCAATGATGATTTAAACGAACACAAAAATGATATAGGTGATTCTTGATAATTTGGGCCTTGATTCTTTGATAGAAAATTGCCATAGTAGCCCCTTTGAGCTTAAGTATAAAAGAATGAGAATTGAATTGTTTGCAATATCTTTTATAATCTCATTCAAATTTTTTCTGATATTACAATGGTTTTCAGATGCAACTGAGCACATTGGTCAAATCATGTAAGTTATTTGTGAATTGAGAGTAGAATAGAACTTACTATAGTAATCTTTGAGGCGAAATACAGACATATGTGGCTTAGGAATGATTTAGGCAATTTTTTTGATCGTTTGAGCCTTTGAAGCCACCAAATGACATCATTTTATCTTTAGTTACCCTTTTGAGCTTAATACAAATCGAATGGCATGTGTTTAGGCACATAATAACCCCCATTCAGCATCATTTCAAAATCCCACATCAACCACCTTGTTGATAGCTTATACACTGTTTCCCACCCTCAAGGGAGTAAGCTTCTATTGCGCTTTACAACTTTGTTCTGTGTGTCTTTTCGTGTCAGTTTTGTTTTGATTTGTTTTTGTTTTGTTTTTGTTGTTGTTTTGCTCGGGACTACCAAAAGTTTAAGTTTAGGGGGTTTGATAAGTGTATTTTATACACTTATATTTCTTCTTATTTTGCATGGTTGAGTGCTAGTTTTCGATCAGAATTACGCTTTTGGTTTTGTTCTGTGTTGTTTTGCAGGAATCCATGTAACTACATGTTTTGTGGACTAAAAGGGTGCAAATGGCGCAAAGAACGGATGACTTGAAGTAAAAAATCTACACTTTCAATCATTGCAACAGGCGTAACTACGCCTACTTTGAGGTGTAACTACGCCTAAGCCACGGCAATTGAGATTTTGAAGGATTTAATGAGGCGTAAAGACGCCCCATTCAGGCGTAGCTACGCCTAAGCTACGGCTTTTGAGAATTTTATAGGCGTAACTACGCCACTTTGGAGGCTTCATTACGCCTGTCACGCGGGAAGCCAGTTTTTTTGACACATCGACAGGCGTAACTACGCCACTTCGGAGGCGTTATTACGCCTGATGAATTTTGGAAATTTTGGACTGCTTTCCTTATTTGATGCACGAGATTTTTAAAGGGTTTTGACGGATGATTTAGAGATTATTCAGACTTAGACACACTTTTGGAGAGAAGGAGGCTAGGGTTGAAGAACGGAGAAAAATAACGACGACGGCTCGGAGCAAAAAAGTAGAGAATTCATCACGAGACGGCGGGGTTCATCAGAGATCGAAGAAAAGCGTCCAATTTGTTTTGTATCTCTAAACTTTTAGCAATTTTTATGGGTTATTTAAACATGTCTATGTGTTTAAATACTTCTAGCATGAGCTAATTTTATTTTCTAGGAGACGATGTAGCTTGTTTTGAAACTACGCTTATTATGAATTGATTGAAGTTTATTTGGATTTCCGTATGGTTTATTTATGTTTTCCTGTTCTTAATGCTTTTAGTCTACTGGCCATGGATTGAATGATGTTATATTCGTTATCTATCACTCGGGAGAGGGGGTTGTGAATAAGAAAGAAGGAATTCGTATCGTGGTAGTTATATTGTTCGGAAGGCCTATAACTCCATAGAAGTCGTTAAAGGAATTACTGCGCTTTTACAATTGTTTGATAATTGATCTTAGATAGGGATATCAAGATTGATGTTAGATAATTACTTCTGCTTAACACTCAGGAGAGGGAGTAGAAACAAATAAGAATTCTCGGCTAGTAAACTAGGAAATCCATAACATGGAAATCAAGGAATGATAAGTGTAGTGGATGAACAAGTGAAATCGTACTCCTAGATTCGTCTCCAATTGATTTCTTTTCAACTCAGTATTTGATCATCGTTAGTTAATTAATTTTTATTATTCGCATAACACTCAACTATTCGATTCTCTAAATAAAAAAAAGATTAATTTAATTCAGTACTTAGATTTAACTATTTAATCAATCTCTGTGGGTTCGACATCTTTTTATACTAAAACTTGACTACCGTGCGCTTGAGGTAATGGATTTTTCGCAACATCTACCTTAGCAGGTGTGATGGATGTAGGGGTCTTAGTAGACTTACCTTTGTCACGTGTTTGATCATCTTCTTTCTTGATGTCCGCCTCGCCTTTCAACTCAATGTGTGCATCCTTCTTCTCAGCGACCTCCTTTCCGCTTTGCATGGACTTGCTCCCTAGGGTTCGTCTCAGTGTCACTAGATGGTGATCCTTGTGCTCGTCTGGCTACGATCTTTGCTACTTGTCCCACTTGGACTTCCAAGTTCTTTATAGACGCCTCGTGATTGTTCATCCTTGTTTCAGCTGACGATATGAACTTGGTTAGTAGCTGCTCCATGCTTGTCTTTGTGCATACCCCGGTGGTGGTTGGGGATAGTTCCCCGGCCCCGTATTATACGTATTTTTGTAAGGATAGGTCTGTGGTGGTCGGTTCCCTACAAAGTTAACAGCTTCATTAGTTGTAACGAAAGGGTTACCCACTTGGCATTCCGTGCTCGGATGTCCTCCTTGGCAAAGCTTGCATGTAACAGTTTGAACTTGCATTGCATGCATGCTCAAACTATCAATCTTCTTGTTCAGTGCTTCCAACTGGGCAGCTAGGGCAGTGACTTCACTCACTTGATGCAATCCGGCTTGCTTCTTTGGCACGTTCCTTTCGGACTGTCATTGACAGCTATTAGCAACCATCTCCTCCAACATCGTATAAGCCTCCTCGGGCGTCTTCCTCATCACAGTTCCTCTTGATGCTGCATCAATCATAGAACGGTTATCAAAAAATAAACCTTTATAAAATGTTTGTACCTACAACCAGATAGGGAGGCCATGATGTGGGCATCTCCGTACTAGATCTTTGAGGCGATCACATGCTTCGTACAGTGTCTCGAGATCGTATTGGGCAAATTTTGTGATATCATTGCGCATCTTGGCCGTCTTGGATGGTGGAAAGAACTTTGACAAGAATAATTGTGACATCCCATCCCACGTAGTAGTAGAACCTGCAGGCAACAATTGTAACCAAGATTTAGCTTTATCATGTAAAGAGAATGGAAACAAATGTAACCTGATGGCATCGTGAGTAACACCATTATGTTTAAATGTATCACAAATCTCCAAGAAGATGGAGATGTGGGCATTTGGATCATCAGTAGCCGCTCCCCCAAACTGGACCGAATGTTGAATCATCTGTTTAATAGCAGGCTTGATCTCAAAATTGTTAGCCTTGATGGTTGGTCTCATGATACTCGATAGTGATCCATGGAATGAAGGGTGGGTGTAGTCCATATGTGATCTTGCAACTAGTGGTACTGGAACCTCATCGTTATTAGCCATGTGTGCTCTTGCTTGCCTTAGCCTCCTTTGACAAGTGCGTTCGATCTCAGGATCAAATGGCTCAAGTGTAGGCTTGCTACTCCTTAGCATGCACCAAAGGATAACAACCTATAACAATCAACCAAAAGAACGCAAACAGAAAAAAAAAAATTGAAAATAATAATAAAAAAAACAAATGACTAAACTATAGTCAACTAATCTCGTTTGATATTATTAAAACTAGTCCCCGGCAACGGCGCCAAAAAGTGATCGCTATTATTTTAAACAATATTTTCTAGTGTAGTGATTGTGTACCGCAAGTGCACGGTGTCAAGTTTTAGTATAATGATATGAAAAGTACGAAAGTTGAACCTACGAGGACTAGGAAATAATTACCAAACTCAATTAATTTAACTATATTTAGTCTACGATAACTGATTGTGATTAATTAACTAAATTGACTGATTAACTCAATAATCAACCCAAACAAACAGTTGTGAATAAGATTAGGATCAATATAGACAATTATCAAGACTTTCGGTTCACCATTGTAATCCCCATAATTCGCATATTAGTTAACAACTGTATTCAAACGTTCTAAGGTGACGAGTTTTCATAATTAACTTGCTATACCTTGGTCCGGCTATAACAAATCTAATACTAACTTTACAATAAGCCACTCTATTATCCTTATTGATCAATTAATATTGTATGTCGATCTATGAAAACTTCTAGCCTTTGATTACTAGATACTATAGCTATCACACGTGTATTTGACTTCATCTCTCGATATCAGTCTGAAATACACGGCATAAATCACTAAATCGCATTGCAATTTTACTCTCGATCTCAGTTACAATTAATTCTCATTCAAGGATGGCCAAACCATTAAAAGCATGAAGAACAACAATCTATGCACTCAGAAATATAAGAATCAATCAAAAACATTAAAATTGAATTATAGGTTCATACGAAGGATCCCCTTAGTCTTGACAACAAACCTAGCCAACAATATCCATCAAATAATAATGCATTAACTTGTTTTGAAACATTCTAAACATCAAAATCTAATGAAAATATAGAACTAGAGTTAGAAATACGGAAATAACGAGAGGCGTTGACTCCTTGCGTTGATCTGTCGTCCCGTCTCTTCTGATGCGTCTCTTCTTCAATGGATTTATGGTGTATGGATCGTTGGAGTTGAATGGGAGTGATGGTGGCTGTGTTGTAGGGTTTTTTATGAGCCAAGAGTCCCCAAAAACGTCCAAGGCAATCCATATTTATAGTAGGAGGAGTTTCACCAAGTTTGGACACCAAATAACCAAGATGAAAATAAAATCCCAAATTTTTCGAATCCTGGCGATCGAACGCCTGTATGTAGAGATCGATCGCTTAATGATTCTACCTCGAGGCGATCGATCGCCCAAAATGAAGCGATCGATCGCTTCCTCTGAAATTTCAGCAAATTGCGATTTCGTCCCTCCTTTTACGTGTTTGCTCGGTTTGGTCCTTTTTCATCATTTTAACCTTATTTCCTCCACTTTTATGCATTTGGACCTGGATTCCTGAAATATACAAATATATACCAAAAAGCGTAATATTTTCCAGGAATCACTACAAAAACTCCCCTAATCTTATATCAAATTAAGTGTAAAAATCACAATTTTCAGAGTCATATGGACGGACAATATATCAGAAAAGATTAGAGATATTGGCGCCATTCTGAATGGACTGTCAATTCCCAATGATGTAAGCGATTTACATTAACCATTTCTCTTAAGTCATTAACAAATTGTTTGTGCACTTATTTAGATGTTGATATTCACTTAACTTGTGTCTTATCATGACTCTCAAATTATTGACCGCTGGGCCATCATTATCAATAGATTCATGGCGAAAAAAGGAGAGAAGAAGTTGTCATATGTACTTGACAGCATGTGCTGGGTAATAAAACTCAACCTAATAATTAAACTTTGTTAAATTTTTATGTATCAATTTTTTTTTTTTTTTTGCATCTTGACAGTTGTATGTTGTACAAATGTCAAAATCGGTGTACTGCCAAGAGGTTGCAAACACCAAATTGATGACAAGCTAGTTGAGGCCATGAATTACGGTTTCTTGATTTTTCCAATAAACACATGCGGTCGTGAGGACCCACTTGTCACACCTGGCTACCACAGGACATTGCTGGTATTTGATATTCAGGAATGTCAGTGGACGCATTACAATTCTATTAGGCCACGAAGCGAAGAAGAAACCGATTATTACTTTTAAAGGGCAAAACTACTGGTAATTTGGTAAAATGTTTCTAGTTTGCTTTGTCCAAATACTATAAGTAAATTAACAAAATATTATGAACTCTTCTTAAATTTACAGAAAGAATACGTCAATGGAAAAATGGAAAAAATTATACAAGAGGACCCCATATGAGAGGGTGTGCAACACAGTCAGAGTGAACACAATTATGATATTGAGTCATACAAAGAAGTAGCACAACAGGGCTCCGTAGAACGTGGCATATTCGTCTGCATGAATATGGAGAAAGTTATGAGAGGGCAACCAGTGCTAAAATATTCAAACTTGGAGTATAAACTGGTTATCGGGTTAAGATGGTGAAAATGATAATTCAAAATGCAAAAGACTCGTAGTTCTTTAGTTCTAACTTCTTAAAAATGTATAATATTTTGTAGTTCTTATTAAATTCTGGTAACTGATGAATGCAATATGTATATACTAGTTCAAGAACTAGATATTGGTGCACACACATAATTTATAGTGGTGCCTAGTAATATATTATACTTGTGCTCGAACATAACATCAATGGTGCACGAAAATAAAATATATTGGTGCACGAACATTTATAACTTATATTGCTGCACGAACATTTAAAACTTTTATTGGTGCACAAAACTTATGTTGGTGCACGAATATTTAAACTTATATTGGTGCACGAACATTTAAACTTATATTGGTGCACGAACAATCGAACATAAGCTAACTGGTTCAAGAACATAAAGTCACTGGTGCATGAACTCAAGTTATATTGGTGCACGAAGTGCACGAACTAAAAGTATATTGGTGCACGAACTTGTAAAAGAATAAGGCCACATAACTGGTGCACGAACTCAACATAATATTTGTTTATCAAAATCTCCAGAACATCTTAATATAAACCATATTGCATAACATTAGAGTGAAATATATGTCTTCAAAAGATTTCATAAATCATCCAATAGGTTCCTTACAAGTTTTCTTATTACAACGACTACAACACAACTGTCTAATGTTTTCACCTTTAGATCGAATTCTTCTCTTCTTTGGACGACCAGGTTACAGCAATTGCATGAGGACATGGGAATCCATCCAACTACTACTTGTAGCATGAACATGTTTTATTGTCAAGATGCACAGTAACTGTAGGGTTTGAAAACACTTCAAAGTAGCAATCAGAAGACATCTTAATATTCCATGCACGATACATAAGATGCCCATTTCTTTTCCATCCGAGCACACAATACCCCACTCCATCGTTGTGCCATTAATCTTCTAGCAAAAAACAAGCACATCAACTTAACCCTAATAGAATCAACCATATGTGCTAATAGAATCAACCATATGTGTACTAGGAAGACCCCTTGCCTTTAATATCCAAGAATTGAATGACTCAGCTGCATTGGAATACATCTCTCCATATCTCATCCCAGTAGAGTATGCATTAGTCCAATTATCCAAAGAAAGTCCCTGTAAGAAATCTTCCAAAATTGATCCACCTTCTTATTTGAAAACAAGTAGCTTTTGATTAAAAATAGTCAATGTCAGCGAGTAAGTACAATTGTGATGCCCCGAAATTAATTAATGGTAACTTGAACATTAATTATGTTTATATGATGAATTATTATGATGTTTAAGTTATGTTTGGGAAATGAAGAAGTAACATGATTTAAGGATGTTAATTTTAAGTATGAGGATGATGTGGGTTTAATGAAGTTGATTGCAATTTGTAAATGCTTATCATGTTAATGTATTTTAAAAAACATCATGTTGTTGTTGGGGTACAAATTAAAAGTAAGACATAACCCACCACTTTTACCTCACCTCACTTTTACACTCAAACTCCCAAAATCACTTTCCCAAATTCCCTTTCCCTCATTTTCGAAATTAACCCTAAAGGTGGGAAGAAATTCTTGTAAAAAGCTTCCTTCTTGCAATTCTTGGTAAGATTTAGTGCCTATGATGTTTATATAGCACTTATTGATGTTCTTGATATGGTTGTTAAGTTTTGGAAGGGTTTTAAAAAGAGTTTGAAATGGGTTTGTTTGGGTTAGTGTGATTCTTGGTGGGATGTTGGATTTTTAATGGTTTTATGATGTGTAATGAAGGTTTTGAGTGTTTTAATGTTTTTAAGATGTTGGTATAAATGATGGTTGAGGTTGGTAAGGTTTAAAGGTGCAAAAATGGAGATTTTCGTTGTACAGAGGCTGGCGATCGATCGCCCGTTTTTGGCGATCGATCGCGAGCAGGCAGTAGGCTCCAGAAGCCTTGGCGATCGATCGCCACTTTTGGGCGATCGATCGGTGAGCTTGGCGATCGATCGCGCCAAAGGTGGCGATCGATCGCCGAATGCATAAAATTGTTGATGCGGGCAGTGTGATCTCGCGATCGATCGGGACGACTTGGCGACCGATCGCGAGACACACAAAAGTGTGTTTTTGGCATTTTATGGGAATTTTGTATATTGGACTATGATTAGCTTCTAATATTGAATTGTATGGTTGTGTAGAACCATCCCAGGCACCAACAACCTCAAGGAGATAAAGTTCCACAATTTCTCCTCCTTTTGGAATTAAGGTACGTAAGAAACGTACGAGCATCATACGGTAACATATTCCTAAACTATGACCTTGCATTAATTGCATGAGTAATTATGATGATGATTATGTTGACTATGATGAATAAGACTATGATGATAATATTGTGATAAACAAAGATGATGATGTTTGAAATGATAATGGTTATAAGATGATGACGCATGTTTGACTATGCTACTTAGGATGGTCGAATGTCCGGTGACTATTATGGGCAAGCGAGGAAGGTCTTGCCGCTCACATAACTGAGCGATGGGGTACATCCGCTAGGTGTAGCGATGGGTATCATCCGCTGAGCGATGGGGTACATCCGCTATCAAGGCGTAACGATGGGTATCATCCGCTGAATAAGGGATACATCCGCTATCAAGGCGTAGCGATGGGTATCATAAGATGTGTTATGTCGAGCGAGGGGGCCAATTGTGCCGCTGTCATAATAGAACCCGGATAGTCCCATTTCTAATTAACATGGATCGTGAGCTTATATACTAAATATGATGTTATTCACTCATGTCTTGAGCTAATGATTATATGCATAATTATGACACATGGACAACCAAGGAAGGATAGTACTATTAAACAGGAAGTATATGTTATCAATTATTTCCATGCATTATTTATACGCCATTAATTCATGATGATAAGTAACGATGTACATGCTCACGATGAGTTGTTCCTGTAGGTACACTTTTGGATCGAGACCAAGGGTCGGGTTGAGATAGTGAGCTAAAGGAGCATAAGAAGATAGATACAGGATTTTTGTTAGCCTTAACATTCTTTTTGGGGAATGTAATTAACTAACTATTGAAGTTTCATTTCGGCCTGTTATTACATTGAGCTCACATAACAACCAGAACTCTAAGATGTCTCTAATGCATGTTTAGTTCATAATACGCTATTAAAATGATGTTAAGGTAGGAAGACCCTACATTAGTGGTATCAGAGCAGTGGTTAGATAACCCGGGGATGAGTGAAGGGTAGCCTTAGCAGTAGGTTGGCTAGGCGCTTACTTTTGACATGCTATGTTACACATGAAGTATGTGACTGTTATGATAACATGTTATGGTTTTCTAACGATGTATATATGAACTGCTTTTGGATTTTGTTGTTAACCCTTGTGTTGCAGTATGGCAGCAAATATCGACATTGGTGATGCTGTAAGTGTGAACGCTACTGCGGGGCGCACGAATCCCCTACCCCCGCCAGCCCTAGGCGAGGAGCTGTCCGAACAACAACTATTGTCGGGGGAGTTGAGTCTGACTCAGTTTCTAGCGTATCGGCCCCCAACCTTCGAAGGGACTGAAACAGGGGAGCGAGCCGAGGAATGGCTAGAAAGAATAGAACAAATATTTGTGGCAGCCCCGTGTGCAAAGACAGCCTGGATAAGGCTAGCAGAATTCCAGCTAGCCAAGAAAGCACTGATGTGGTGGAGGACCACCGTGATTGAACAAGAGGCACAGGGTCAAGAAGTAAACTGGAAACTGTTCAGAACTAGATTCCTGGCCCGATACTTCTCAGCGGCTGCCCGTCAAGCTAAAGAGGATGAGTTTAATAAGTTGAAGCAAGGTACCATGCCGGTGTCAGATTATGCCCTCCACTACTGTTCTCTACTCAGATATGTGCCTCATATCGCTGCCGACACTCAAGCTAAAATGAGGAACTTTATGAAGGGCTTGAGGCCAGAACTCTACGATAGGGTGATTACATATGGCCCCACTTGCTTTGATGATGCACTTAACCGGGCGGAGTTGGCCGAACTAGGGGTTGGTGCATACCCTGATGCTGTACCACCTCCAGCACCCCCTCAGAGATCTACTCCCGACAATTTAAGGCCAAGGGGTGATCGGTTCAAGCCTGGGGGGAACACTTCGGCGTCCAGATTCAGTGGTAGGAGGCCCGATAACCGATGGAAGGGAAACCGCAGGAATGACGCTCCACCAAGAGGAGGACAGTCTCGGGGAGGAGGCAGTGTTGGAGAGGTACAATGCTCTCTTTGTGGACAGCCCCATTTGACGAAAAATTGTGTCGGATGTTATGTTTGCGGCGAGAGAGGCCACTTTGCTCGACAATGTCCCAACAGGGGAAGGCAGCAGACTTCTACTGGGAGGTCGACAGACAGAGCAGCACCACACAGGCCCCCATATGTACCGAGGCAGTTTGGAAGTCAGCCTACGGGGCCACCTCAAGGGCAAGTGTATGCATTGACGAGGGAGCAGGCTACAGCGGCTCCGGAGGAGGTCATAGCGGGTACGTGTCTTTTATTTACGCACCCTGCCTTTATATTGATCGACACAGGTGCGTCACACTCCTTTGTGTCGACGAGTTTTGTGGAAAGACACCACTTATGCACTGCTCCGTCGCCCACGCCTCTTGTAGTCTCGACACCCGCTGGAAGAAGTTTGATTGCTGATCAGATTGTCTATGATGGCCTCATTTATTTTGAGGATAACAAGTTAAGGTCGGATTTGATCGTTCTGGGAATGTCAGACTTTGACTGTATATTGGGTATTGACGTTCTGAATAGGTACCAAGCGGTTGTGAACTGCAGACAAAGGACTGTCCGATTCAGATCTGGTGAAGGAGTTCAGTGGACGTTCTATGGAGATGGTTCTCGTTCAAAAATTCCGTTAATATCCGCGATCAAGATGACACAATTATTGGAACAAGGCCATACATGATATCTCATTTATGCTATTGATATTTCTGGAAAGAAGGAGGAACTAAAAGTTGAAGATGTACCCGTAGTGGCGGAATTTCCTGATGTATTTCCTGAAGAGATTCCTGGATTTCCACCGGCGAGAGAGGTCGAGTTTGGAATCGAATTATTACCAGGGACGTCAGCCATTTCTCGTGCCCCGTACAGAATGGCACCAACAGAGTTAAAGGAGTTAAAGGTTCAGTTGCAAGAACTCCTTGACAAGGGCTATATACGACCTAGCGTATCGCCCTGGGGTGCACCAGTTTTATTTGTCAAGAAGAAAGATGGCTCGATGCGTTTGTGCATCGACTACAGACAGCTGAACAAAGCCACAGTAAAGAACAAGTATCCACTTCCGAGGATCGATGATTTATTTGATCAGTTGCAGGGTACGAGGCTCTACAGTAAGATCGATCTGAGGTCGGGGTACCATCAGATTCGAGTAAGGGAAGATGACGTTCAGAAGACAGCCTTCAGGACTAGGTATGGGCACTATGAATTCCTAGTCATGCCTTTTGGGGTGACAAACGCCCCGGCTGTTTTCATGAGTTTGATGAACAAGGTGTTCCAGCCATTTTTGGACCAATTCGTCATAGTTTTCATTGACGATATACTCATCTACTCTCGGACTGAAGAAGAACATGTTGAGCACTTGAGGACAGTACTTCAGATCCTTAGGGATCATCAATTATATGCAAAGCTTAGCAAGTGCGAGTTTTGGTTGGACAGTGTGGTGTTCATGGGTCATGTAATATCCAACCGTGGGATATCTATGGATCCCCGTAAGATTGAAGCTGTTATGGAGTGGGCTGCACCCACTTCGGTGCCCGAGATAAGGAGTTTCCTCGGTTTAGCGGGCTATTACCGACGTTTTGTCGAGGGATTCTCTAAGATCGCTAAGCCGTTGACCCAGCTGACTCAGAAGGGAGTTCCGTTCTATTGGTCCGAAGCTTGTGAGGAGAGCTTCCAAGAGTTGAAACGTCGCTTGACGACAGCGCCAGTAATGATAATCCCTTCTGAGGATAAGAAGTTTGCTTTGTATACGGATGCATCATTGCAAGGTTTGGGTTGTGTGTTGACGCAAGATAAGCATGTGGTGGCTTATGCTTCGAGGCAGTTGAAGCCTCATGAGACCAGATACCCAGTCCATGACCTGGAGCTCGCATCCATCATCTTCGCCTTGAAGATTTGGCGTCATTATCTTTATGGTACGACGTTTACCATCTTTACAGACCATAAGAGCTTGAAATTCTTATTCACCCAAGCAGAGCTGAATATGAGGCAACGAAGATGGATGGACTTACTCAAAGATTATGATTGTGAAATAGAGTACCATCCGGGTAAAGCAAACATGATAGCAGATGCCTTAAGTCGAAAGGTGAAGAGCACCGCTGAGGATACTATGAGCTTATCAGCTATGATGGCTTCCTATTGCCATTTAGGCTATAATTTTGATGTGGACACGTCGCCGGTGCGAGTGTCAACCTTATTGGCTGAGCCGGATGTATTTGAGGCAATCAGAAAAGCCCAGAGGTCGGATGATGAAGTTCAGAGATGGACATCAATAGTACTTCGAGGTCAGCCAACAAAGTTTAGAGTGGCCGAAGATGATTCTTTAAGATTGGGCAACCGATGGGTGGTCCCAAATGCGCCGGGATTACGTAAAGGAATTTTAGAACGGGCTCACAGTAGCCGGTTCAGTATCCACCCAGGAGGAAGAAAGATGTACAAGGACCTATGTGGTCAATTTTGGTGGAGACGCATGAAGCGTGAAGTAATTGCTTTTGTCAAGAGGTGTCTGATCTGCCAGCAAGTAAAAGCAGAAAGACAGAGGCCTGGTGGTGAATTGAAGAGCTTAGAGGTACCTAAATGGAAGTGGGAACATATATCTATGGACTTCGTAACTCACTTGCCAAGGTCGGCCTCTGGATTTGATGCGATCTGGGTGATCGTGGATAGGCTGACGAAAGTAGCTCATTTCATTCCTTACAGTATGACTTTCACATATCTAAAGATGGCCCAATTGTATGTGCGGGATGTAGTGAGGTTGCATGGTATTCCAGTTTCAATAGTGTCTGACAGAGACCCGAGGTTCACTTCACATTTCTGGGAGGGTCTCCAATCAGCGTTGGGCATGGAGGTAAGACTGAGTACAGCCTATCACCCTCAGACAGACGGTCAGACAGTGCGTACCATACAGACGCTCGAAGATATGCTGAGGGCATGTGTTTTGGAGTTTGATACTCCGTGGCAAGAATCTATACCAATGGTAGAGTTCTCCTACAATAACAGCTATCAGGCGAGCATTCAAATGGCCCCTTTTGAAGCTCTGTACGGACGACGATGTAGATCACCGCTGTATTGGGAGGACTTGACTAGTAAGGCGGTTGGAGGGCCGGATATGATTAGAGATATGGAAGAGAAGATAAAGACGATACGCTTAAAGATGAAAGCGGCCCAAGATAGACAAGCGGCCTATGCCAATAAGCGGCGACGACCGCTAGAATTCCAAGTCGGAGATAAAGTTTTCTTGAAAATCTCACCCTTCAGGGGTGTGGTTCGTTTTGGTATGCGGGGGAAGTTATCTCCGAGGTATGTGGGGCCGTATGAGATATTGCAGCGCATCGGTACTTTGGCCTACCGTTTGGCTCTACCGCCGTCCTTATCCGGTATTCATGACGTTTTCCACGTTTCCATGTTGAGGAAGTATGAACCCGATCCGTCTCATGTGTTGCAGCCTTCGGAGGTTCAGTTGAGTTCAGATGTATCCTATGTTGAACGACCGGTTAGAATCCTTGATCGTGAGGATCGCAGGCTACGAAGTAAGATTATACCGATGGTCAAAGTTCAGTGGGATTGCCGGGGTGTCGAGGAGGCTACGTGGGAGACGGAACGGCATATGGTGCAGCACTACCCGGAACTATTTTCTGGTATGATTTATGTTAGTTTCTTTTTGGGTAAGTGCATGCGATTTCGAGGACGAAATCTTATAAGTAGGGGAGTAATGTGATGCCCCGAAATTAATTAATGGTAACTTGAACATTAATTATGTTTATATGATGAATTATTATGATGTTTAAGTTATGTTTGGGAAATGAAGAAGTAACATGATTTAAGGATGTTAATTTTAAGTATGAGGATGATGTGGGTTTAATGAAGTTGATTGCAATTTGTAAATGCTTATCATGTTAATGTATTTTAAAAAACATCATGTTGTTGTTGGGGTACAAATTAAAAGTAAGACATAACCCACCACTTTTACCTCACCTCACTTTTACACTCAAACTCCCAAAATCACTTTCCCAAATTCCCTTTCCCTCATTTTCGAAATTAACCCTAAAGGTGGGAAGAAATTCTTGTAAAAAGCTTCCTTCTTGCAATTCTTGGTAAGATTTAGTGCCTATGATGTTTATATAGTACTTATTGATGTTCTTGATATGGTTGTTAAGTTTTGGAAGGGTTTTAAAAAGAGTTTGAAATGGGTTTGTTTGGGTTAGTGTGATTCTTGGTGGGATGTTGGATTTTTAATGGTTTTATGATGTGTAATGAAGGTTTTGAGTGTTTTAATGTTTTTAAGATGTTGGTATAAATGATGGTTGAGGTTGGTAAGGTTTAAAGGTGCAAAAATGGAGATTTTCGTTGTACAGAGGCTGGCGATCGATCGCCCGTTTTTGGCGATCGATCGCGAGCAGGCAGTAGGCTCCAGAAGCCTTGGCGATCGATCGCCACTTTTGGACGATCGATCGGTGAGCTTGGCGATCGATCGCGCCAAAGGTGGCGATCGATCGCCGAATGCATAAAATTGTTGATGCGGGCAGTGTGATCTCGCGATCGATCGGGACGACTTGGCGACCGATCGCGAGACACACAAAAGTGTGTTTTTGGCATTTTTATGGGAATTTTGTATATTGGACTATGATTAGCTTCTAATATTGAATTGTATGGTTGTGTAGAACCATCCCAGGCACCAACAACCTCAAGGAGATAAAGTTCCACAATTTCTCCTCCTTTTGGAATTAAGGTACGTAAGAAACGTACGAGCATCATACGGTAACATATTCCTAAACTATGACCTTGCATTAATTGCATGAGTAATTATGATGATGATTATGTTGACTATGATGAATAAGACTATGATGATAATATTGTGATAAACAAAGATGATGATGTTTGAAATGATAATGGTTATAAGATGATGACGCATGTTTGACTATGCTACTTAGGATGGTCGAATGTCCGGTGACTATTATGGGCAAGCGAGGAAGGTCTTGCCGCTCACATAACTGAGCGATGGGGTACATCCGCTAGGTGTAGCGATGGGTATCATCCGCTGAGCGATGGGGTACATCCGCTATCAAGGCGTAGCGATGGGTATCATCCGCTGAATAAGGGATACATCCGCTATCAAGGCGTAGCGATGGGTATCATAAGATGTGTTATGTCGAGCGAGGGGGCCAATTGTGCCGCTGTCATAATAGAACCCGGATAGTCCCATTTCTAATTAACATGGATCGTGAGCTTATATACTAAATATGATGTTATTCACTCATGTCTTGAGCTAATGATTATATGCATAATTATGACACTGGGACAACCAAGGAAGGATAGTACTATTAAACAGGAAGTATATGTTATCAATTATTTCCATGCATTATTTATACGCCATTAATTCATGATGATAAGTAACGATGTACATGCTCACGATGAGTTGTTCCTGTAGGTACACTTTTGGATCGAGACCAAGGGTCGGGTTGAGATAGTGAGCTAAAGGAGCATAAGAAGATAGATACAGAATTTTTGTTAGCCTTAACATTCTTTTTGGGGAATGTAATTAACTAACTATTGAAGTTTCATTTTGGCCTGTTATTACATTGAGCTCACATAACAACCAGAACTCTAAGATGTCTCTAATGCATGTTTAGTTCATAATATGCTATTAAAATGATGTTAAGGTAGGAAGACCCTACAACAATCATCCAGCAAAAAACATAATCTCTCTCGAAACTTATTTGAAAAGTGTTTACCAGCATATCGATCACGCAGGTTGCACTTTAAATGATATAAACAAAAAAAGTGTTTCAGAGAAACTCCAAACACAACATGTAGTGTTTCCATCAAACCAATATTACGATCGGATATATATACAACATCTTCCCCGTTGTCTAAAATTTTGCTCAAATAAGATAAAAAACAAAGCCAATTATCGTAGTTCTCGGAGTCCACAACAGCGAAAGCCAAAGGGAACAAACCTGCAAACTAAAACATCACTACATTAAATGCAATAAATTTTCGTTCACCAGAAATCTCAATTATACGGGTGCACGAACATAATCTCACTGGTGCACGAACTCAAATTATACTGATGCACGAAAATAATATACTAATGCACTAAGGAGACCGATGATGTATAATGGGTGCACGAAACTTATTAAAAGTAACTGATGCACGAAACTTATATAAAAGTAACTGATCATAAATTAACTGATGCACGAAAATGATATAATGATGCACGAAACTTATTAAAAGTAACTGATGCACGAAACTTATATAAAAGTAGCTGATGCACGAAACTTTTATAAAAATAACTGATGTTGTGATGCACGAAACTTACATAATTAACTGATGATTGAAAGTAGGGGTGGTTACCGGTTCTAACCGGTCCGGTCCGGACCGGAATCGGCCGGTTCCAGGCCCGTTATGGGCGGAACCGGTCCGATCCGGTAAGGAACCGGATCGGATCCGGTTCCGGTTCCATCGGTTCCGGGTTGGACCGGTTCCAACCCGGAACCGGATTTTTCTTTTTCTTTTTTTTTTTTTAAAAAAAAGGAAAAAATGAAAGGATTTATCGATTTTTTTTTTTAAATGGATCTGGTTCTGGTTCAATCTGGAACCGGATCCGTTTGGTCTGGAACCGATAAGATACCGGATCCGGAACGGTAGAACCGATCCGGTCCGGTATCAAACCGGTTCCGGACCGATTCGGGACCGGGTAGTCCGGTTCCGGTTTTGGACCGGAATAACCGGTCCGGTTTCGGACCGGGTCCGGATCGACCCGGTCCGATAAGCACCCCTAATTGAAAGTAATATAATGATGCACGAACCTTATATAAAAGTAACTGATGCACGAAGCTTGTATAGAACTAATAAAAGTAATTGATCCACGAAACATATATAAAAATAACTGATGCACGAAACTTACATAAATTAACTGATGCACGAAATAATAATAATAATATAATGATGCACGAAACTTATATAAAAGTAACTGATGCACGAAACTTACATAAATTAACTGATGCAAGAAATAATATACCGATGCACGAAAAAGACTGGTGAAACTTACATAAATTAACTGATGCACGACTTTATAGATATCTGGTGCACGAATCTTATTTTTGTAATAAGATTCGTGCACCAATTAGGTTATGTTCGTGCACCAATTAGGTTTTGTCCGTGCACCAGTGAAGATTCATGTCCGTGCATCACTTATTGTTGTGTACCTTGATTCATATCCTTCGTTGTCACTGACAGAAGGGTGCCCTTGAATCGAGATTTCAAAAACGTTCCATCAAGGAATAACATCTGACGACAATGTTTAAACCCGTCAATGATGGCACGAAACGAACAAACGACAAAATTGGTTGCTGTCATCAACTTTAAGCTCAATAAAACTTCCAACATTTATCGTTCTCGCCGCATCAACGTACGAACTCAATTCCTGGAACGACTCATCATAATTTCCAAAAGCAATAGATCTAGCCTTCTCCACACTTCTCCATGCCTTATTATAAGTGATATCCAAGCCATAATCTCTTTTTATTAACTCTGATACATCAGTTGCAGAGAACTTAGGATTTGAAGACACTCTATCAGCAATAATTTCAGATATTAAAACAAAACTCATCCTTTTAGATTTGTCTTTGATCATTCTGAGCCCACAAGTGTGTATGTAGTGTGTATGTTATTCAATTTCCTCTTGATATACTTGCATTCACAAACCAACCACATCATTCATCATGCTTTCTCCCACACTCGGCAACTACCCTAACCTTATTGTTTTACTTAGTTGAAATCAAAACCAATCTCCACTGAATATTTAGTCAATTCACAGCGAAACTCTTCTACACCACCACTAAACTTTTGACCAACCCTACTAATAGTTGATGACCAACTGGAGCATAACAACAACTTCTCTTTGCCTTTTTTTGGGATATGCCCTAAGACAAATCATTAGATGATTGTTTTGACACACAATGTTTATGATTTCTTGAATGACAATTCATTATTATATATTATTCTTTTAACTGTGCAATGTGAATTAATATATATGTTAATGTCCTTAGAATAATATTGTATTATTCTTAAAGATGTCCCTAGTCAAGTGGTAGCGTTTATCGTGTACGCCCAAATTAACCCTTCTTCAGTTAATGACAAAAATATGTAGTAGTGGAAGTAGGGATCGATCTCACAGGGAAGGTAAATTTATTTTGTGCCAAAAGTGAAGAGTAACAAGGGGGTTTTAGGATGAATGATTACTACTAAGCAAATTCTAAAATTAAACTAATTAACGAGATTACTAAGATGATTAAACTTATGAGAGTGAAGCGATTCTTGGTTTCCAGGTAACCGTACTTTTGGAAAATTATCTTTTAATCATCAAATCAAAACATTCGAATCCTTTCAATTATCTATCGATTGGAAATTCAATTCCTACTCATCTTATTCGTAGTCAAAGAGAAAACAGCATTCAATTCAACCCTTACCAAATCTCTAATCACCACTACAGCCGTTAATGATTAAATCAATGATAGTTTTCAAAACTAATGAGTTCGATAAATCTAATCAATGAAAACTACGGCCGTTAAAATTGATTACTCAACCGTTTCTCCTAAGAATTCAACAACACCTACAGCCGGTTAATTATTGATCTTAGTTGTTTCTTAACAAACTATCGATTATGCAATTGAATATTAGGTGATCGGTCTAATACACAAATACAACAATCATGGAATTCGAAATCTGAGAAACGAATTGAAATCGAAATATAATTCAACAATCAAATCAATTTTTCATGAAAGGTTCAATTCCAAAAGCAGGTATCCCTTCAACCAAGAATCGAAGAGTTTTAGCCTAGCATAATTAAATCTAAAAACAATAAAAATTCAATGGAAAACATTAAATAAATAAAGGAAAAGAACTTACTATTATAAATCACGATTCCGGCTTGTCGATTCCGGTTTCGTTCTTCGTTGTTCTTGAAGAAAACTTGAAAGCAAAATAACCTAAAATCTCCAAAATATTCTAAAGTCTCCAAAAACTATGAAAAACTGCTGCTAATGACTGAATAATTCGAGTTACGGGGGTTGGTGGTTGATAAAATAGGTTACAATCTTCTAAACATGGTAAAAGACCTAATTTCCTTATTTTCGGACTCTTTGGCGATCGATCGCCTTGAATGTGGCGATCGATCGCGGCATTATTTTTTTTCGGAATATTCATTGAGGCGATCGATCGCTATAAAGTGGCGATCGATCGCCGAGCTCCAGTAGACTTTGGCGATCGATCGCCACTTCTTCGCGATCGATCGCTGACTCTTCAAATTTGATGAAAATGTTTCTGTCCATAGGCGATTGATTTCCTCTTCCGGGCGATCGATTGCCACCTCCAAAATTACGTTTTTGCCCTTTTCTTGATCAACTTTGAGTCCTTGTCATGTCCATGTCTCTCCTTGGTCTTTACACATCGTTTTTAGCTCGTTTTCTTCGATTGTACCTACAATTACACAAATATACGATTAGGTAGCATACGTATCAATTTATTCATCAAAACCTACCAAATCGTAGACAATTAAGCACTCAAGATGTGTCTATTTCTAGTCACATCAAACTCCCCTATACTTACTCTTTACTCGACCTCGAGTAAACAAACAAAACTACAATATTTTTGGTTGGCTCATAGATTCATAACAAAACAACTTGTTCTCACTTTAATGCCTCAACAATTTTAACATGCATAATAATGAACGGCGGTGAAAAGTTAACAGTGGAACAAGTTCAATCCCTAAACATTTCGTACCCAACGAAGTAGTGAACGTGTGTGTGTGGTCATAAACAAGTGTTGTGTACAAATTATAGATCCAAAATATGCAAAGCCATAATAGTTCAAGTCATACACTAACACAAGTATAAGCTCACTTGCACACACTTCTCCACTATCTTAGCTACTTTGCAAACATAAATCAAGTAGGTCTTTATTAGCTTGTAACTTGGCCTTGGTATTGGCTTACGAAAGAAAGGGTAAGGATATTCAAACAAGAGAGTATGATGAAATGCACACTAAAAGCTTCTCTTCTTGTATGAATTTTTCAACTTCGTTCTTTTTCACAAGGTTTATTTCAACACTTTTCTTCTTTTGTGCCTTGGCTCCCATTGGAGTCATATTTTTATCTATTTTTTTTTTCAAGGCATCCCTTTTTCTTTCATGCATTCCATTTTTTTGATAATTAAGCTCACAATTATACTTCAATGATTCCCAAGTGCATTTGAATGAAATGCATCATACTCCCTTAAAAGGTATGGATTAAAATCACATTTAGGCTTAAAGGGTAGGATGATAAGCTAGTCAAGAAATGCTGAATGGGGGTCTTTAGTATGCTTAGCATACTACCATTCTTTTACATTTAAGGCTCAAAATAGGTACTAGAGAATGATTTTGTTTACATGGTAGGCTTGAAAGGCTCAAACGCATCAAAGATTGCCTATATCACTTTCATGTTTGCAAGTAGTCTAGACATACGCCTCAAAGAGCATGTAGTTAAGTTCTAGCATGTATTAGAGACTTCTTAATACTATCACACAGTTCACACAATCTTCACTAAGTTATGCACACTTCACAAGTCATGACAATAATGTGCTCAAAATATTCAACTTACTAAGTCAAAGTACACTTTGCATTAGAGTTCAAAGTGTTCCAAGGTTAACAATTCACCTATGTTCAAAAGCATGCATGATATCAATTAGGTTTCATCATGGGCTAGTGATTCTAAGCATGTGTTCATTACTAACTATGAGCTCAAAATTTTCAAATTTTTCGATTTTTTTGTATTTTTGCAATAAGAAAAACAATAACACACTACTAATCCCTCCCCCATACTTAAATCTTACATTGTCCCAAATGTAAGGTAAAAGACAAGAGAAAAGAAAAGTGTAACTAAAAAGCAATAAAATAAAAGGGTAAAAGGGAAACTAACTTCCCTTGGGTTGCCTCCCAAGCAGCGCCTCTATTTAACGTCGGTGGCCCGACGCTATCCCCTTCCTCAGTCGAAGGTAGGTGGGTCTTCTAGAGACACCTTGATGTCAACTCGTCCGCCGTCTTCATCTTGGACACCTTCATAATAGTGCTTCAATCGGTGACCATTCACTGTGAATGTCTTCGTGGTGTCCAAACTCTGAATCTCAACTGCACCATAGGAAGACACATTAGTAACTACATAAGGACCATGCCACCTGGAACGAAGCTTACCTGGAAATAGACGAAGGCGGGAATGGTAAAGGAGAACTTTCTGACCAACTTCAAAATGCCTCCTAGAGATCATCTTGTCGTGAAAATCCTTTGTCTTCTCCTTGTAACATCTGGCATTTTCATATGCCTCATTTCGAATCTCCTCGAGCTCTTACAATTGCAGCTTCCTATGCACTCCACTTTCATCATAGTTCATGTTGAAGTTCTTCACTGCCCAGTACGCTTTGTGCTCCAACTCTACAGGAAGATGACACGGTTTACCAAAAATCAGTCTATAAGGGGACATACCTATCGGGGTCTTGTATGCGGTCCTGTAGGCCCATAGTGCATCATCAAGTCTCAAGCTCCAATCTTTCCGTGTCGGGTTGACGGTTTTCTCCAATATGGCCTTGATTTCTCTGTTGGAGACCTCGGCTTGGCCATTTGTTTGCGGATGATAGGCAGTGGAGACCTTGTGAGTGACGTGGTATTTCTTGAATAGACTTTCCACTGTCCGATTGCAGAAGTGTGTCCCTCGATCACTGATGATGGCTCGTGGGATTCCAAATCTAGAGAAAAGGTTATGCTTGATAAAATCTGCAACAACCTTGGAATCGTCAGTCCGGGTAGCTATAGCTTCCACCCATTTCGATACATAATCAATAGCAAGCAGTATATAAATATGGCCAAAAGACATAGGAAAAGGTCCCATAAAGTCGATGCCCCACACGTCAAAAATTTCAGAAATGAGAATGGGTTGTTGGGGCATCTCCTTTCTTTGGGAGAGATTACCTGTCAGTTGACATTGTGCACAATTCTTGCAGAAAAGATATGAGTCACGAAATAGGGTGGGCCAAAAGAATCCACATTCCAGTACCTTTCTCGACGTCATCTTTGCTCCAAAATGTCCACCACACGCATATGAGTGGCAGAATGTAAGAATGGCATTTACCTCTATCTCGGGTATGCATCGTCGAATGATTTGGTCCGCACAGTTCTTCCATAAGTAAGGGTCATCCCAGACGTAGTACTTGGCATCACTTCTGATCTTGGCTCGTTGGGCCCTAGAGAGTTCATGTGGTAGCACATTAGAAGCTAAAAAATTCACAAGATGAGCGTACCATGGTAAATTGTCGTGTATGGTGAAAAGGTGCTCATCCGGAAACTCCTCCTTCAAACACAGCTCATCGTCCAAATGTGGTAGGCGGCTTAAGTGGTCCGCTACTTTGTTCTCGCTGCCCTTCTTATCTTTGATTTGGATGTCGAATTCACTCAAGAGAAAAATCCATCTTATTAACCTTGGTTTTGCCTCCTTCTTCGTCATCAGGTAGCGAAGAGCTGCATGATCAGAATAAACAATCACTTTAGTACCAAGTAAATAAGATCTAAATTTTTCAAGAGCAAAAACAACTGCTAATAGCTCCTTCTCAGTAGTAGAGTAGTTGCGTTGGGCGTCATTCAAGGTTTTGGATGCGTAGTAGATGGAATGTGAAGCATTGCCCTCTTTTTGTCCCAAGACAGCACCAACCGCATAATCACTTGCATCGCACATGATCTCGAAAGGCTTGTTCCAGTCGGGTGGTTGGATAATAGGGGTAGAAGTCAATGACTTCTTTAGTGTATCAAAAGTGCTCTTTCCTTCGTTAGTCATCTCAAATGGGACATGCTTTTGTAGTAGCTTACACAAAGGTGTAGCTATCTTGGCAAAGTCTTTGATGTACCTCCTGTAAAAACCTGCATGACCAAGAAACGAGCGCACATCCCGAACACAAGTAGGATAAGGTAAAGATTGCATGACATCAATTTTCGCCTTATCGACCTCTATACCATTGGCAGATACAACATGACCTAGCACTATGCCTTGTTCGACCATAAAATGACATTTTTCAGAATTTAAAACAAGGTTAGTATCGATGCACTTTTTCAAAACCAGTGTAAGGCTAGATAAGCAATCCTTGAATGAGTTACCGTAAACAGTAAAATCATCCATGAATACCTCTAAGATATGCTCAATAAACTCAGAAAAGATACTGACCATACACCGTTGAAAAGTAGCTGGGGCATTGCAGAGGCCAAAGGGCATGCGACGGTATGCGAATGTGCCGAACGGACATGTGAAGGTGGTCTTTTCTTGGTCCTCCGGAGCGATTGCAATCTGAAAATAGCCCGAGTAACCATCCAGAAAATAGTAAAATGAATGGCATGCTAACCTCTCAAGCATCTGATCAATAAAAGGTAGAGGGAAGTGGTCCTTTCGAGTCACAGCGTTGGGCTTCCGGTAGTCAATGCACACGCGCCAGCCATTTTGAATGCGTGTGGGTATAAGTTCATCTTCTTTGTTCTTGATCACAGTAATACCGGTCTTCTTAGGAACCACTTGTACCGGACTAACCCATTGGCTATCAGATATAGGATATATCACGCCAACTGATAAGAGCTTCAGAATCTCCTCCTTCACCACATCCATCATGGGTGGGTTCAGCTTCCTTTGTGGTTGCCGTGTGGGGCTTCCTCCTTCCTCTAGTAAAATCCGGTGCATGCATGTGGAGGGATTGATTCCCTTTATGTCTGCAATGGTCCACCCTATAGCAGACTTGTGCTCCTTGAGCACATGAATCAGGTCCTTCTCTTGATCATCCCCCAACTTGCTGGAGATGATCACTGGTAGTGTATTACCTTCACCAAGGAATACGTACTTGAGATGAGTTGGCAGCGGCTTAAGCTCGATTTTGGGTGCCTGCAAAACAGATGGGGGAATCCTGGTATTAGAAACATGTAATGATATAAAAGAAACAGTACCTGACTGAGATAGCTCAGGTGTATCATCCAGTGCGTCAACGGTGTGCTTCACTTCGTTCATGAGGGGTGGTGCTTCGTCTTCCTTCTCCATGTCCGTGGTAAGAGTGCTTTCCAGTTCATCTTTCCCTGTATTCTTAAAAACTTCCTGGGACAGGTAATCAATAACATCAATAGAGTACACAGTATCATCATTATTGCAAGGATATTTCATGGCATCATAGATGTTAAATGTAACAATCTCACCATTAAATTCCATAGTGAGGGTACCACTATGCACATCTATCTTAGTCTTAGATGTTTTGAGAAACGGTCTTCCTAACAATATAGGACTACTCTTATCACCATTTTCCATGTCAAGGATATAAAAATCGGCAGGGAAGACTAGTTCATTTACTTGCACCAACACATCTTCAATCAAACCCCTAGGATATGCACTAGATCTATCCGCTAATTGAATTACCACTCCAGTAGGACTCAAGGGACCAAGTTGTAAAGAAGCATATATGGAATATGGCATAACATTAATTGATGCTCCTAGATCTAACATGGCTTTTTCAAGTCGAGTTGTACCAATGGTGCATGGAATAGAGAACATACCTGGATCCTTACACTTGGCAGGGATTTTCCTCTGTATCACTGCTGAAACGTTTTCACCTAGTTCAACCTTCTGGGGTCCCTTCAATCGATGACTTCTCTTGGCAGTACACAATTCCTTTAGAAACTTCGCATAGCGAGGTACTTGTTGAATGGCGTCCAGCAATGGGATGTTTATCTCACATCTTCGGAAGGTCTCATATAAGCCTTTGAGTCCAGCATCCTTCCTGTTATCTTTCAAAGCTTGGGGAAAAGGGGTGGTACTTTATACTCAGAAAAAGAAGGGGGCTTACCTTTTGGTGCCTCGTGTGCTATCCCGGTCTTTCCTCCAACTTCCTTTTCTTTTTCTTCCTCACCTTTTGATGGTTCTTTCTCTATCTCATCTGATACTTCCAATTCCTTCCCACTCCTAGTTGTGACTGAATTGACATTTTCTCTCGGATTCACCACTGTTTGGGATGGTAGTGTGGTTGATCCGGTTGCTTCAACTCTATTAAGTGCAGTGGCTATTTGACCCACTTGGGTATTCAAGGTTTGAATGCTCGATCTTGTTTCCTGTTGAAATTTAGTAACATTGTGAGCAAGATCTTGAATTATAACCTCTAACCTGTCAGTAGTAGAAGGATAATTGGGTTGTTGTTGTGCCCTCTGAAAAGGTGGTCTGTATGGCGGAGGGTGTTGTTGTGGCGCTTGAGGAGGAACGTGATTTATCGATTGCGGTCCATAACTCAAGTTAGGGTGGTCTCTCCATCCTGGATTGTATGTATTGGAGTAAGGGTCATGTCTTCGTTGGGGCTGTCCCGGAAATCCCCCTGCTGCATGCACTTGCTCAGCTGATGTCTCTTGAAGTGATGGACATGCATCAGTGGTATGACTCATCTCCAAACATATACCACAAGGTTTTACCTTTCCCACATTGCCACCTGTCATACCACGCACAAGAAACGTCAAATCTATCAGTTGTTGTTCAAGGCTGGAAACATTTACCTCCCCTTGTTTCCTTTGTGCTGGTTCCTGTCGAAAGTTGCCAAACTGCTGTGAGTTGGCTGCCATGTTGGCTATCAAGCTCCGCGCATCATCCGGTGTTTTATCGACAAAGGCTCCCCCACTCGCAGCATCGACTAAGTTCCTGTCACTAGACAATAAACCTTCATAAAAGTATTGAATGAGTAAGTGTGCACTTATCTGGTGTTGTGGGCAACTTGCACACAGCTTTTTGAAGCGTTCCCAATACTCATGCAATGTTTCTTCACTGAATTGTCTAATGGAGTAGATCTCCTTGCGTATGTTAGCCGCTCTTGATGCTGGAAAGTACTTCTCCAAAAATGTTCTTTGGAGGTCCGTCCATGTTGTGATGGATCCTGGTGGTAGGTAGAAGAGCCAGTCTTTCGCCGCATCCTTTAAAGAAAAAGGGAAAGCCCTTAACTTGATCTGATCTTCAGTAATTCCCGTCGGTTTCATGGTGGTGCAAACCACATGAAACTCCATCAGATGCTTGTGGGGATCCTCTCCTGCGAGTCCATGAAAAGAAGGCAACAAATGTATGAGTCCCGATTTAAGTTCAAAACTTACATTAGTTGCAAAAGCAGGAAAAGTTATGCAGAGAGGTTGTTGGTCCAAATCTGGATTGGCCAGTTGGCGTAGACTTTGGTTTGCAGCCATATCGTTCCTTTCCTCCGCTTCTTGTCTCCGAGTATCTCTCCTTCTTTGGTACAGCGTCCTCTTGATTTCTGGATCGTAATATGAATTATCCTTGTAATCAACGATCCACCTGTACTCATCAACAAACCTCAGTAGTAAAGCGGGAAAACAAATATCAAAAATGAAATAACAAAAAAATCGACACTAATAATTATTGCCTTCCCCGGCAACGGCGCCAAAATTTGGTAGCGTTTATCGTGCCCAAATTAACCCTTCTTCAGTTAATGACAAAAATATGTAGTAGTGGAAGTAGGGATCGATCTCACAGGGAAGGTAAATTTATTTTGTGCCAAAAGTGAAGAGTAACAAGGGGGTTTTAGGATGAATGATTACTACTAAGAAAATTCTAAAATTAAACTAATTAACGAGATTACTAAGATGATTAAACTTATGAGAGTGAAGCGATTCTTGGTTTCCAGGTAACCGTACTTTTGGAAAATTATCTTTTAATCATCAAATCAAAACATTCGAATCCTTTCAATTATCTATCGATTGGAAATTCAATTCCTACTCATCTTATTCGTAGTCAAAGAGAAAACAACATTCAATTCAACCCTTACCAAAACTCTAATCACCACTACAGCCGTTAATGATTAAATCAATGATAGTTTTCAAAACTAATGAGTTCGATAAATCTAATCAATGAAAACTACAGCCGTTAAAATTGATTACTCAACCGTTTCTCCTAAGAATTCAACAACACCTACAGCCGGTTAATTATTGATCTTAGTTGTTTCTTAACAAACTATCGATTATGCAATTGAATATTAGGTGATCGGTCTAATACACAAATACAACAATCATGGAATTCGAAATCTGAGAAACGAATTGAAATCGAAATATAATTCAACAATCAAATCAATTTTTCATAAAAGGTTCAATTCCAAAAGCAGGTATCCCTTCAACCAAGAATCGAAGAGTTTTAGCCTAGCATAATTAAATCTAAAAACAATAAAAATTCAATGGAAAACATTAAATAAATAAAGGAAAAGAAATTACTATTATAAATCACGATTCCGGCTTGTCGATTCCGGTTTCGTTCTTCGTTGTTCTTGAAGAAAACTTGAAAGCAAAATAACCTAAAATCTCCAAAATATTCTAAAGTCTCCAAAAACTATGAAAAACTGCTGCTAATGACTGAATAATTCAAGTTATGGGGGTTGGTGGTTGATAAAATAGGTTACAATCTTCTAAACATGGTAAAAGACCTAATTTCCTTATTTTCGGACTCTTTGGCGATCGATCGCCTTGAATGTGGCGATCGATCGCTGCATTATTTTTTTTCGGAAAATTCATTGAGGCGATCGATCGCTATAAAGTGACGATCGATCGCCGAGCTCCAGTAGACTTTGGCGATCGATCGCCACTTCTTCGCTATCGATCGCTGACTCTTCAAATTTGATGAAAATGTTTCAGTCCATAGGCGATCGATTTCCTCTTCCGGGCGATCGATTGCCACCTCCAAAATTACGTTTTTGCCCTTTTCTTGATCAACTTTGAGTCCTTGTCATGTCCATGTCTCTCCTTGGTCTTTACACATCGTTTTTAGCTCGTTTTCTTCGATTGTACCTACAATTACACAAATATACGATTAGGTAGCATACGTATCAATTTATTCATCAAAACCTACCAAATCGTAGACAATTAAGCACTCAAGATGTGTCTATTTCTTGTCACATCATCAAGTATTATCATGAATAGGGATAATGATAATACGTAGAGACTAGTATGTATTGATTGATGAATTGTTCATTGATATGAGATATCAAATCAACACATGGGTACATGTTAGAGAACGATATACTGGACAGACCCACCATGAGAATGCAACATGGATAGTTATATGATCGTCATATGCAATTCTCATAGTGATAATAATGTATGTAATCCTTACGACTTGTGAACATCAGAGATCCCAACATAAGGAGTTATGTATCTTGATATCGTCAAACGTTACCCGTAACAGGGTAATCTATAAAGGCGACTATTGGATACACTACGAATTATGTAGAGGGATGTTGACTGATCGAGATAGGATTTGTCCCTCCTATATAACAGGAGATGTGTTTGGCCCTTGATCAAGTGGAGAACTAAAATGCATGGCCATGCTCGAATGAGTCGATATGAGATATCGAGCTTATTCGTTTATTCTAGTTCTACTTGGGGATCAAGAAATGGAGATTGAATATACGAGTATGACTATTCCATGACTCGTGTTCAATCTAAACACAAAGGACAAAGGGATTAAGTTACAGGGTTAATATTATCACAAGTTCTAAAGGTTATGTCGAGTCATTGACATTCTTGTAATTTGGGTAGCCTTGATGTGTTGCTAGACACCGCTCTTTGCTTGTAACGTAAAATGAGATTTTATGTCACTGCCAACATTACAAGATCCTATCGGGTCGCACAAAAGATTAAATCGAGAAGGGAAATTAAATTCATGGGATGAATTAAATAATTAAGAGGAGTCTTAATTAATAATCATAAGGATTAAATTAAATCATGGGCTTAAGCCCATGAGGCTTTATGAAAGCCTTTAATTAAATCATATATAATGGGATTGCATGGTGATTAATGAGATTAACACAATTCAATCATTCAACCTAAAATCTTAGAAGCTCTCGGCCGCACCAACTTGAACTCTCGGCTTCTATCATAGCCGTGTGGTTCTTGGTGGTATTGTACCATCATTCGATTGTGAATCGAGTGTGCTTCGTGTATTGGTTTAAGAACTTGTCTAGCAACTTGTTCTTAAACTATCCCTTCACCCGATTTGATCGTGTGGATACCGTTGAGGCAAAACTTGTTAAGTTTTGCTAGTGACTCCGAGGAGGCGTTGGACGTGGTGCTGCTCCATGGAATCTGCTCAAACACGCTACAAGGGTGAGACCTTCGTATTCCTTTATCCGATATGAATCCCTATGTATAGTCCGGTGTCTAGTAATCCAAATTTTTATTCCGCTGCGTTGTATGCTCTAAGGATTACTTACAGTGGTATCAGAGCCGTGTACAAGGCTCATATCGGATTTATGTGGTTAAATAGTTTAATCATATTTAGATTAATATTGCATGCTATTTAAAACTGTATGAACATATATGATATGTTAATATCAAATTTGTGAAAATCATCGTAAAATTATATTTGATATAAATTGGCGAAAAATCGAACCATACATCACAAGTGTTCGGCCATCACCATCACAAATGACACACGGCTAACCACATGAGGGCTAGGGTTTTCGAACCCTTGGCTCGAGATGCTTAGTCGTTGTGGCTAATAATTGTGCATGGAAGTGTCGAAACTTGATTAGGGTTTAGAACCCAATGACGGCTAGCTCATGACGGCTAGGGTTTCGAACCCTAGTAGCCATGCATGGGCTCGGCCATCGTCGCCTCTTTGCTAAGGTTTTGAACTCTTTGGCTCGATAATGGTTCAAGCATGCATGGATAAGTGGCTTCACCACATGAGAGCTAGGGTTTTTCGAACCCTTGGCTCGAGATGGTTGAGCCACCACCGTGCATGAACTGACCATGATTCGTGGCTCAAGAATTCCAGCGTTTTCGAACAAGTTGGCTCGATGAAGACCAAGAAGTGGTGCACGGCGGCTAGGGTTTGGAACCCTAGCGCCGCCGCCGCTAGCACAAGGCTCAGCCATGGGCTAGGGTTTCGAACCCTAGGCCCATGCCATGGTCCAGCCGTGGAGCATGGTTGGTTCGAACCATGGTGGTTCGTAGCTAAGTCGAAATTAGTTCGTGGCATGTGATGTCCCGAGCGTACGATAATTTTTCAAAATTCTATTTTACAGTTTTAATTAGAATTAAATTTAAAATGTTTAGAATTTAATTAATTAAATGTTAATGCATGCTTTATGTGTTGTTTGAGCATGGTGCGTGGTTATAGCCCTTTGACCTATTAGATAGAATTTGTGGATGTTTGTAATTTATAATACGACCTGCGTGTCGTGCCTTCTCTATTTCATTCTAAATGTAATCACTCCCCTATGTTCCCCTCGAATGTGAATCGAGGAATTCTATATCTTGTAAATAGTGTAGTTTATTTTATTGATGGTGATCAATGAAGATGGAGCATCGTGCCGGGATGAGGAGGCCATTCACAAATTGGAGCCAAAGGAAGGTGCTTGTGAAGTTATCTTAGGTTGACTCTTAGGATTTTCTCATTGGCTTGAGAAAATCATTAGTAGGGGCTATAACCATGTCACGTTTAATTATGTATGTTGATGCATGATTTATCTTATGTTTTAGATTGATAATAGTATTTCACATATATGTAGATATGTATACAACTATATGTAGTGGACATATTTTAAATTATCAAACTAATCATGAGATCAATAAATCCCTCTAAAATATTAAGTTTTAGATGCCTTCCAAAATTAAAAGTACTCGTCAAAAACTTCGATTGTACATGTGTGGGTTTGCCAAAGCAAAGCACCGTGGCAATCTTAGTAAGGCGCGAAAGGATAAATTTGATATCCGTTATACTTAAAATTGGGTATGACTTAACTAAGTTATCTCAATAGGATTGGGAACTTAGAGGCATGGGTTGGATTATAATTCATTTGATGAATTTAACAAAGTGTTGTTCGTCCAACTATCCAAGAATTATATGTGATATAATTGACAAAGTGTTGTCTACCTAAACAACCGAGTCTTGGGCGATTAGCCAAAGCTAACTCAAGATTAGGGGAAATATGGATCTTGGCCCACTAAAGGTTTTGAGGGTTGATATTTTTAAACAAAATAGTGGGAGCATCATTTAATGTAAGACCATGTTAAATGATTAAATCATAAACTTATTTTGCATATTTATATTGTAGATATCCATGGCAACTAACAACGTAACAAGCACTTTATCACTGCGATCGGTCCTTGAGAAGGACAAATTAAATGGGACAAACTTCCTAGACTGGCATAGGAACTTGAGGATAGTCCTCAAACAAGAAAAGAAACAATATGTCCTAGAGGAACCCTTGCCCGCTGAGGAACCTCCCCTAACAGCTACAAGAGCTGATAAAGATGCTTACAAGAAGCATCAAAGTGACGCACTTGATGTTGGGTGCCTTATGCTTACCACCATGAACTCTGAGCTTCAGAAGCAACATGAAGAAATGGAGGCGTTCGATATGATCGAACACTTAAAGAAATTGTACCAACAGCAAGCAAGACAAGAGAGGTATGATGTCTCTAAGGCGTTATTTCAGTGCAGGATGGTAGAGGGAAGCCTAGTTGGAACTCATGTGCTCAAGATGATTGGGTACATTGAGAATCTGGACAAGCTGGGTTTTCCATTGGACCAAGAGTTGGCCACCGATGTGATCTTGCAATCGTTGCCTGAGAGCTTCAGTCAATTTGTAGTAAATTATAATATGACTGACATGGAAAAGACTCTACCACAATTGCTTGGTATGTTGAGAACATATGAAGCAAATACAAAGAAGACTAAGGCCACAAATGTTCTTATTGTGAATAAGGGCAAAGGAAAGGCCAAAGCTAAAGGCAATAAGAAAGCAAAGAATGTCTTTGTTAAATCTAAGCCAAAGTCTTATGCACTGAAACCAAAAATAGGGATAGCGAAGGAAGGGAACTGTTTCCATTGCGGTGAGACCGACCATTGGAAAAGAAACTGCAAAGTATATCTGGAGGATCTAAAGAAAGGAAGTGTGACTTCCACTTCAGGTATTTTTGTTATAGAAGTCAATTTATCTACTTCTTCATCATGGGTATTAGATACTGGATGTGGATCTCACATTTGTGTAAATGTGCAGGATCTAAAAAGGAGTAGGACGTTGGCGAAAGGTGAAGTTGATCTCCGAGTTGGAAATGGAGCAAGAATTGCTGCATTAGCTATAGGAGATTATTGTTTAGCTTTACCTTCTGGTTTATCGTTGATTTTAAAAGACTGTTATTTTGTGCCATCTATTACTAAAAACATAATTTCTATTTCTTGTTTAGACAAGTATGGTTTGTCATTTATAATAAAGGACAACTGTTGTTCTATTTATTTAAATGATATGTTTTATGCTAGTGCACAAATGGTGAATGGTCTTTATTTATTAAATCTTGATATGCCTATCTATAATATAAATACTAAAAGGATTAAAAATAATGATTGTAATCCGACTTATCTCTGGCATTGTCGCTTGGGCCACATAAACGAGAACCGCATATCTAAACTTCATAAGGATGGAGTATTAGATTCATTTGATTTTGAATCATATGAAACATGCGAATCTTGTTTAATGGGCAAGATGACTAAAGCCCCTTTCAAGGGACATGTTGAAAGGGCAAATGTTTTATTGGGACTAATACATAGTGATGTATGTGAACCAATAAGTACACAAGCTAGAGGTGGTTTTCAATACTTCGTTACATTTACTGATGACCTCAGTAGATATGGGTATGTGTACCTAATGAAGCATAAGCATGAAACCTTTGAAAAGTTCAAAGATTTCAAGAATGAAGTACAAAACCAACTTGGCAAAAGTATCAAAATCCTTCGATCAGATCGAGGAGGTGAATACTTAAGCCAAGAGTTTCATGACTATCTAAAGGAATGTGGGATAGTCCCACAACTCACTCCTCCGTATACTCCACAATGGAATGGTGTATCCGAGAGGATAAATCGAACCTTGTTGGACATGGTTAGATCAATGATGAGTCATGCAGATCTTCCGATATCGTTTTGGGGACACGCTCTAGAAACAACGATATTCTTACTGAACCGTGTTCCATCTAAATCAGTGGAAAAGACACCAAATGAGATATGGACTGGGAAGCGTCCTAGTATGTCTTTTATGAAGATTTGGGGTTGTGAGGCTTTCGTTAGACGTCACGCCACTAACAAACTTGGTCCCAAATCTGATAAGTGTTTATTTGTGGGGTATCCTAAGGAAACGAAAGGATACTATTTCTATTATCCCACCGAGAACAAAGTAGTTGTTGCTCGGACTGGTGTATTTCTTGAAAGAGAATTTATTTCTAGAAAAACCAGTGGGAGAAAAATAGAACTTAGTGAAGTTCAACCACAAGAAAACACTGAACCTGAGATTGAGATGGAAACAGAGCAGGCACCGCAATCTGTTGTGGAAGAAGTACCTTCTCAAGAGACACAAGCCCGGCGTAGGTCTGTAAGAGAACACCGGGAGCCACATAGATATGGATTTCTTGTGACTCAACAAGGTGACTTACTACTTATTGATGAGGATGAGCCGTCATCTTATCAACAAGCTATAATGGGCACTGATTCTGAGAAATGGCAAGAGGCCATAAAATCTGAGATGAAATCCATGTATGCAAACCAAGTATGGACTTTGGTTGATCCACCTGAAGGGGTGCGACCCATAGGGTGCAAATGGATTTTCAAGAAAAAGACCGATATGGATGGTAATGTACAAACCTATAAAGGTCGGCTGGTTGCAAAAGGATTCAAACAAATTCATGGTATTGACTATGATGAAACCTTTTCACCAGTGGCCATGGTTAAATCCATAAGGATCTTACTTGCAATAGCTGCATTTCATGATTATGAAATCTGGCAGATGGATGTCAAAACAGCTTTCCTTAATGGAAATCTGCTCGAGGATGTGTACATGACACAGCCCGAGGGTTTTGTCAATCCAAAGGATGCTAGAAAGATATGCAAGCTACAACGATCCATTTATGGATTGAAGCAAGCTTCTCGGAGTTGGAATCTTCGTTTTGATGATGCAATCAAAGAGTTTGGTTTTATCAAAAACGAAGATGAACCTTGTGCTACAAGAAGGTCAGTGGGAGCATAATCATTTTCCTAGTGTTGTATGTAGATGACATACTTCTCGTTGGAAATGATATCCCTGCCTTACAATCTGTAAAGATTTGGCTAGGGAATTGCTTTTCGATGAAAGACTTGGGAGAAGCCACCTATGTATTAGGAATCAAGATCTATAGAGATAGATCAAGAAGACTTCTCGGCCTAAGTCAAAGTACATACATAGACAAAGTGCTTAAAAGGTTTAGCATGCAAGAATCAAAGAAAGGATTAGTGCCTATGACGCATGGCATTTATCTCTCGAAGGAACAGTGTCCTTCAACACCAGATGAGAGACAACGCACGAGTAAGATTCCATATGCGTCAGCTATTGGATCTATCATGTATGCCATGATATGTACTCGTCCCGATGTATCGTATGCTTTGAGCATGACGAGCAGATATCAAGTTGATCCAGGTGAAGGTCGCTGGATTGCTGTCAAGAATATCCTGAAGTACTTGAGAAGAACTAAGGATACATTCTTGATTTATGGAGGTGAGTAAGAGCTCAATGTAATGGGTTACACTGATGCAAGCTTCCAAACTGACAAAGATGATTTTCGATCGCAATCTGGATATATGTATTGCCTAAATGGAGGTGCTGTGAGCTGGAAGAGTTCAAAGCAAGAAACAGTAGCCGATTCTACAACGGAAGCTGAGTATATTGCTGCCTCGGATGCAGCAAAGGAAGCGGTTTGGATGAGGAAGTTCATTTCTGAACTTGGAGTGGTGCCTAGCATTAAAGATCCGATAGAACTCTATTGTGACAACAATGTAGCGATCGCATTGGCTAAGGAACCAAGATCTCACCAAAGATCCAAGCACATACTTAGGCGTTTCCATTTCATTCGAGAAATCGTTGAAAGGGGAGATGTTAAAATATGCAAAGTACCAACAGATGATAATGTATCTGACCCATTGACGAAGCCGCTGTCACAGCAGAAGCATGATCGTCATACTAGATCTCTAGGCATTAGGTATATGTCTGAGTGGTCTTAGTGCAAGTGGGAGATTTGTTGGGATATGCCCTAAGACAAATCATTAGATGATTGTTTTGACATACAATGTTTATGATTTCTTGCATGGCAATTCATTATTATATATTATTCTTTTAACTGTGCAATGTGAATTAATATATATGTTAATGTCCTTAGAATAATATTGTATTATTCTTAAAGATGTCCCTAGTCAAGTATTATCATGAATAGGGATAATGATAATACGTAGAGACTAGTATGTGTTGATTGATGAATTGTTCATTGATATGAGATATCAAATCAACACATGGGTACATGTTAGAGAACGATATACTGGACAGACCCACCATGAGAATGCAACATGGATAGTTATATGATCGTCATATGCAATTCTCATAGTGATAATAATGTATGTAATCCTTACGACTTGTGATCATCAGAGATCCCAACATAAGGAGTTATGTATCTTGATATCGTCAAACATTACCTGTAACAGGGTAATCTATAAAGGTGACTATTGGATACACTACGAATTATGTAGAGGGATGTTGACTGATCGAGATAGGATTTGTCCCTCCTATATAACAGGAGATGTGTTTGGCCCTTGATCAAGTGAGAACTAAAATGCATGGCCATGCTCGAATGAGTCGATATGAGATATCGAGCTTATTCGTTTATTCTAGTTCTACTTGGGGATCAAGAAATGTAGATTGAATATACGAGTATGACTATTCCATGACTCGTGTTCAATCTAAACACAAGGGACAAAGGGATTAAGTTACATAGTTAATATTATCACAAGTTCTAAAGGTTATGTCGAGTCATTGACATTCTTGTAATTTGGGTAGCCTTGATGTGTTGCTAGACACCGCTCTTTGCTTGTAACGTAAAATGAGATTTTATGTCACTGCCAACATTACAAGATCCTAACGGGTCGCACAAAAGATTAAATCGTGAAGGAAAATTAAATTCATGGGATGAATTAAATAATTAAGAGGAGTCTTAATTAATAATCATAAGGATTAAATTAAATCATGGGCTTAAGCCCATGAGGCTTTATGAAAGCCTTTAATTAAATCATATATAATGGGATTGCATGGTGATTAATGAGATTAACACAATTCAATCATTCAACCTAAAATCTTTGAAGCTCTCGGCCGCACCAACTTGAACTCTCGGCTTCTATCATAGCCGTGTGGTTCTTGGTGGTATTGTGCCATCATTCGATTGTGAATCGAGTGTGCTTCGTGTAATGGTTTAAGAACTTGTCTAGCAACTTGTTCTTAAACTATCCCTTCACCCGATTTGATCGTGTGGATACCGTTGAGGCAAAACTTGTTAAGTTTTGCTAGTGACTCCGAGGAGGCGTTGGACGTGGTGCTGCTCCGTGGAATCTGCTCAAACACGCTACAAGGGTGAGACCTTCGTATTCCTTTATCCGATATGAATCCCTATGTATAGATCCGGTGTCTAGTAATCCAAATTGTTATTCCGCTGCGTTGTATGCTCTAAGGATTACTTACACCTTTAACATTACATCTCCGATGGTCAGAATCAAATTCTGGAGATGAATGGCATGCTTGTTCAATTTCATCACGTGCACCTGCAGCATTATTTTCCCTACCATCTATAAGGTCATTTGCCTCGCATGCACCACCAAAATGTAACGGTGCATTATCCCCAACGTTAAAGCGATGTCTGCCAGTTCCTACTTCCTGAAAAAACTCCAGGATATGCAATTCTTTCATCATCAACATTAACTATCAACAACCGGACGTCTATAATCTTACACAGAACAAACATATTCCTTATATCATCTTCATTACTCAAACAACATTTAGGGTGTCTATGTATAGAATATTTAAAAGATATTCCATCAAAGTTGTAATCACTCCATTTACGAATTGCAGAAGATTTTAACTCCATGAAAGAAAAGTTGGAACTGACGTTAAAAACTTGTGTTTTCTCTCTAAATTTCAACAAAATCATAATTCCAGAATCTATAACTTCCAACCAATGACACAGACTCGCATAAATTTAGAGAGGAAACTATTACAGATCTACCAAAAAAATTTACCTTCTTTTCCTTGAATCGATCGATGCCATCGGTTTTATTGAAAGATTTTGGTGCAGAGTGTTCAAACTTTTAGCATGCCTCGATTCAAATGTGGTAGATTTTATGTGCAGAGAAGGAAAAGATATTACGTAAATAGTTAATAAATTAGGTTTAGAGTTTTTTTATAACTTAAGGGTATTTTTGGAGCTAAAAAAGATATTTGCAAACCAACTATTTAAAAAGTGGATTTATGTGAATATAATTATCTCATAAGTGTATTTTTTTGTAAACATTATTTTTTCCAGACTTATTTGAAATATCTTTCTGAAAACAGTTTCAATTTCCCTTTTAAAAAATTTAAAAATAAATTGGACTAAACCCATAATAGATAAATAACCTGTTGCAAATATGCAAGTTTTTCACCAAAAGCGAGTAGAAAACGAGCCAGGCATCAGCAGGAACTAACAGTACGAGAAGATGAGCTTCTGTGCAATGAGTGGCTGCTGCATGACGCCCAAGCGGTTAGATTTCGCGTGGGATTGCTGGGTCAGACGCGGAGATTGGGTGTGAATGGAAAGCGTGAGGAGTTGAAAAATACGGGTGAAGCACGATGTAGAATCGTGTGTTGGTACAAAGATGTGAATCAGTGAGTTTTTGTGGGTGGATTGAATTTTAATACATTTTACGAGGCAGAAATAATGGAGAAGGTGATCATAAGAGCGTAGAATTCCTTGGTGAAATGCGAAGAAATGCGATTGTTTCCTGTCATAATTTGAAATCGAAATTACATATAGGTATAGGTTTTTAAAACATGAGAATTTTTTCTAATAAAATCATTTTTATTTTCTTAACTCTATTACATAATTTACATAATTTACGTTACCAAACACTTTTTTTCCGAAAGAATGATAGGTTTTGTTATGTAATAAACTCGTATTTATTTAATGATGACAGATCAACGTATTTTTTTGCATAATTGCTTTGATTATGTTTCTATTTTTCTCCTTTCAACGTTTTTTGGACGTTTTTTATTGTGTTTTGGGTAATTTTATTCTTCAATTAACCCTGAATTATTATTTCAATTAAGGTGCATATTATATGCTTGTCAAAAGGTCTCTTTAGTTAAAGAAACATTGTTTAGCAAGTTTGGAAAAATATAAAAAGTATTTGTTTTTTGGAAATATATAAAAAGTGTCTGTTTTGATATGTGCACCGTTTTGCGTACAGGTTGTGCACGTATCACATATGCACCGCTAGACTGAAACGGTGCACGTGTTTTTCTCATGTGTAACACCAAGCGGTGCAAGCATTCTCCACGTGCACCACCACCTTAATATCTTTTTCTTATCACAATTGTAACAAAGAAACCACTTTGTCCAACATCAAGTAAATTTTAAAAAGCATCACCACCTTAATTTGAAAAGAATTAAATATAGAATCTTTGAATCTTTTTAATTTTAATTGGGGTCGAGAATGTTGAACAATTGGTTGGCTCCTAAGAGTTACTTGTATAGAATTTCTGAAAGGTTATTCTAGTAGTATCAATATTGGTTGGTTTGGATTGAAAAACCACTTTATTAAAATTTGATTCTCTAGGTTTTTCTAAATAATCAATTTTAATTTTTAGATATAATAATAAGAATTAAATTTTCTTAATTTTTCATCCAGAAACAAATATGTAATCCCGGAAGAAATTTCAAAGATATCCTATTTTGACCGGAAGAAACTTTTGTTGTAAAGTGTGGTTTGATACGGGCTCAACTTGAGTCTAGGGGTGCATGTTAGGATCGGTCCGGAGTGTTTAGAGGGGGGGTGAATGGACACTCCTTCTAAAATTTAATCCCTTGTGATTTCTTTCGGATTAGTGAAAGAAATATGTTTCTTAATCAACTCTTTTATAGAACAGACCACTGAATGTATAAGTGCGGAACAGTCTGTTTATATTTGTAAGAGCGGCTCGATGGCTTGAATGAAAGAACAAGTGCAGAAAGATAAGAACACAGAATATGTTTCTGGAAGTTCGAAGGTGGTGTAATCCTTCTACGTCTCCCCTTCTTCCAATTAAGGAAGGTTTATACTAGAAGACTTTGATTTATACAATCCTGTTGTACAAACCCGATTCAGGCTGGATTTACCTCACTACCAGTCTGAAACTCCTAGTCACTCAATCTGTTCAGACACTTTCTGTCTGACAGTTACAATTTGTTTCTCACTTTTGTTTTTTAGTACAGAATACACAAGATGCGCACAGTGATCCTAAATGATCAAATATTACAAAGTAATCGTGCTTAAGAACAATTCAGCTCGAGAGCTTCTGAGCTTGTAAGCTTGTGCTGTTTTTCTTTCTTGTGCGTTTTTCAATTTTTCAGACTCTGTCTAGAGCTCTTCTGTTGCATCCTTTTATAATTGCATGTACCAACGACATTATTTCCTTTAATGTGCAACTCTTGACTCTGCTTAATCTCTGAGTAAGCTACAGTCTTCTTCTTCAGGATACTTGCCGTTCTGGTTCATGCTTTCGGCGACTGTCAGGTAAGCTCTTCTTTGTCTTCTTACCTTTTATGACAATTTTCAGTCTTTGGTCCTTTGTAGCATTAATTACGACATTAAATGCTACAATAAATAACCGTTAATGATTCGGACTGAAGAGCCATTCTTTATGCATCCTTGACTGCTCTTGATCTGATAAAGATTGAGACCGATCTGAAGCTTCGATCTAGTCAGTCTGATATCCATCGATCTGGTCTGATATGTGATATGCCTTATCAGCTTGTTCTGTTTGAGCTATCGATCTGGTCAGTCTGATTTCCCTCGATCCGGTCTGATATGCTTTGTCATCATATCAGCTTGATCTGTTTTGGGCGATCGATCTGGTCAGTCTGATTTCTCTCGATCCGGTCTGATATGTTTTGTCATCTTTAAAATCTCATCGATAAGGTTCGGAACTAACAAATTCCCCCTTTTTGATGATGACAAACCTAGCTTCCAAGTCTTTTTAACCAGTCTGATAAGAACTCTGAAGCGTATACTTTTGGATCGATTACTTCTTCTTGTTCAAAATAAATGAACATTATTAAGTTGGATCGATTTCCTTTTATTATTAAGCCTTTTAGTTTAGTTCAAAATAAATGAACAAGGACTTAACAAAGAAAGATTTTCTTTATTGATCAACAGTCTTGCATACAGACAGTCTGAATATATAAACAATCTATTTTCTTGAAGACTGAGACTGATGCGGCTTGAAGTCTTTTTTCTTTTCCCCCTTTTTGTCAGCAGCAATCTCTTGGAGAAAATCTACAACTTGTGCTAGCTGAGCGCTGATAGCGTCAAGACGAGTATCTTGAGCACGAAGGGAGTTGGCGACGGATGCTCTGACTTCAGTGGCCAGCTCGATCTGCTCTTTTCTCAGGCTGTTCTTATAAGTGGCTTGCTGAGAGAACAAATCGTTCAGTCCTCGCTGCAGGCTGCCAATACTGGCTGTCATCTTCTCTTTGAATGAATCAAAGTCCAAAGCTGTAAGCCTCTGACCTTGATGAACTTCTAGAACACGTTGAGAGAGTGACATGCAGTTGTCAGATAAGTGCTGAAGGGTCCTTGCCACAAATAAAGGTGCATCAGATTGGCGGCTTGGAGAGTGATCTGATGAGGACAATGCATGATCATCTTCTTCAGCAATCGGACAATGCTGATTTTCTGTCGTTGAAAGCGGACAGCTAAATGTAGAGCATGAATATCCATCTCTAATTGAGCAATAACAGCCCCATCATCTCTGGCAGTTGGAACATTCGGATCGAAGTTCACTGTGATATCCCCGAAATAATTAATTACAATTTGGGCATTAATTGTGTTTTTATGATTAATTATGGTGGTAATTAATTATGGGCTGGAATTATTTATCATATGGAAATGCTTAGTCACATGATAGAGTGACCCGGGAGAGCATTTCAGGGTGCATGTTGTGCATGTTGGGAAAATTGTTATTAGCATGATTTATTTGTCATGGTTAGCAATTAATTGGAAATCAAGAGTTTAATTGGTATTTTGGTGCATTTTGGATTAATGCTTTTAAAAATATCATGTTGGGGTGTTTTATACACCATGGGATTGTGGATGCATTTTAATTAAACCCAACCCCTTTATACCCCAACCCCTCACCACCCATCACTTTACTTTCCCAATTTCTCCTCCAAACCCTTTTCCCTTTTCCATTTTCGTTTTTGTGCATAAGGGTGGAAAGGAATCCTTCCAAAAAGTTGATTTGTGAAGTTTATTGGGAGATTTGAGGTCCCCAAGAGGTATGGATGCCTCCATGTCATTTTTATAGTGTTTGGTTTAGTTTTGAAATGGTTTTGAATGATTTTGAAATGGGTTTGTTGTGGGTTGGTGTTGTTTTCGTTGAGGGTTGGATTTATGTTTGTTTTGAGGTGTATTTTGGAGGTTAATGATGTTATTTTGTTGTGGGTTTGATAGTTTAAGTTTTGGTATGGTTTGGAATGGTTTTGGGTGCATTAATGGTGGAAAATCGCGAGTCTGTGCGAGGCGATCGACCGCCTGAAATGAGGCGACCGATCGCCGATGGGCAGTACCAAAATCACAGAGTAGGCGATCGATCGCCTGAAATGAGGCGACCGATGCCGAGGGGCAGTGGCTAAATTTGAGGTAGGCGATCGATTGCCATGTTTGGCGCGATCGATCGCCGCGAAGCAAAAATTGAGGCGATCGATCGCCTCAGCGAAGCGATCGATCGCCAGCTGTGGAATTTTGGCAAATGATTTCTTTTGAAGAATTTTTGGTATTTGACTATTATTTGGCTTCTAATATGGGGTTGTGTGATTGTGTAGAACCATCTCAGGTAGCAACGCAACCAAGGAAGTGAAGCCATATCAATTCCACTTTTGGAAAGGTACGTAGAAGACGTAAGGGCACCCAACGGTACATGTATCTAATATACTCATTGTTTATGCATTGTGGATGCGAGTATATGTGGAATTATGCATTGTGGATGCAAATACATGTTGAATTATGCATGATGATTGTATATGCATATGATGGTTATTGGTGCACATCTCATGAGTCGTGGTCATCCCTTGATGATTTTAATGCTTGCCGCTATTTGTTTTGTTGCCGCTAAATGTGAAGCGAGGGGTGGGAGCGCCGCATGTCACATTTGAGCGTGGTTATCATATAGGGCGAGGAAAGAATATTTGCCGCTCAATGTGAAGCGAGGGGAGGGAGCGCCGCATGTCCATTGAAGCGAGGTTATTCTATGCCGCCTATATGTAAATAAGCGAGGGGCATTAAAATACATTGTGATGGACAGACTAGGGATTGGTGATTGGTATTTGGTACTGATGAGATGATATTATGTCATGACATGTGTAGACCATTAAATAATCTATTGATTATACTCATGAGTTATGGTATAGGGACAACCAAACTGGAAGCGTTTAAAATGCATGGGAAAAACAGGAAGTGTTTTATTGTGGTTTATGCATTTACGCCTTATATTCATATTGTGTTGAATATGAATGATATTACTGCTCATGTTTGGGGGTTGTCCTTGTAGGAACACTTTTGGCATGATAAGAAGGGCTAAGCGGGTTGAGACGGTGAGCTTGAGAAGAACACTTTTGGGAAAAGAAGGACATGATTACTTTTCTATAGTGTCTACTCTAGGAGTATTGTGAAACTATAGTTGATAACATTCTTTTTGATTTGAAAATGTAATTAATCCATTGATGGTCCTTGATTTGGCATGTAACTGTTAAGGCTCATAGTCTAAACACGATTATTTTACTCTGATGATTTATATTAGCTCTAATTATGCCCTTAATCCGCACTTAAGGAACTAGGGTCCTTACATTAGTGGTATCAGAGCAGTGGTTAGAGAACCCGGGAACGAGTGAAGGGTAGCCTTAGCATGATTGGCTAGGTGCTTACATTTGAAGCATGTTTATGCATGTGGTGCATATTGATGTATATCCTGTTATACTAACATGCTTATTATCATTCCTGTTATCTAACGGCATAACATATATGTTTGTTTTGGAATTGTTGTTAACCTTTGTGTTACAGCATGGCTGCTATGAACGCGGGGAACCTTAATGAAGAGGTTGGCGATGTTGGGAGCGTGAACGCTAGTATTGGTCAGGCAAACCCTCTACCTCTACCAGCTGTAGGCATGGAACCAGTGGCTCAGTTGTTACTGCCTGGTGAGATTAGTCTGACTCAGTTTCTGTCTTACCACCCGCCCCGGTTTGAGGGGACAGAATCAGGGGAGGAGGCCGAAGAGTGGCTAGAAAGACTTGAGCAGATATTTGTATCAGCTCCTTGTGCTGTTACAGCATGGCTGAGGCTGGCGGAGTCCCAGTTGGCAAAGAAACATTTAATGTGGTGGAGGAGCACGGTGATGGAACTGAGAGCACAGGGTGCAGTGATTGATTGGACACTCTTGAGAACCCGGTTTCTGAACCGGTACTTCTCTGCGGCGGCGAGACAGACGAAAGAGGATGAGTTTGTAAGTTTGAAACAAGGGAGCATGTCAGTGTCAGACTATGCCATGCATTATTTGTAGGGTCTTCCTACCTTAACGTCATATTATACACGTATTATGGACTAAACATGCATTCATAACCTCTTAAGGGTTCCGATTGCATCTTTGAGCTAATAAGATTACGGCCAAAAAATGAAATTTCAACCTTAATTAATTACATTCTCAATACGAATGTTAAAGCGATAGAATTATGCCACTACTAGAGTAGAGACTATCCAGAAATCTTGAATCCTAACATCTTTCATGCTCCTCATAGCTCACTGCCTCAACCCGGCCCTTAGTCCTTTAGCCCACAAGTGTACCTACAGGAACAACCCATCATGAGCATGTATATCGTTACTTAACATCATAGGGCAATGGCATATAAATAAATGCATGAAAGTAATTGGTAACGTATACTTCCTGGTTAATTGTATTAACCCTTTTTGGTTGTCCCTGTTTCATAGCCATACCTAAAATCATTAATTCTTGACATGAATGATTAAAATCGACGTCTTATAAATATCGTCGTCTTACAGCATCATCATCGTATAAGCATTATCATCTTATACATATCATCATTTATGACATCATCATCATATAAGCATTATCATCTTATAACATCATCATCATTTAAGCATCATCATCTTATAACTTCATCATCTTATAACATCATCATCATTTAAGCATCATCATCTTATAACTTCATCATCTTATAACATCATCATCATTTAAGCATCATCATCTTATAACTTCATCATCTTATAACATCATCATCATTTAAGAATCATAACAAGATACAACAGTAAATGTACGAAGTCTTGGTTAAGTAATTTACTGGTTATTCGTTAACTTCTTCTTGTTAACCCTGATTTATCTTCATGCATATGGGCATCTTACTCCGTGGTATCTTACCACGCAATAACGTCGTATGGCCTCTTACCATATGGGCATCTTACCCCGTGGCATCTTACCACACAATAACATGGTATGGCATCTTACTATATGGGTATCTTACCCCGTGGCATCTTACCACACAATAACATTGTATGGCATCTTACCATATGGGCATCTTACCCCGTGGCATCTTACCCCGTAATAACATCGTATGACATCTTACCATATGGGCGTCTTACCCCGTGGCATCTTACCACATAATAACATCGTATGGCATCTTACCATATGGACGTCTTACCCCGTGGCATCTTACCACATAATAACATCGTATGGCATCTCTCTATATGGGCATCTTACCCTTTTATAAAACATCGTATAACATTGTTATAAACGTACTTATCGCAATCATCATCATAAACATCATCATCATCTACATCATCATCATAAACTTACTTATCATGGTCATCATCGTAAACATCATCATCATAAACTTACTTATCATAATCATCATCGTAAACATCATCATCATAAATATCATCGTAAACATCCTCATCATAAACATCATCGTAAACATCATCATCATAAACATCGTCGTAAACATCATCATCATAAACATCATCATCATGATCGTCATCGTAAACATCATCATCATAAATATTGTAAGGACCCTAGTTCCTTAAGTGCGGATTAAAGGCATAATTAAATTTTTCCATACAAAATAAGGTTTGAAGGTCAAGTTGATGCCCTGAGTTAATTAAATTACAGTGCCAAATAAAGTTTCAAAAGGGATTAGTTACATTCCCAACCAATGAATACTAATCCTATAGCTTTACACTACTCCTAGAGCAGATACTATACAAAAGGATTTGGCCTGCTAACAAGAGCACTCCTCACTGGCTCACTGCATCACCCGCCTTAGCCCCTTCCGCCCAAGTACCTACAGGAACAACCCCAAACCGTGAGCATGTATATAAATCATATCCACAATAATATGATCACAATTAAATGCATAAACCATAAATGCAATTCACTTCCTGTGTTTAACATATTTAAAAGCTCCATTGGTTGTCCCTGTATCACAATAATAATCAAAGATTATAATACCGATATACATGTCATGACATGAACTCATTCCGTGTACACCAATTTCCAATTTCCAGTCTTATTATATCAGTGGCATAATACCCCTCGCGTTTATATGACAGCGGCATTAATACCCCTCGCTTCGACATATTAGCGGTATAATATCCCTCGCATCAATATGACAGCGGCATTATCCTTCGCTTCGACATATTTGCGGCAAATATTCTTCATCGCTAAATATGACAGCGGCAAGTATTCTATCATCGCTTCGACATAACAGCGGCAAGTATTCGATCATCACTACGATATAATCTCGACTCACAATTTATATATATGCAACCGTAATGCATATCCAATCACATATGCAACCAAAATGCATAAACAAGACCATGTATGCAACCACAATGCATAACCAATTCAAAGCGTAATAAATACGTTTTACCGTCCGATGCTCGTACGTCTCACTACGTACCTTGATTCCAAAAGTGGAGATTATCGTGGACTTTATCTCCTATGCTGTGTGCCCACCTGGGATGGTTCTACACATTCACACAAATTAATATTAGGAGCCAATAATAGTCCGATATCAAAAATTCCACAAAAAAGTCCAAAAATCCAATATTTTAACCTTCGCGATCGATCGCCCATCACGGCGATCGATCGCCCAAACGTACTGCCCGAGCCCCAAATTTTTCATCCTTCGGCGATCGATCGCCACACTTGGCGCGATCGATCGCCAGACCCGCCGATCGATCGCCCAAGAGTGGCGATCGATCGCCAAAAGCTTCCAACGCCTACTGCCTGGGCGCGATCGATCGCCTGAAATGGGCGATCGATCGCCGACCCCTGTAACCCGAAAAATCTCCATTTTTGCACCTCAAAATCATTCCAACCCATTCCAACACAAAACCAACAAACCAACAACTCAAATAACATCATAACCCTTCAAAATACACCTTAAAACAACCATAAAACCAACCCCCAAACAAAACCACAACAATCCAACCCAAACCCATTTTAAACCCTTCAAAACCATTTCAATCTTAAACCAAACACAATAAAAGCAATGGGGAGGTATCCATACCTCTAGGGGACTCCAAAACTCACACCAAAACCCACAAAGCAAGCTTCTTGAAGGTTTTCTCTCCAACCTTGAGCACAATTTCGAAAATGGGGAAAAGGAAGGGTTTGGTGGTGGTTTTGGGGAAAGTTGTAAAGTAATGGGAATTAAAGGGGAATGGGGTATAAATGATTTAATTAAACCAATTGCCTTCCACAATTTACCATGGTGTATAAAACACCCCAACATGATATTTAAAAGGCATTTTACCATAATGCACCAAAATCCCAAATAAAACATGATTCATCCAATTAATCATAACCCAGTTCAATTAAACCATAAAAATCCCCAATTACCCAACATGAATAACATGTACCCCGAAATGCTCTACCGGGTCACTCCTACCAGGTGACTAAGCACTTCACCAAGATAATTAATTCCAACAATTAATTTAATTACCACCATTAAAATCATATAACCAAAATTAATGCTCAGTTGCATATAATTATTTCGGGGATATCACAATACTCCCCTACTTATAGGATTTCGCCCTCGAAATCGCATGCACTTACCCAACCAAAACCAAACATAACTCACATACCAGAAAATAACTCCGGGTAGTGCTGCATCATATGCCGCTCCGTCTCCCACGTGGCCTCTTCGACACCTCTGCGATCCCACTGAATCTTTACCATTGGTATCACTTTGTTCCGCAGTCTGCGATCAGCCCTGTCCAAAATCCTGACTGGTCGTTCCTCATATGATACGTCAGAATCTAGCTGAACCTCAGAAGGCTGCAATACATGAGACGGATCCGGCTCATACTTCCGTAGCATCGATACATGAAACACGTCGTGAATACCAGACAACGACGGTGGTAGTGCCAGACGGTAAGCCAAGGTACCGATGCGCTGCAAGATCTCATACGGTCCCACATACCTCGGGGACAGTTTGCCACGCATACCAAACCGTACTACACCCCTGAAAGGTGAAATCTTCAAAAAGACCCTGTCTCCCGTCTGAAACTCTAACGGCCTCCGCCGTTTATTCGCATAGGCTGCCTGCCTGTCCTGGGCTGCCTTCATTTTCTGACGGATAACCTTCACCTTACCTTCCATCTCCCGAATCAATTCGGGTCCTCCCACAGCTTTACTGGTCAAGTCATCCCAGTACAATGGTGACCTACAACGCCTACCATACAAAGCCTCAAATGGTGCCATCTGAATACTTGCCTGGTAGCTATTGTTGTATGAAAACTCCACCAAGGGCAGAGAATCTTGCCAAGAGGCATCAAACTCCAACACACAAGCTCGTAGCATGTCCTCGAGCGTCTGTATAGTACGCTCTGTCTGCCCATCCGTCTGGGGATGATATGCCGTACTCAATCTCACCTCAGTACCCAAAGCTGACTGAAGACCTCCCCAGAAATGAGACGTAAACCGCGGGTCTCTGTCGGACACAATAGACACTGGAATCCCATGCAGTCTCACTATGTCCCGGACATACAACTGAGCCATCCTCAAGTATGTGTACGTCATACTGTAGGGAATGAAGTGAGCTACCTTCGTCAGCCTGTCAATGATCACCCAAATGGCATCACAACCCGAAGTAGTCCTCGGCAAGTGGGTCACAAAGTCCATAGATATGTGCTCCCACTTCCACTCCGGTATCTCCAAGCTCCTTAGCTCGCCACCGGGTCGCTGCCTTTCTGCCTTCACCTGCTGACAGATCAAACATTTCTTGACAAATGAGACTACATCTCGCTTCATCCGCTTCCACCAGAACTGATCACACAAGTCCTTATACATCTTTCTCCCTCCTGGGTGGATGCTGAATCGGCTACTATGGGCCCGTTCCAAGATTCCTCTGCGCAACTCCGGCGTGCATGGAACTACCCAACGGTTACCGAGTCTCAAGGAACCATCCTCAGCCACTCTGAATTTTGATGGCTGACCCTGTAATATCAATGCTGACCATCTCTGAATCTCACAATCAGACCTCTGAGCTCTCCTGATATGCTCATAAATATCTGGCTCAGCCAATAAGGTCGATACCCGAACCGGTGATGCGTCCGTATCGAAGTCATAGCCCAGATGGCAACAAGAAGTCATCATAGCCGACAAATGCATGACATCCTCAGCAGTATTCCTCACCTTCCGACTCAAGGCGTCTGCTGTCAAATTGGCTTTCCCCGGATGGTACTCTATTTCACAATCATAATCTTTAAGTAGGTCCATCCATCTCCTCTGACGCATGTTCAATTCTGCCTGAGTAAACAAGAATTTTAGGCTCTTATGATCTGTATAAATGGTGAAGGAGGTACCATACAGATAATGTCTCCAAATCTTCAGAGCAAAAATGATAGCTGCCAACTCCAAATCGTGGACTGGGTACCTAGCCTCATGTGGCTTCAACTGCCTCGATGCATAAGCTACCACGTGCTTATCTTGCATCAATACACATCCCAAGCCCTGAAGTGACGCATCAGTGTACAGAACAAACCTCTTATTCTCTGAAGGAATCACTAGAACAGGTGCTGTGGTCAACCGGTGCTTCAGTTCCTGGAAGCTCTGCTCACAAGCCTCAGACCAATAAAACGGTACTCCTTTCTGAGTCAACTGAGTCAGCGGCTTAGCAATCTTAGAAAATCCTTCGACGAAACGTCGATAATAGCCCGCCAAACCAAGGAAACTCCGAATCTCGGGCACCGAAGTGGGTGCAGCCCACTCCATCACAGCCTCAATCTTTCTGGGGTCTACCGAAATCCCACTGCTTGATATGACATGCCCCAGAAATACCACACTGCTCAACCAAAACTCACACTTACTGAGCTTGGCGTATAACTGGTGATCTCTAAGGATCTGGAGCACTGTCCTCAAATGTCTCACGTGCTCTTCCTCGCTCTGGGAATAAATAAGTATATCGTCAATAAACACAATGACGAACTGGTCCAGGTAGGGTTGGAACACCCGATTCATCAAGCTCATAAAAACAGCTGGGGCGTTCGTCACACCGAACGGCATCACTAGGAACTCGTAGTGTCCATACCGAGTCCGGAATGCTGTTTTCTGTACATCCTCCTCCCTGACCCGTATCTGATGGTATCCGGATCTCAAATCAATGCACAAACGCATCGAACCATCCTTCTTCTTCACAAAAAGAACCGGCGCGCCCCAAGGCGATACGCTAGGGCGTATATATCCTTTATCCAGAAGCTCTTGCAACTGTTCCTTCAGTTCCCTCAATTCTGCCGGCGCCATGCGGTAAGGAGCACGAGAAATAGCGGACGTCCCCGGTAATAACTCAATCCCAAACTCGACTTCCCTAGTCGGTGGGAATCCTGGAATCTCCTCCGGGAACACATCAGCAAATTCTGCTACAACTGGTATATCCTCGACTCTTAACTCCTTGCCCTTTCCCAACAGATCCACGGCATAAATGAGATAGCCCGTATGTCCACGCTCCAATAATTGAGACATCTTAATTGCCGAAATCAACGGAATCTTCGCACGAGAACCGTTACCATAGAAAATCCACTGAACTCCCGAATGAGATCTAAACCGCACTGTCCTCTGCCGGCAATCCACCACTGCCTGATACCTGTTCAGAATGTCGATGCCCACAATACAATCGAAATCTGACATACCCAGAACAATCAGATCTGCCTTGACTTCATTGCCCTCAAAATAAATGAGGCAGTCCATCAGAAACTGATCCGCAACAACTTGCTTTCCAGTGGGTGTCGAGACCAATAGAGACGTGGGCAACGGAGACGTGCACATATGATGTCTCGCCACAAAGTCCGCAGACACAAAGGAGTGCGAAGCACCTGTGTCTATCAAAATAAAGGCGGAATATGAAAATAATAGGCACGTACCAGCTATAACCTCCTCTGGAGCTGCATCGGCCTGCTCCCTGGTCAATGCATAGACCTGACCCTGAGGCGGTCCCATCGCCTGTCCTCCCATATGTCGAGGCGCCACCGGTGGCCTCTGCTGTACTGTCCCGGTAGAAAACCTTCCTCTGCCTTCCCTGAGGTCCGTCTGTCCCTCCCGATTAGGACAACGCCGAGCAATGTGGCCCGACCTGCCACATATATAACAAGCAGAACAGTCACGCATCAGATGCGGCCCTCCACAAAAGTGGCACTTAACTTCACCAGCTCTGCCAGGTCCTCCAAAAGTGGATGCACCGCCTCTCCGGTCACCCTGTTTCCGGCCATCCGGTCGCCTTCCACTAAACCGGGAAGAAGAAGAAGAAGTTCCTCTTGATTTAAAAGATCCTCCCCGGGGCCTCAGATTTTCAGGTGTGGATCTTTGAGATGAAACCGGTGGGGGTGCAACATCAGGATAAGCACTCACCCCTATCTCTGCCAGCTCTGCCCTCACAAGTGCGTCATCAAAGGATGTCGGGTTGTTAGAAATCACCCGATCAAATAATTCTGGTCTTAACCCCTTCAAGAAATTCCTCATCTTCGCATGTCCATTTGTGGCAATATGAGGGACATACCTCAATAAAGACGAGTAGTGCATGGCGTAGTCCGAAACCGTCATGCTTCCTTGTTTCAAATTTGAAAACTCATCCTCCTTGGATTGCCTTGCCGCAGCTGAAAAGTATCGGTTCAAAAACCGAGTCCTGAATAGAGTCCAGTCTATCACCATGCCTTGTGCTCGCAGTTCCATAACAGTCGTCCTCCACCACATGGAAGACTTCTTGGCCAGTTGGAATTCTGCCAGTCTTAACCAAGCCGTTCTAGCACACGGCGCGGATACAAATATTTGTTCCAATCTTTCCAGCCACTCTTCGGCTTCTTCTCCAGTCTCTGTTCCCTCAAACATCGGTGGGTGAAAGGTCAGGAACTGTGTCAGACTAAGTTCCCCTGGTAGTAGTGTCTGGGCAACCGGTTCCACGCCCACGGCAGGTGGGGGTAAGGGATTTGCCTGTCCAATACTAGCATTCACGCTCCCAACATCCCCGACCTCTTCATTAGCAGCCATGCTGTAACACAAATGTTAACAACAATTCCAAAACAAGATATATATGTTATGCCATTAGATAACATGAATGAAAATAAGCATGTTAGTATAACAGTTCATACTCCAATATGCGCCACATGCATAAACATGCTCAAATGTAAACACTTAGCTAACCATGCTAAGGCTACCCTTCACTCAATCCCGGGTTCTCTAACCACTGCTCTGATACCACTAATGTAAGGACCCTAGTTCCTTAAGTGCGGATTAAAGGCATAATTAAATTTTTCCATACAAAATAAGGTTTGAAGGTCAAGTTGATGCCCTGAGTTAATTAAATTACAGTGCCAAATAAAGTTTCAAAAGGGATTAGTTACATTCCCAACCAATGAATACTAATCCTATAGCTTTACACTACTCCTAGAGCAGATACTATACAAAAGGATTTGGCCTGCTAACAAGAGCACTCCTCACTGGCTCACTGCATCACCCGCCTTAGCCCCTTCCGCCCAAGTACCTACAGGAACAACCCCAAACCGTGAGCATGTATATAAATCATATCCACAATAATATGATCACAATTAAATGCATAAACCATAAATGCAATTCACTTCCTGTGTTTAACATATTTAAAAGCTCCATTGGTTGTCCCTGTATCACAATAATAATCAAAGATTATAATACCGATATACATGTCATGACATGAACTCATTCCGTGTACACCAATTTCCAATTTCCAGTCTTATTATATCAGTGGCATAATACCCCTCGCGTTTATATGACAGCGGCATTAATACCCCTCGCTTCGACATATTAGCGGTATAATATCCCTCGCATCAATATGACAGCGGCATTATCCTTCGCTTCGACATATTTGCGGCAAATATTCTTCATCGCTAAATATGACAGCGGCAAGTATTCTATCATCGCTTCGACATAACAGCGGCAAGTATTCGATCATCACTACGATATAATCTCGACTCACAATTTATATATATGCAACCGTAATGCATATCCAATCACATATGCAACCAAAATGCATAAACAAGACCATGTATGCAACCACAATGCATAACCAATTCAAAGCGTAATAAATACGTTTTACCGTCCGATGCTCGTACGTCTCACTACGTACCTTGATTCCAAAAGTGGAGATTATCGTGGACTTTATCTCCTATGCTGTGTGCCCACCTGGGATGGTTCTACACATTCACACAAATTAATATTAGGAGCCAATAATAGTCCGATATCAAAAATTCCACAAAAAAGTCCAAAAATCCAATATTTTAACCTTCGCGATCGATCGCCCATCACGGCGATCGATCGCCCAAACGTACTGCCCGAGCCCCAAATTTTTCATCCTTCGGCGATCGATCGCCACACTTGGCGCGATCGATCGCCAGACCCGCCGATCGATCGCCCAAGAGTGGCGATCGATCGCCAAAAGCTTCCAACGCCTACTGCCTGGGCGCGATCGATCGCCTGAAATGGGCGATCGATCGCCGACCCCTGTAACCCGAAAAATCTCCATTTTTGCACCTCAAAATCATTCCAACCCATTCCAACACAAAACCAACAAACCAACAACTCAAATAACATCATAACCCTTCAAAATACACCTTAAAACAACCATAAAACCAACCCCCAAACAAAACCACAACAATCCAACCCAAACCCATTTTAAACCCTTCAAAACCATTTCAATCTTAAACCAAACACAATAAAAGCAATGGGGAGGTATCCATACCTCTAGGGGACTCCAAAACTCACACCAAAACCCACAAAGCAAGCTTCTTGAAGGTTTTCTCTCCAACCTTGAGCACAATTTCGAAAATGGGGAAAAGGAAGGGTTTGGTGGTGGTTTTGGGGAAAGTTGTAAAGTAATGGGAATTAAAGGGGAATGGGGTATAAATGATTTAATTAAACCAATTGCCTTCCACAATTTACCATGGTGTATAAAACACCCCAACATGATATTTAAAAGGCATTTTACCATAATGCACCAAAATCCCAAATAAAACATGATTCATCCAATTAATCATAACCCAGTTCAATTAAACCATAAAAATCCCCAATTACCCAACATGAATAACATGTACCCCGAAATGCTCTACCGGGTCACTCCTACCAGGTGACTAAGCACTTCACCAAGATAATTAATTCCAACAATTAATTTAATTACCACCATTAAAATCATATAACCAAAATTAATGCTCAGTTGCATATAATTATTTCGGGGATATCACAAATATCATCATCATAAACTTATGCAATCAATACATAGTCATAGTTAGGAGGGTGTTACCGTCCGATGCCCGTACGCTTCTTACGTACCTTAATTCCAAAATGGAGAAGTTGTAGAACTTTATCTCCTTGAAGTTGTGGGTACCTGGGATGGTTCTACATAACCATACAAATCGATATTAGAAGCTAAATATAGTCCAATATCCAAAAATCCCACAAAAAATAACAAAAACACATAATTGTGTGACTCGCGATCGATCGCTGAGATGCCCCGATCGATCGCGAGATCGCACTGCCCGTTGCTGACTTTTTGTGCCTTCGGCGATCGATCTCCACTTTTGGCGCGATCGATCGCCAACCTCGCCGATCGATCGCCCAAAAGTGGCGATCGATCGCCAAATGGCTCTGGAGCCTACTGCTAGCTCGCGATCGATCGCCAAAAACGGGCGATCGATCGCCGATCTCTGTACATCAAAAATTCGCCATTTTTGAGCATTTTTCAAGCTCCACTTCAACCCCTTTAAATCCAAACTTTACTACAACATTAACATCATCATAACACACTAAAACCCACATAAAACACCTCAAAAATCATACCCCAACAACATACAACATATACCCAACCCAACCCACTCAAATCACTTCAAAATCAACCCATTTCAAATCCAAACTTCATAAAAACTTAAGGAAGGGTTTCATACCTCTTGAAAACTCCAAATCTTAACAAAGATCACACAAACACAAGTTTTGTGGAGTTTCCTCCTTCCTCCTTTGAAGGATTTCGAAAATGTGGTAAAGGGGTAGGGTTTGAGAGTGATTGGGGATTTAAGAGTGAAAAGGGTAAAGTGAGTTGGGTAAGGTGGGGGAAAGGGTTAATTAAATTATACCCAAAATTAACATCATGTATGAAATACCCCAACATGGTATTTTAAAAGCATTTTACAAAAATGCAACCAACTTCATTAAATTCATACTTTCCTCATAATTAACAAGTAACACAATTAAATCATGTTAACCCCATTTCCTATCATGCATAACATGCACCTTGAAACGTAACCCCCGGGTCATGCCTATCATGTGACTAAGCATTTCATCATAATAATTAATTTCAACACGTAAATCAATTATCCACATAATTAATCATATAAACATAATTAATGCCTTTATTGCAATTAATCATTTCGGGGCGTCACATTACTCCCCTACTTATAAGATTTCATCCTCGAAATCGCATGCACTTACCCAAAATGAAACTAAACATAAATCATACCAGAAAATAGTTCCGGGTAGTGCTGTACCATACGCCGCTCCGTCTCCCACGTAGCCTCCTCGACACCCCGACGATCCCACTGAACTTTGACCATCGGTAAAACTTTACTTCTTAGTCTGCGATCCTCACGATCCAGAATTCTGACCGGTCGTTCAACGTAGGATACATCTGAGTCTAACTGCACTTCAGTAGGCTGTAAAACATGAGACGGGTCTGGCTCATACTTCCGTAGCATAGAAACATGGAAAACATCATGAATCCCAGATAAAGACGGCGGTAGAGCCAATCGGTAAGCCAAAGTGCCGATACGCTGTAATACCTCATACGGTCCAACATACCTCGGGGATAACTTTCCCGCATACCAAAACGAACTACACCTCTGGAGGGTGAGATTTTCAAGAAGACCCTGTCTTCTACTTGGAATTCTAGCGGTCATCGCCGCTTGTTGGCATAGGCTGCTTGCCTATCCTGGGTCACCTTCATCTTTTGGCGTATCAACTTAATCTTGTCTTACATATCCTTAATCATATCCGGTCATCCGACCGCTTTACTAGTCAAGTCCTCCCAATACAGCGGTGACCTACATCGTCGTCCGTAAAGAGCTTCAAAAGGGGACATTTGAATGTTCACCTGATAGTTGTTATTATAGGAGGACTCCATCATTGGCACTGAATCTTGCCACGGAGTATCAAACTCCAAAACATATGCCCTCAACATGTCCTCGAGCGTCTGAAGGGTACGCTCTGTCTGGCCGTCTGACTGAGGGTGATAGGCCGTACTCAGTCTCACCTCGGTGCCTAAAGCCGTCTGGAGACCCTCCCCGAAATGTGAAGTAAACCGTGGGTCTCTGTCAGACACAATCGAGACTGGAACTCTATGCAACCTCACTACATCCCGCACATGTAATTGGCCATCCTTAGGTATGTGAAAGACACATGACAAAGGATGAAGTGAGCTACTTCGTCAGTCTATCCACGATCACTAGATCGTATCGAATCCAGAGGCCGCTCTTGGCAAGTGGGTTACAAAGTCCATATATACATGCTCCCACTTCCATTGGGGGTACTTCCGAGCTCTTCAGCTCGCCATAAGGCCTCTGCCTTTCTGCCTTTACCTGCTGGCAGATCAAACATCTTTTGACAAGGCCATAACATCACGCTTCATACGTCTCCACTAGAAGCGACCGCTTAGGTCCTTGTACAACTTTCTTATTCCTGGGTGGATACTGAACCGGCTACGGTGAGCTTGCTCCAAGATTCCTTTACGCAACTACGGCGTATTTGGGACTACTCATCGGTGGCCCAATCACAATGAATCATCTTCTGCCACTCTGAACTTTGATGACCGTCCTTGAAGTACTATAGATGATCATCTTTGAACCTCATCATCCGATCTCCGGCTTTCCTGATAACCTCAAATATGTCTGGCTCGGCCGACAAGATCGACACTCGCACCGGCGATGTGTCCACATCAATATCATAGCCCGGACGGCAATAAGAAGTCATCATCGCTGATAAACACATAGTGTCCTCAGCAGTACTTTTCACTTCCGACTTAAGGTGCCTGCTATTAGGTTGCTTTACCAGGATGGTACTCAATCTTACAGTCAAAATCCTTGAGTAAGTCCATTCATCTTCTTTGTCGCATATTCAACTCAGCCTGTGTGAACAAAACTTCAGGCTCTTATAGTCCGTGTAGATGGTAAACGACGTACCATCCAAGTAATGCCTCCAAATTCCAAGGCAAACATAATGGCTGTCAGCTCCAAATCGTGGACTGGGTACTTAGCCTCATGTGGTTTCAACCGCTTTGATGCATAACCCAGCACAAGCTTATCTCGCATCAACACATAGCCCAAACCTTGAAGTGATGTATTCGTGTACAAGGCAACCTCTTGTCTTCAGAAAGAATCACCAACCCTGGTACTGTCGTCAGACGACGCTTCAATCCTTGGAAGCTTTCCTCACAAGCTTCGGACCAAAAGAATGGGACTCCTTCCTGAGTCAACCGTGCCGGCGGCTTAGCGATATTGATATAACATGATCCAAAGATACAACACTGCTCGACCAGAACTCGTACTTACTGAGCTTTGCATACAACTGATGATCCCTAAGGATCTGGAGTACTGTTCTCAAGTGCTTTACATGTTCCTCTTCAGTTCGAGAGTAAATAAGTACATCGTCAATGGAAACTATGACGAACTGATCCAAACATAGTTGGATCACCCTGTTCATCAGGCTCATAAAATGGTTGGGGCATCCGTCACCCCAAAGGGCATGACTAAGAATCCGTAGTGCCCACATAAGGTCCTGGAAGCTGTCTTCTGTACATCGTCCTTTCAAACTCGAATCTGATGATCCCCGCTCTCAGATCGATCTTACTGTAGAACCTCGTACTCTGCAGTTGATCAAACAAATCATTAATCCTCAGAAACGGATACTTAATCTTCACTATGGCTTTGTTCAGTTGTCTGTAATCGATGCACAGCCGCATCGAACCATCTTTCATTTTGACAAATCAGACTGGTGCACCCCAGGATGATATGCTAGGGCGTATATAGCCCTTGTCAAGGAGCTCCTGCAACTGAACCTTTAACTCCCTTAGCTCCGCTGGTGCCATCCTATACGGGGCACGAGAAATGGTAGACGTCCCTGGTAGTAACTTAATCCCAAACTCGACCTCGCTCGTCGGTGGGAATCCGGGAATCTCTTCCGGAAATGCATCATGAAACACCGCCACTACGGGCACATCCTCAACCTTTAACTCTTTCCTCTTTCAGTAATAACCATAGTATAGTTGAAATATCCTTTGTGGTCTTGTTCCAATAACTGTGCCATCTTGACAACAGATATTAACGGAATCCTTGAACGGAAATCATCCCCATAGAATGTCCATCGGACTCCCATATCAGACTTGAATCGGACAGTCCTTGTCTGCAGTCCACAACTGCCTGATACCTGTTCAGAACATCAATGCCTACAAACTGACATCCCCAGAACAATCAAGTCTGTCCTCATTTCGTTATCCTCAAAATAAATGAGGCCGTCTTAACCAATCTGATCAGTTATCAAACTTCTTCCAGCGGGGGTCGAGACTACAAGAGGCGTGGGCGACGGAGAAGTACATATGTGGTGCCTTTCCACAAAACTTGTGGACATTTGCTGCCATACTGCAAGATAAGGGTTAACAACAACACCCAAAAGCAGTTCAAAAAATACATCGTTAGAGAAGCGAAACATGTTAGTACCACATCATATACTTCATATGCAACTTATGCACAAAACATGTTTAAAAGTAAGCACCGAGCCAACTTATTGCTAAGGCTACCCTTCACTCATTCCCGAGTTATCTAACCACTGCTCTGATACCACTAATGTAGGGTCTTCCTACCTTAACGTCATATTATACACGTATTATGGACTAAACATGCATTCATAACCTCTTAAGGGTTCCGGTTGCATCTTTGAGCTAATAAGATTACGGCCAAAAAATGAAATTTCAACCTTAATTAATTACATTCTCAATACGAATGTTAAAGCGATATAATTATGCCACTACTAGAGTAGAGACTATCCAGAAATCTTGAATCCTAACATCTTTCATGCTCCTCATAGCTCACTGCCTCAACCCGGCCCTTAGTCCTTTAGCCCACAAGTGTACCTACAGGAACAACCCATCATGAGCATGTATATCGTTACTTAACATCATAGGGCAATGGCATATAAATAAATGCATGAAAGTAATTGGTAACGTATACTTCCTGGTTAATTGTATTAACCCTTTTTGGTTGTCCCTGTTTCATAGCCATACCTAAAATCATTAATTCTTGACATGAATGATTAAAATCGACGTCTTATAAATATCGTCGTCTTACAGCATCATCATCGTATAAGCATTATCATCTTATACATATCATCATTTATGACATCATCATCATATAAGCATTATCATCTTATAACATCATCATCATTTAAGCATCATCATCTTATAACTTCATCATCTTATAACATCATCATCATTTAAGCATCATCATCTTATAACTTCATCATCTTATAACATCATCATCATTTAAGCATCATCATCTTATAACTTCATCATCTTATAACATCATCATCATTTAAGCATCATAACAAGATACAACAGTAAATGTACGAAGTCTTGGTTAAGTAATTTACTGGTTATTCGTTAACTTCTTCTTGTTAACCCTGATTTATCTTCATGCATATGGGCATCTTACTCCGTGGTATCTTACCACACAATAACGTCATATGGCCTCTTACCATATGGGCATCTTACCCCGTGGCATCTTACCACACAATAACATGGTATGGCATCTTACCATATGGGTATCTTACCCCGTGGCATCTTACCACACAATAACATTGTATGGCATCTTACCATATGGGCATCTTACCCCGTGGCATCTTAGCCCGTAATAACATCGTATGACATCTTACCATATGTGCGTCTTACCCCGTGGCATCTTACCACATAATAACATCGTATGGCATCTTACCATATGGGCGTCTTACCCCGTGGCATCTTACCACATAATAACATCGTATGGCATCTCTCTATATGGGCATCTTACCCTTTTATAAAACATCGTATAACATTGTTATAAACTTACTTATCGCAATCATCATCATAAACATCATCATCATCTACATCATCATCATAAACTTACTTATCATGGTCATCATCGTAAACATCATCATCATAAACTTACTTATCATAATCATCATCGTAAACATCATCATCATAAATATCATCGTAAACATCCTCATCATAAACATCATCGTAAACATCATCATCATAAACATCGTCGTAAACATCATCATCATAAACATCATCATCATGATCTTCATCGTAAACATCATCATCATAAATATCATCATCATAAACTTATGCAATCAATACATAGTCATAGTTAGGAGGGTGTTACCGTCCGATGCCCGTACGCTTCTTACGTACCTTAATTCCAAAATGGAGAAGTTGTAGAACTTTATCTCCTTGAAGTTGTGGGTACCTGGGATGGTTCTACATAACCATACAAATCGATATTAGAAGCTAAATATAGTCCAATATCCAAAAATCCCACAAAAAATAACAAAAACACATAATTGTGTGACTCGCGATCGATCGCTGAGATGCCCCGATCGATCGCGAGATCGCACTGCCCGTTGCTGACTTTTTGTACCTTCGGCGATCGATCGCCACTTTTGGCGCGATCGATCGCCAACCTCGCCGATCGATCGCCCAAAAGTGGCGATCGATCGCCAAATGGCTCTGGAGCCTACTGCTGGCTCGCGATCGTTCGTCAAAAACGGGCGATCGATCGCCGATCTCTGTACATCGAAAATTCGCCATTTTTGAGCATTTTTCAAGCTCCACTTCAACCCCTTTAAATCCAAACTTTACTACAACATTAACATCATCATAACACACTAAAACCCACATAAAACACCTCAAAAATCATACCCCAACAACATACAACATATACCCAACCAAACCCACTCAAATCACTTCAAAATCAACCCATTTCAAATCCAAACTTCATAAAAACTTAAGGAAGGGTTCCATACCTCTTGAAAACTCCAAATCTTAACAAAGATCACACAAACACAAGTTTTGTGGAGTTTCCTCCTTCCTCCTTTGAAGGATTTCGAAAATGTGGTAAAGGGGTAGGGTTTGAGAGTGATTGGGGATTTAAGAGTGAAAAGGGTAAAGTGAGTTGGGTAAGGTGGGGGAAAGGGTTAATTAAATTATACCCAAAATTAACATCATGTATGAAATACCCCAACATGGTATTTTAAAAGCATTTTACAAAAATGCAACCAACTTCATTAAATTCATACTTTCCTCATAATTAACAAGTAACACAATTAAATCATGTTAACCCAATTTCCTATCATGCATAACATGCACCTTGAAACGTAACCCCCGGGTCATGCCTATCATGTGACTAAGCATTTCATCATGATAATTAATTTCAACACGTAAATCAATTATCCACATAATTAATCATATAAACATAATTAATGCCTTAATTGCAATTAATCATTTCGGGGCGTCACATTATTCCTCGTTGCTCTCACGAGAGCAGAGCTTGCGGAGATTGGAGTTGGAGCCTATCCAAGTGCTGTACCCCCACATGTGTCACAACAGCGGCAAGCTACTGATAGCTTGAGGCCCCGAGGAGAGCCATTTAAACCTCGTGGTGCCTCTTCATCCTCACGGTTCAGTGGGACGAAATTCTTTGGGCAGAAGCAAGAGGGCAAAAAGAACAATTGGTCAGCCAACCGAGGGTCTGTGCAAGGAAATAGATCGGGGGAGCCAAGGTGCGACAATTGTGGAGGGCCACATTCTTTGAGTAAGTGCCCTGCCTGTTATAGTTGTGGCAAGATGGGCCACATCTCTCGGTATTGCCCCACTCGGGGAGGATAGTCAGATTTTCAAGGGAATAGGCCGAGATTTGAGGACAGGACAGTGCACCAGAGGCAGCAGTTTGTGCCTCGACCATCGGGAGGTCAGACAGTGGGACCGCCCCAGGGACAGGTGTATGCACTGACCAGAGAGCAGGCGCAGGCAGCCCCGGAGGAGGTGATCGCCGGTACGTGCCATTTATTTACGTACCCTACTTTTATTTTGATAGATACAGGTGCCTCCCACTCTTTTGTATCTGTGGGTTTTGTGGAGAGACACCATATGCGCACGTCTTCTTTACCCACGCCTCTCATGCTCTCGACACCACTGGAAGAAATGTCGTTGCTGATCAGTTTATGGCAGATTGCCTCATTTATTTTGAGGGCAACGAGTTGAAGGCAGACTTGATTGTGTTGGGCATGTCAGACTTCGACTGCATCATGGGTATTGACGTTCTGAACAGATATCAGGCAGTGGTAGATTGTCGGCAGAGAACAGTGAGGTTCAGATCTGATTTGGGAATTCAGTGGACTTTTTATGGCAACAGTTCTCGTGCGAAGATTCCGTTGATTTCAGCAATCAAGATGACTCAACTGTTGGACGTGGCCACATGGGCTATCTCATCTATGCCGTGGACACGTCTGGGAAGAATAAAGAATTGAGAGTTGAGGATGTACCAGTGGTGGCAGAATTTGATGATGTATTCCCAGAAGAGATCCCAGGTTTCCCACCGGCTAGAGAAGTTGAGTTTGGGATCGAGTTGTTACCGGGGACATCCGCTATCTCTCGTGCACCTTACAGGATGGCACCGGCAGAGTTGAGAGAGTTGAAGGAGCAGTTGCAGGAGCTCCTTGACAAAGGATATATACGCCCGAGCGTATCGCCATGGGGCGCACCGGTTCTCTTTGTGAAAAAGAAGGATGGTTCGATGATGTTGTGCATCGATTACCGGCAACTGAATAAAGCCACAGTGAAGAACAAGTATCCTCTCCCGAGGATTGATGATTTGTTTGATCAGTTGCAAGGTACCAGACTTTATAGCAAGATTGATTTGCGATCCGGGTATCACCAGATTCGATTCAGAGGATGATGTATAGAAGACATCATTTCGGACTCGGTATGGGCACTACGAGTTCTTAGTGATGCCGTTCGGTGTGACGAACGCCCCGGCTGTCTTTATGAGCTTGATGAATCGGGTGTTCCAACCCTATCTTGATCAGTTCGTCATTGTATTCATCGACGACATTCTCATCTACTCCCGGAGCGAGGAAGAGCACGTGAAACACTTGAGAACGGTGCTCCAGATTCTCAGAGATCACCAGTTGTATGCCAAGCTCAACAAATGTGAATTTTGGTTGAGCAGTGTAGTATTTCTGGGGCATGTCATATCTAGCAGCGGGATATCTGTGGATCCCAGGAAGATTGAAGTTGTGGTGGAGTGGGCTGCACCCACTTCTGTACCTGAGATACAGAGCTTTCTGGGTTTGGCCGGCTATTATCGACGCTTTGTCGAGGGATTTTTGAAGATTGCCAAGCCGTTGACACAGTTGACCCAGAAAGGAGTACCATTCTTTTGGTCAGAAGCTTGTGAGGAGAGCTTCCAGGAGTTGAAACACCGTTTGACGACGGCGCCGGTATTGGTGATTCCTACAGAAAACTCCAGATTTGTTTTGTATACCGATGCATCACTTCAGGGCCTTGGGTGTGTACTGATGCAAGATAAGCATGTAGTAGCTTATGCATCGAGGCAGTTGAAGCCGCATGAGACTAGATACCCAGTCCACAACTTGGAATTGGCGGCTATCATCTTTGCCCTGAAGATTTGGAGACCTTATTTGTATGGTACTTCGTTTACCATATACACGGATCACAAGAGCCTCAAGTTTTTATTCACTCAGGCGGAGCTGAACATGAGGCAGAGGAGGTGGATGGACTTACTCAAGGACTATGATTGTGAGATTGAGTACCATCCCGGAAAGGCTAATTTGACAGCAGACGCTTTGAGCCGGAAAGTGAGGAGTTCTGCTGAGGACGTCATCCATTTGTCGGCTATGATGACCTCCTATTGCCATCTAGGCTATGACTTCGACATAGATGCATCACTTGTGTATGTATCGACCTTGTTAGCTGAGCCAGATATCTATGAGAATATCAGGAGAGCTCAGAAGTCAGATGATGAGGTTCAGAGGTGGTTATCTTTAGTACATCTTGGTCAGCCAACGAAATTCAGAGTGGCCGATGACGGATCCTTGAGATTGGGTAACCGTTGGGTGGTTCCGAGTACACCGGAGTTGCGTAGATGGATCTTGGAGCGAGCTCATAGTAGCAGACTTAGCATCCACCCAGGCGGGAAGAAGATGTATAAAGATCTGCGTAATCAGTTCTGGTGGAAAATGTTGAAATCTGATGTCGTCACTTTTGTTAAGAGGTGCTTGATCTGCCAGCAGGTTAAGGCAGAGAGACAGAGACCTGGCGGCGAGTTGAAAAGCTTGGAGATACCGAAGTGGAAGTGGGAACACATTTCCATGGACTTCGTGACTCACCTGCCGAGGAGTGCTTCAGGTTTTGATGCTATTTGGGTGATTGTGGATCGATTGACTAAGGTAGCTCATTTCATCCCCTATAGCATGACTTTCACCTTTTTGAGGATGGCGCAGTTGTATATTCGAGATGTGGTGAGATTGCATGGGATCCCCATTTCCATAGTGTCAGATCGAGATCCACGATTCACATCTCATTTTTGGGAGGGTCTTCAGTCAGCCTTGGGAACTGAAGTTAGATTGAGCACTGCTTATCATCCTCAGACGGATGGCCAGACCGAGCGTACTATCCAAACGCTCGAGGACATGTTGAGGGCTTGTGTATTGGAGTTCGATGTTTCTTGGCAAGATTCGGTAGCCTTGGTAGAGTTCTCTTATAATAACAGCTATCAGGCGAGCATTCAGATGGCTCCTTTTGAAGCTCTTTGGTGTGCGTTTATCGTGTACGCCCAAATTAACCCTTCTTCAGTTAATGACAAAAATATGTAGTAGTGGAAGTAGGGATCGATCTCACAGGGAAGGTAAATTTATTTCGTGTCAAAAACGAATAGGAACAAAGGGGTTTTAGGATGAATGATTACTACTAAGCAAATTCTATAATTAAACTAATTAACGAGATTAACTAAGATGATTTAAACTTATGAGAGTGAAGCGATTCTTGGTTTCCAGGTAACCGTACTTTTGGAAAATTATCTTTTAGTCATCAAATCAAAACATTCGAATTCTTTCAATTATCTATCGATTGGAAATTCAATTCTTACTCATCTTATTCGTAGTCAAAGAGAAAACAACATTCAATTCAACCCTTACCAAATCTCTAATCACCACTACAGCCGTTAATGATTAAATCAATGATAGTTTTCAAAACTAATGAGTTCGATAAATCTAATCAATGAAAACTACAGCCGTTAAAATTGATTACTCAACCGTTTCTCCTAAGAATTCAATAACACCTACAGCCGGTTAATATTGATCTTAGTTGTTTCTTAACAAACTATCGATTATGCAATTGAATATTAGGTGATCGGTCTAATACACAAACACAACAATCATGGAATTCGAAATTTGAGAAACAAATTGAAATCGAAATCTAATTCAACAATCAAACCAAATTCTCATAAAAGATTTAAATCCAAAAGTAGGTATCCCTTCAACCAAGAATCGAAGAGTTTTAGCCTAGCATAATTAAATCTAAAGACAATAAAAATTCGATGGAAAACATTAAATAAATAAAGGAAAAGAAATTACTAATATAAATCACGATTCCGGCTTGTCGATTCCGGTTCCGTTCTTCGTTGTTCTTGAAGAAAACTTGAAAACAAATTAATCTAAAATCTCCAAATATTCTAAGAGTATGAAAAACTATCAAAAACTGCTGCTAATGAGGCTTAGTCTCGAGTTTTAGGGTATGGAAGTGATAAATATGGGATACAATCTTTTAAACATGGTAAAAGACTCAATTTCCAAATTTCCGGACTCTTCGGCGATCGATCGCCTTGAATGTGGCGATCGATCGCTGCATTATTTTTTTCGGAAAAACCCTTGAGGCGATCGATCGCTATAAAGTGGCGATCGATCGCCGAGCTCCAGTAGACTTTGGCGATCGATCGCCACTTCTTCGCGATCGATCGCTGGCTCTTCAAATTTGATGCAAATGTTTCTGTCCATAGGCGATCGATTTCCTCTTCCGGGCGATCGATTGCCACCTCCAAAATTACATTTTTGCCCTTTTCTTGATCAATTTTGTGTCCTTGTCATGTCCATGTCTCTCCTTGGTCTTTACACATCGTTTTTAGCTCGTTTTCTTCGATTGTACCTACAATTACACAAATATACGATTAGGTAGCATACGTATCAAATTATCTATCAAAACCTACCAAATCGTAGACAATTAAGCACTCAAGATGTGTCTATTTCTAGTCACATCAAACTCCCCCATACTTACTCTTTACTCGACCTCGAGTAAACCAATAAAACTACAATATTTTTGTTTGGCTCATAGGTTCATAACAAAGCCACTTGTCCTCACTTTAATGCCTCAACAATTTTAACATGCATAATAATGAACGCCGGTGAAAAGTTAACAGTGGAATAAGTTCAATCCCTAAACATTTCGTACCCAACGAAGTAGTGAACGTGTGTGTGTGGTCATAAACAAGTGTTGTGTACAAATTATAGATCCAAAATATGCAAAGCTATAATAGTTCAAGTCATACACTAACACAAGTATAAGCTCACTTGCATACTCTTCTCCACTATCTTAGCTACTTTGCAAACATAAATCAAGTAGGTCTTTATTAGCTTGTAGCTTGGCCTAGGTATTGGCTTATGAAAGAAAGGGTAAGGATATTCAAACAAGAGAGTATGATGAAATGCACACTAAAAGCTTCTCTTCTTGTATGAATTTTTCAACTTTGTTCTTTTTCACAAGGTTTATTTCACCACTTTGCTTCTTTTGTGCCTTGGCTCCCCTTGGAGTCATATTTTTATCTATTTTTTCAAGGCATCCCTTTTTCTTTCATGCATTCCATTCTTTTGACAATTAAGCTCACAAATATACTTCAATGATTCCCAAGTGCATTTGAATGAAATACATCATACTCCCTTAAAAGGTATGGATTAAAATCACATTTAGGCTTAAAGGGTAGGATGATAAGCTAGTCAAGAAATGTTGAATGGGGGTCTTTAGTATGCTTAGCATACTACCATTCTTTTACATTTAAGGCTCAAAATAGGTACTAGAGAATGATTTTGTTTACATGGTAGGCTTGAAAGGCTCAAACGCATCAAAGATTGCCTATATCACTTTCATGTTTGCAAGTAGTCTAGACATACGCCTCAAAGAGCATGTAGTTAAGTTCTAGCATGTATTAGAGACTTCTTAAGACTATCACAAAGTTCACACAATCTTCACTAAGTTATGCACACTTCACAAGTCATGACAATAATGTGCTCAAATTATTCAACTTACTAAGTTAAAGTACACTTTGCTTTAGAGTTCAAAGTGTTCCAAAGTTAACAATTCACCTATGTTCAAAAGCATGCATGATATCAATTAGGTTTCATCATGGGCTAGTGATTCTAAGCATGTGTTCATTACTAACTATGAGCTCAAAATTTTCAAATTTTTCGATTTTTTTGTATTTTTGCAATAAGAAAAACAATAACACAGTACTAATCCCTCCCCCATACTTAAATCATACATTGTTCCCAATGTAAGGCAAAAAAAATACAAGAGAAGATAAAAGTTCAACTATGAAAGCAATAAAAATAAAAAGGTAAAAGGGAAACTAACTCCCCTTGGGTTGCCTCCCAAGCAGCGCCTCTGTTTAACGTCGGTGGCCCGACGCTAGTCCTCTATCAAGGTGGTTGATGCAGTGTTGCTCTATCCTTCCTTAACCACCTCAATATCTTCTTCACTCCTCGGTATCTCGGCTTGTTGCTCTTTGAGTGGTCGTCCCCAGTCTTTGTTACTCCTCCAGCATTTGTTGCTTGCTTTGGTCGATCCGGTTCTTTCCAATGGTACGATCCTGCAAGTTAGAAAAGAGAGGGTCAGCAGTATCATGAGTAGATAAAATAGCAATCATATGAACAGTAGGAAAAGAGCTCGAATCTATACCTCTCTTATCGTTAAGGCCATCAGTAGCCTTTTCCATCTCCCACAACTCATCATTATCAAAATCAGAATCATAATCATCATGCACATCAATAACGTAACTAGAATGCTCAAGAAGTTTAATGGGTTCATACATGTTGAATTTTTCAATTTCACCATTTGACTCCATGGTTATCAAGCCGCTATTTAAATTGATCACTGATTTTGATGTTTTCAAGAATGGTCTTCCTAAGATAATTAGACTAGAAGGATCACCATTTCCCATGTCTAAGACATAGAATCGGCTGTGAAGACCAAGTTCTTTACATGCAGAACTACGTCCTCTACTATCCCCTTAGGTATGACCGTGGATTTATCAGCTAAGTGAATAACTGCGCTATTTCTTTTTAAAGGTCCCATCTTCAGTTGAGAGTACATTGAGTAAGGCATGACATTTATGGACGATCCTAAATCGAGCATAGCCTTCTCAATCCTAATAGACCTAATCTCACATGGGATAAAGAACATACCTGGGTCCTTGCATTTAATGGGGATGCTTCTTTGGTTATCCGCCGAAACATTGTCATTGAGCTCGACTTTGGGCTGCCCTTTGTGTTCCTTGCTTTGATCCTCTTTCACGGTCTCATGCAATGGGGCTTGCTCTTTGCAACGTGTACTCATCTTGTAGAGCCCTTTGAGTCCGGCACCTTTCCTATTGTCCTTCAATGCTTGGGGGAAAGGGGGTGCTAATTTATATTCAGAAAGTTTAGGGAACTCACCTCGTGGTTCCTCCCCTTGCATTGGCTCTTCAACATCTGTCTCTGTCTCCGTCATCTCTTCTTTTTGGGGTGGCGTCAGTACCACCTTCTCTTCAGCTGCATCTTCATTCACATACACTGAGCACTCACATTTTCCCGGGGGTTCATCTCTGGTTGTGACGGCAATCCATTTGAAATTCTTGCTTCGATCTTGCTGATTGAAGTTGCCAATTGTCCCATTTGCGTCGTCAAGCTCTGGATGCTTGCCCTCGTCTTCGGTTGAAATTGTAAGCTATTTTCAGCAATAATTTTAATGCTATGTTCTAACCTGTCAAAGGAGGGTACACTGGAGGTGGTGGAGGTCGTTGATATGGCGGTCTGTAGGGTTGAGGTTGGTGCATCTGTGGGTTCCCATAGCCTGGGTTCGGATGGTCCCTCCACCCTTGATTGTAGTTGTTTGGTGGATGGTCATAATTCCTTTGAGGGGGGCCTGGGAATCCTCCTGCAGCATTTACGTTCTCCGTGGTTGTCTCTTGTAGTGAGGGGCATGCGTCTGTGGAATGGTTCGCAGCCAGACAGATTCCACACGGCTTTGTCTTTCCTACATTTCCACCTGCCATACCATGCACAAGAAAAGTGAGGTCTATCAGTTGTTGTTCTAAGTTTGATACGTTTACCTCTTTTCTTTGCGGTTTTCCATGGCGCACAGATCCGAATTGTTGGGAGTTGACGGCCATGTTAGCTATCAACCTTCTAGCTTCCTCCGCTGTTTTATCTATAAATGCTCCTCCGCTTGCCGCATCCACTAAGTTCCTGTCAGAAGAAAGTAAACCTTCATAAAAGTATTGGATGAGAAGGTGTTCACTTATCTGGTGTTGTGGACAACTTGCGCACAACTTCTTGAATCTCTCCCAGTACTCGTGTAGTGATTCCTCGTAGAGCTGCTTCACACCATATATCTCTTTCCTCAAGTTCGTTGCTCTTGAAGCTGGGAAATACTTTTCTAGGAATACTCTTTGTAAGTCAGTCCACGTAGTGATCGATCCGGATGGTAAGTAGAAGAGCCAGTCTTTTGCAGCGTCCTTTAGAGAAAACGGGAACGCTCTTAGCTTTATTTGATCCTCAGTGATTCCGGTCGGCTTCATGGTGGTGCACACCACGTGGAACTCCATCAGATGCTTATGCGGATTTTCACCTGCAAGACCATGAAAAGCTGGCAATAAGTGAATTAAACCAGATTTAAGTTTGAAGTTTACGTTATTGGCCAGAGCAGGGAAACTGATGCAGAGCGGTTGTTGATCCAAGTTAGGATTCGCCAACTGCCTCAAGCTTTGATTTGCAGCCATCATGAATCTCTCTTCTTCTTCAAGCAGCCTTGCTTCTCTCCTTCTCTGATGTAGCGTCCTCTCAATCTCAGGATCGTAGTGAAAGTTATCTTCGTGATTGAACGATCCACCTGTACTCATTAACAAACCAAAGTAGTGATGCGGGATAAAAATAATAAAAAATCGACACAAATAAATGTTGCCTTCCCCGGCAGCGGCACCAAAATTTGGTGTGGTTTATCGTGTACGCCCAAATTAACCCTTCTTCAGTTAATGACAAAAATATGTAGTAGTGGAAGTAGGGATCGATCTCACAGGGAAGGTAAATTTATTTCGTGTCAAAAACGAATAGGAACAAAGGGGTTTTAGGATGAATGATTACTACTAAGCAAATTCTATAATTAAACTAATTAACGAGATTAACTAAGATGATTTAAACTTATGAGAGTGAAGCGATTCTTGGTTTCCAGGTAACCGTACTTTTGGAAAATTATCTTTTAGTCATCAAATCAAAACATTCGAATTCTTTCAATTATCTATCGATTGGAAATTCAATTCCTACTCATCTTATTCGTAGTCAAAGAGAAAACAACATTCAATTCAACCCTTACCAAATCTCTAATCACCACTACAGCCGTTAATGATTAAATCAATGATAGTTTTCAAAAATAATGAGTTCGATAAATCTAATCAATGAAAACTACAGCCGTTAAAATTGATTACTCAACCGTTTCTCCTAAGAATTTAATAACACCTACAGCCGGTTAATTATTGATCTTAGTTGTTTCTTAACAAACTATTGATTATGCAATTGAATATTAGGTGATCGGTCTAATACACAAACACAACAATCATGGAATTCGAAATTTGAGAAACAAATTGAAATCGAAATCTAATTCAACGATCAAACCAAATTCTCATAAAAGATTTAAATCCAAAAGTAGGTATCCCTTCAACCAAGAATCGAAGAGTTTTAGCCTAGCATAATTAAATCTAAAGACAATAAAAATTCGATGGAAAACATTAAATAAATAAAGGAAAAGAAATTACTAATATAAATCACGATTCCGGCTTGTCGATTCCGGTTCCGTTCTTCGTTGTTCTTGAAGAAAACTTGAAAACAAATTAATCTAAAATCTCCAAATATTCTAAGAGTATGAAAAACTATCAAAAACTGCTGCTAATGAGGCTTAGTCTCGAGTTTTAGGGTATGGAAGTGATAAATATGGGATACAATCTTTTAAACATGGTAAAAGACTCAATTTCCAAATTTCCGGACTCTTCGGCGATCGATCGCCTTGAATGTGGCGATCGATCGCTGCATTATTTTTTTCGGAAAAACCCTTGAGGCGATCGATTGCTATAAAGTGGCGATCGATCGCCGAGCTCCAGTAGACTTTGGCGATCGATCGCCACTTCTTCGCGATCGATCGCTGGCTCTTCAAATTTGATGCAAATGTTTCTGTCCATAGGCGATCGATTTCCTCTTCCGGGCGATCGATTGCCACCTCCAAAATTACATTTTTGCCCTTTTCTTGATCAATTTTGAGTTCTTGTCATGTCCATGTCTCTCCTTGGTCTTTGCACATCGTTTTTAGCTCGTTTTCTTCGATTGTACCTACAATTACACAAATATACGATTAGGTAGCATACGTATCAAATTATATATCAAAACCTACCAAATCGTAGACAATTAAGCACTCAAGATGTGTCTATTTCTAGTCACATCACTCTTTATGGCAGACGGTGTAGATCACCCTTGTGTTGGGATGACTTGGACCGCAAATCGGTCGGAGGACCGGAGTTGATTCGAGAAATGGAAGAAAAGATAAAGATGATAAGGCAGAAAATGAAAGCAGCCCAGGACAGACAGGCAGCTTATGCGAATAAACAGCGGAGACCGTTGGAATTTCAGTTGGGAGATAAGGTCTTTTTGAAGATCTCGCCTTTCAGAGGCGTTGTGCGATTTGGTATGCGCGGGAAACTGTCTCCGAGGTATGTTGGACCGTACGAGATTTTGCAGCGCATGGCACCTTAGCTTACTGACTGGCTTTGCCACCTTCTTTATCTGGTATACATGATGTGTTTCATGTATCGATGCTGCGGAAGTATGAGCCGGATCCATCTCATGTGTTGCAGCCTTCCGAGGTTCAGTTAGAATCCGATGTGTCTTATGTGGAACGGCCTGTTAGAATTCTGGATCGAGCAGACCGTAGACTTCGGAACAAAGTGATACCTATGATCAAGGTTCAGTGGGATCGCAGGGGTGTCGAGGAGGCTACGTGGGAGACGGAGCGGCATATGGTGCAGCACTACCCAGAACTATTCTCTGGTATGTGATTATGCTTAGTTTCATTTTGGGGTAAGTGCATGTGATTTCGAGGATGAAATCTTATAAGTAGGGGAGTATTGTGATATCCCCGAAATAATTAATTGCAATTTGGGCATTAATTGTGTTTGTATGATTAATTATGGTGGTAATTAATTATGGGCTGGAATTATTTATCATATGGAAATGCTTAGTCACATGATAGAGTGACCCGGGAGAGCATTTCATGGTGCATGTTGTGCATGTTGGGAAAATTGTTATGAGCATGATTTATTTGCCATGGTTAGCAATTAATTGGAAATCATGAGTTTAATTGGTATTTTGGTGCATTTTGGATTAATGCTTTTAAAAATATCATGTTGGGGTGTTTTATACACCATGGGATTGTGGATGCATTTTAATTAAACCCAACCCCTTTATACCCCAACCCCTCACCACCCATCACTTTACTTTCCCAATTTCTCCTCCAAACCCTTTTCCCTTTTCCATTTTCGTTTTTGTGCATAAGGGTGGAAAGGAATCCTTCCAAAAAGTTGATTTGTGAAGTTTATTGGGAGATTTGAGGTCCCCGAGAGGTATGGATGACTCCATGTCATTTTTATAGTGTTTGGTTTAGTTTTGAAATGGTTTTGAATGATTTTGAAATGGGTTTGTTGTGGGTTGGTGTTGTTTTGGTTGAGGGTTGGATTTATGTTTGTTTTGAGGTGTATTTTGGAGGTTTATGATGTTATTTTGTTGTGGGTTTGATAGTTTAAGTTTTGGTATGGTTTGGAATGGTTTTGGGTGCATTAATGGTGGAAAATCGCGAGTCTGTGCGAGGCGATCGACCGCCTGAAATGAGGCGACCGATCGCCGATGGGCAGTACCAAAATCACAGAGTAGGCGATCGATCGCCTGAAATGAGTCCACCGATCGCCGAGGGGCAGTGGCTAAATTTGAGGTAGGCGATCGATCGCCATGTTTGGCGCGATCGATCGCCGCGAAGCAAAAATTGAGGCGATCGATCGCCTCAGCGAAGCGATCGAACGCCAGCTGTGGAATTTTGGCAAATGATTTCTTTTGAAGAATTTTTGGTATTTGACTATTATTTGGCTTCTAATATGGGGTTGTGTGATGTGTAGAACCATCCCAGGTAGCAACGCAACCAAGGAAGTGAAGCCATATAATTTCCACTTTTGGAAAGGTACGTAGAAGACGTACGGGCACCCAACGGTACATGTATCTAATATACTCATTGTTTATGCATTGTGGATGCGAGTATATGTGGAATTATGCATTATGGATGCAAATACATGTTGAATTATGCATGATGATTGTATATGCATATGATGGTTATTGGTGCACATCCCATGAGTCGTGGTCATCCCTTGATGATTTTAATGCTTGCCGCTATTTGTTTTGTTGCCGCTAAATGTGAAGCGAGGGGTGGGAGCGCCGCATGTCACATTTGAGCGTGGTTATCATATAGGGCGAGGAAAGAATATTTGCCGCTCAATGTGAAGCGAGGGGTGGGAGCGCCGCATGTCCATTGAATCGAGGTTATTCTATGCCGCCTATATATAAATAAGCGAGGGGCATTGAAATACATTGTGATGGACAAACTAGGGATTGGTAATTGGTATTTGGTACTGATGAGATGGTATTATGTCATGACATGTGTAGACCATTAAATAATCTATTGATTATACTTATGAGTTATGGTACAGGGACAACCAAACTGGAAGCGTTTAAAATGCATGGGAAAAACAGGAAGTGTTTTATTGTGGTTTATGCATTTACGCCTTATATTCATATTGTGTTGAATATGAATGATATTATTGCTCATGTTTGGGGGTTGTCCTTGTAGGTACACTTTTGGCATGATAAGAAGGGCTAAGCGGGTTGAGACGGTGAGCTTGAGAAGAACACTTTTGGGAAAAGAAGGACATGATTACTTTTCTATAGTGTCTACTCTAGGAGTAGTGTGAAACTATAGTTGATAACATTCTTTTTGATTTGAAAATGTAATTAATCCATTGATGGTCCTTGATTTGGCATGTAACTCTTAAGGCTCATAGTTTCAACACGATTATTTTACTCTGATAATTTATATTAGCTCTAATTATGCCCTTAATCCGCACTTAAGGAACTAGGGTCCTTACATTCGCTTTCTTAGCAGTTAAGAGCAAAGACGCCAGTTTGAATCTTTGATTGGCCTTAAAGAGCTCTTTGCGCTGCACAGCAATCCGAACATCGTCGGTCTCTGTCCCCTTCAGAACTTCTTCTTCCATTTTTTGAAGGCGTCTGAGTTTGCCGAAGAACTGCTCAATGTGGTTGATTTTTCTGTATTCGACGTACTCATCAAAAACCACAATGAGCTCCTTCACTTTTTCTTCAACGTCCTCCACAGCAATGTCAATTGCTGTCTGTGCTGCAAATTTGGGCTTAGAGGAGAGTGGTTCGGAGAGAATGGTTTTGCCCTTGCCAGTGGAGGGAGGGGACTTGATCCCTGATTGGGTATAGTCGTCCAACTCAGTGATAACAATCCCTTTGACCACGGGAATGGTAGAGGGGACTCGGATGGTTACATTGGGTGCAGTGGTTGAAGTGGTTGAAATTTGGGTTGTAGGTTGGGGTGCAGGGGTGGCTTTTGTTGGAGGCAATATTGGTAAGGCTTTGAGAGGTAAGGTTTTGCTGGGCTTGGTAATCTGGGTTCTTGGCTTCTTGGGAAGAGGCTTGGCTGGTGGCGAGGGAGCAGACTGAGTTTCTTCAGAGTCAGTCTGGATGGTTAACTTTCGCTTGACTCATGGTTTGCGAGCAGCAGCCTGTTCTTCTCCCTTCTCAATCTTGACTGCCACCAGATCTGTAGGGGTAGGTGGAGCACTCTTGGATTTCAGCAGTGCTAGCCCTTTGGAGTTGAGAATCTTGAAGGGACTCAGAGCAGACTGCTTCCCCAGCTCAATGTCCAAAGTTTCCAGTAGCTTGCTGAGAGGAACAGCGAAGCAGACGGCCTGTTTGGAGGTGATCACTGTTTCCATCAGAACTCCAAAAAGAATCACGGACCAATTCATCTTCTGACCGGAAATAATAGCAGCCATGGCCCTGAATTTCTCGGTAGTGACGGCGTCAAAACTTCCAGCTTTGCCCAATAATGGCTTGCCCATAATTTCGCACAGTACCTGAAATAAAAGAGCATTTCCTTCTTTTTGAATGAGGGCTGCAGGCGATGGCCAAAAATAGAAATTTTCCCCCGAAGAGCTGTGAAAGAGACTTGAGGAATCTGTCCAAACTCAGTTAGTCCGGAGTTGGGTAGACCAAAGGTCTTGGCCAGCGTCATCGGCGAGATTTCAACTGTTTTGCCCTTGACAGATGTGGAGATGAATGACTTCTGGGATACAGCATTGGCAAACAGTTCACGAATCTCCGACTCGTAAACCACTGTGCCACACTCCAAAAAGTTTCTCAATCCAGACGATTCCAAAGCTCGGAAAATGGAGACCATCTCTGCATCTTCAGCCCTGTAAATATCATTGAACTCAACGGAGAGAGTGTTGTGAGTTATGGTAGCCATTGGAGTAAAATGAAAAACAATATACGAAGATTTTTGAGAGAATATGAGAGAGTTAGAACGCAGACAGGCGGTAAATGGTAAAAAGTGAATGAAAATTAAATGTTCAGCCCGCTAAATAAGAGAGAGAAGACACATGTCTTTATCTCGAAGACTGATGATTAAATAATTCAAAATAAACTGTCAGGATAAAAGAAAGATAAGGCGGTTAAAATGCAATCAGTCCGGGCTGTTTTTGTTTTAAATAAAAAATAAATAAAAGATTTATTGTCCAGACAGATCATAGGATAACATCAGATTGACATAGATTGGTCTGAAAGTTCGGACGGTCTGTGTCTTTCTGAATATTGTATTATCGATCTGTGCCAACAAAAATCTTTAAACGCGAAAACACGAAAACATCTAAACTATCAGGATAAGTCAATTAAACCAAGAATTTGACGGAAATAATTAAACTTAGCCTCAGGGAGCGGTTTGGTGAAGATGTCTGCTGCTTGCTGCTCTGTTGAGATGTGCTCGATCCGAATCTCCTTTTTGCCAACATGATCTCGAATAAAATGATGTCTTATATCAATATGCTTTGTTCGAGAGTGCAGAACTGGATTATATGTTATAGCGATTGCACTTGTGTTGTCGCAAAATATCGGAGAGTCAACAGCTTGGATGCCATAGTCTTTGAGCTGGTGTTGAATCCAGAGCATTTGAGCGCAACAGCTTCCAGCGGCAAGATATTCTGCTTCAGCTGTGGATGTGGCAATTGATGTTTGCTTCTTACTGAACCAAGAGATCAATCTTTCACCTAGAAATTGACACGTTCCACTGGTGCTTTTACGATCAATCTTACAGCCAGCGTAGTCTGCGTCTGAATATCCGATCAGGCTGAAGTTAGAATCTTTGGAGTACCAAAGACCAACGTTCTGAGATCCTTTCAAGTATTTCAGAATACGCTTAGCAGCAATAAAATGTGATTGCTTTGGTTCTGACTGAAATCTGGCGCACATACAGACTGAGAACATAATATCAGGCCGGCTCGCTGTAAGATATAAGAACGATCCGATTAGTCCTCTATACATAGTCACTTCGACTACCGTTCCCCCTTCGTCTTTGTCTAACTTGATTGTATGACTCATTGGAGTGGATGCAGTTGAACATGTTTCCATTCCGAATCTCTTAAGCATCTCTTTGGTAAACTTGGTTTGGTTGATGAAAATTCCATTGCTGAGCTGTTTGACTTGGAGACCCAAAAAGAATGAGAGTTATCCCATCATACTCATCTCAAACTGTCCCTGCATCAACTTGGAAAATTTCTCGCATAATTTGGGGTTAGTTGACCCAAAGATTATATCATCAACATAAATCTGAACTAACAGGGTATGTTCCCCCTTAATAAATTTAAAGAGAGTTTTATCTACTGAGCCGATCTGAAAATCGTGGTTCAGCAGAAACTGAGATAGAGTGTCATAACAGGCCCTTGGTGCTTGTTTCAGACCATATACTGCTTTATTCAGTAGGTATACATGATTAGGGAATGAGTGGTTCTGAAATCCAAGAGGTTGCTCGATGTAAACTTCCTCCTGAAGCTTACCATTAAGAAATGCGCTTTTGACGTCCATCTGATATACCTTGAAGTCTTTAAAGGCAGCATATGCAAGAAAGATTCTGATTGCTTCAAGTCTGGCGACTGGTGCAAAAGATTGATCAAAGTCAATTCCTTCTTCTTGTCGGAATCCTTGTGCCACCAGTCTGGCCTTGTTTCTAACCACATTTCCATCTGCGTCCAGCTTGTTTCTGAAAACCCATCTGGTTCCAATAACCGGCAGATAGCTTGGTCTGGGGGTTAGATTCCAAACTTGATTTTGTTCGAATTGATTAATTTCTTCTTGCATGGCCTTAATCCAGTTGAAATCGGTCAGAGCTTCATCGATCTTCTTAGGTTCCAGAGTTGAGATGAAGGCAGCATGAGTGAACTCATCCATCATCTGTCCTCTAGTTCTAATCGGTGCAGAGGGACTTCCAATCACTAGATTAGGTGGATGCCTCTTAGTCCATCGATAGCTTGACTCTGGATTGTCTGGTCCAGCCGGATGAGTAGTAGTAGTAGAGGTATGATCAGCATCTGCTTTGATATGAGAGTTTGGATCATCCGGATCGGCTCGATCTGGAGAAGCTTCATTGCCTTGATCCGATCTGGCTGGTACTTCAGGTTCTGGTGGATTGTCTCTTGACCTGTTAGCTACAATCTCATCATCACTGTTAGCTTCGAGATGGATATTTTCCATCTGATTTTGAATTGATTCTTTGTTACCCTCAACACACAAAGATTCATAAAAAATTACATGAACTGATTCTTCTACAGTTAAGGTTCGATTATTAAAAACTCGATAAGCTTTGCTAGTTGATGAATATCCTAAGAATATTCCGTTATCTGACTTAGCTTCAAATGTTGTAAGATGATTCTTACCATTGTTGTGAACGAAGCATTTACAGCCAAATACATGAAGGTGAGAAATAGACGGTCTATTACCAGTCCATATTTCATATGGAGTGAGATTCAGCTTCTTGTTAATCATAGACCGATTTTGAGTGTAGCATGCAGTATTCACAGCTTCTGCCTAGAACTTTTGTGAAATTCCAGAATCAGCAAGCATTATTCTTGCTGCTTCTTTGAGCGTTCTGTTTCTTCGTTCTGCAACTCCATTCTGTTGAGGAGTTCTGATTTGAAAACTCAGTGCCTTTGTCACTTCGAATCCTGTCTATGCTGGATGATTTCTCGTTCTGAGTGCGTTTCAGCAGCTTGATCAACTTCGGACCGGTCTGATCTTTCTTGCTCAAAAATATAGTCCATGTAAAGCGTGAGTAATCATCAATAACTGTGATGACCAGGGATTATAGGTATTAATCCCGTAGTGTTAATAATCCCTAAAGTGGTTTTACGTGGCGATTTGGAATTTAATCGAGGTGTTGGGCCTTCTGGGCTCGTTTATTTGGGCAGTTGGGATCGTTGGATCCAGAGGTTGAGATTGTATTCACATTACGGTGTAAAACCTAAGAGTTGGGTTTTTGATGTGTCTCGGAATCTCGGGTGCTATGTGAGCACCGGTAGAGGGTTTTGGAGTTAGAGAGAGAGTTTTTGAAAACAGATGATTTTTAAGGAATCATGATGTATTGGTGGGGCTATTATTTTTTTGGGGTATTTTTGCTATAAATAGCAGTTGAACCCGAAATTTTAAGGAAATTATCATTTCAGCCCAATTTCTTTCTCCTCCCTCTCTCCCGCGCGATTTCCCGCTGCTACAGCACCCCCGCCGCTTCAAACGCTTCGCCCGCCGCCGTCCCGCCGCCGATCGGCGCGTGCGACCTACCCACGGCTTCGTCTCGTCCAGGCGCTCCTTTCCCCTCCGTCAATTCGAAGTTTCGTCGCGTCTTGGAGTCGGATTTTGCTGGTAAGCGTCGATCCCCAATTTCTAGGGTTCTTCGTTTTTCGTTCGATTTTCTTCCAATTTTCGTATGGATAGCCTCCCTTACCCCTTTTGCATCCCTCTCATGTTATTCCCTACTAAATTCGGTGGTTTTGGTTCGAAATTATTTTCGAAAATTGGTAGGGTTTGGTTCGAATTTTGGGGGTTTTTGGCAGGGGTATTAATTCGTGCAATGGATCGATTATTGCATGTTTTAGGTGTATTATGATGCTTGATTGAGATCGAATTGAGAAGCTATGGTTCGAATTTGAAGAATTTTAAGGGTTCGAATTTAAGGGCTTGTTTGGGTTCGAATTTAATGGTTTTGAGTTCGAAAATTGGGGGTTTTTGTCAAGGGATGTTGATTCTTGCTTGGATAGCTTAATTGACATTTTAGATAAATTATGGTATTTAATTGGGTTCGAAATTGTGAGATTAGGGTTCGATTTTTGTAGGGCATTCTTGAACAAATTTCGATATTGTCTCATTTATTTCCTTCCCTGCATGTACCCTGCCCCGGGTCTTTTAAGAGGATAATTGTCGTGTGTTGACAATATTTTGAGGGATATGGGTGTGCTTGAGCATGGGTTGCATGTTCGTAATTAATTGTGAATTATTTATCGTGTTAGCACATCATTCCTCGGGGCATGGAACTCGAGCAAGGTTTGGCTCGGACTTCGGTAATTTAAGGTACGTGCGACGTACGAGCATTACTATATATATGTGAAATGCATAAGGTGTTTTTGATTGCATTGAATGTTTTGCGTATGGTTATACATATATGTTGATATGGCCAAGGAATGACCCAAATCTTGATATCGCAGCTTGTAGCGTGCGTGACACTAGAGTAGGATGACTCTTACATGATATAAGGGGTACTGGGTTTATATGACTATATTATGAGACATTTGAGATGTCTAGGTTTGTAGAATCATGTATTCTTCGTGAGACATTGAGATGTCTAGGTTCGTAGAATCATGTATTCATTATGAGACATTTGAGATGTCTAGGTATAATGGAAAGCGAGATTATGAAATCAATATTAGATATTGATATATTTATATTTGCATGTATATGAACTTGGAATCATTCATTATTGATATTTGAGAATCAGGCATGCGATGTGTAAATCAATGTGTTGATTTACTGATTTATGAGGTTTGATGAGTTTGATTATTGTGAGAACAGGGACAGTACACGGAATCCCGGATGAGGTTGCCATCCAGGGAGTATCATTTAAATTCATTAGCATTTACCTTTGTTGTAAATTATGAATTTCATTATTATGATTATGGGATTTTGTGTATTGGTATGCTCACCCCGTTGGGGGCTGTCTCTGTTGGGACAGGTGGACAGGTACATCGATGGCTATGGAGCTGAGCTCGAGCTGTTGGTTTGAGGTACTCCCAGGATCGTGGTACCAGGGCTTGATGGAGCACGGTATCGTAAAGAGTACCTATACATACACCTGAGGATTTATACATATTCATGATGCTCGCATGTGAGCACGATTATACTTGTACATGGATTGTATATAAAGGCATGAGCCTATCTCTCTTTCATCTAAGGTTGCATGCAATTAGAGGTTGAATTGCTAGAATGATATGAGAGTCATTGGTGTATTATGTGTGGTGTCTTCCCTGGCTGGGAATTTACTAGTATTGCTGCTTTCTGTTGAGTATTATGCTTTCCCTGGCCGGGAATTTTGTTATGTGTTGTACTCTTTTTTTTTGGGATAGCTCTATTTATGGGGAGACTCTGCCCAAATTTTTATAAAAGTTTACAATGTGAAAAGTGGCACCAAGGGGTTGGTAAAAGGCAAACATATGAGTCTTTCATTGACAGGCAATGATTAAGTATCATCAGAGCTTCCCGATTGACATTTTATAGAAAGCATGTACCACACATAGTGGTTAATACACTAATCAAGGTTTAAGGGCTTGGGGTCCTTACATTAGTGGTATCAGAGCAGTGGTTGCTCATTGGGGCTGTTAAGGGCCTAGGAAGTTATTGATAGCACATATTTATGCATGATGGCATCAATGTTGTATGACATAACAAATTGTTTATGTGCTATTATGATATGAAAAGTGGTATTGCTAACCATTGTGGTTGCAGGAATCGTGTGGAACACGATAGGATGGCATTAATAGGGATATTTCCGAGGTAACATGTACTTTATGTTGTCTTGTTGACACATGATGAATGCAAAGTGGTGCATTAAGGTTATGATATATGTTATTGTGCATTGTTTTTGCATATGCATGTTGTGAAATATAAGAGGTGTATTTCTTGAGTCAAAGTTATCTTAGTAAGGATTTTAATGGCTTATGCTAAAGTCCATTGCATGGAGTAGCAACGCTAAAGTCCATTGGAAGCGATGAAGAATCCCGCTTACATGGAGTAGCAATGCTAAAGTCCATTGCATGGAGTAGCAACGCTAAAGTCCATTGGAAGCGATGAAGAATCCCGCTTACATGGAGTAGCAACGCTAAAGTCCATTGCATGGAGTAGCAACGCTAAAGTCCATATGAAGCGATGAAGAATCCCGCTTATATGGAGTAGCAATGCTAAAGTCCATTGGAAGCGATGAAGAGTCCCGCTTACATGGAGTAGCAACGCTAAAGTCCATTGGAAGCGATGAAGAGTCCCGCTTACATGGAGTAGCAAGAAGCATTAAAATGTACTAATGATAAGGGCTCAAGATGAAATATGGATTTAAAGAGGAAGGATGTCATGACATTTATTTATGAAACCATACATTCTTATAATGCGTTTTTATTATGTATTGAATGTTGATGCATAGCGTATATGGCTATTGTTGTTAACCCTGATGGTTGCAGGTTACAGGAAATAAGGAATACGAAAAGGAATGATGATTATACATATGCACGGGCATCCCAAGGGCAACATGTATTATGTGGTTAGTCATTTAACACAAGGTAAATCAAGGTATGCATAAGATAGTGCATTATGATATGATACATGTTGATACGCATCGTTTTGCATATGTATATTGTGAAATATAAAGTGAGGATTTCAATGCTTACACTAAGGTCCATATGAAGCGAGGAAGGATTCCGCTTATATGGAGTAGTGAGAAGCATTGAAATGCACTGATATTTCACGAGTCCAGGTTATCCTAGTGAGGATTTCAATGCTTGCACTAAGGTCCATATGAAGCGAGGAAGGATTCCGCTTATATGGAGTAGTGAGAAGCATTGAAATACACTACTGATAAGTGACTCAATTCGAGGTGTATTTATAGCGATGGTTCATTCCGCTATATCTATTGGCGATGGTTCATTCCGCCAGGTGTATTTATAGCGATGGTTCATTCCGCTATATCTATTGGCGATGGTTCATTCCGCCAGGTGTATTTATAGCGATGGTTCATTCCGCTATATCTATTGGCGATGGTTCATTCCGCCAGGTGTATTTATAGCGATGGTTCATTCCGCTATATCTATTGGCGATGGTTCATTCCGCCAGGTGTATTTATAGCGATGGTTCATTCCGCTATATCTATTGGCGATGGTTCATTCCGCCAGGTGTATTTATAGCGATGGTTCATTCCGCTATATCTATTGGCGATGGTTCATTCCTCCAGGTGTATTTATAGCGACGGTTCATTCCGCTATATTGATTGGCGATGGTTCATTCCGCCAGGTGTATTGATAGCGATGCCTCTTTCCGCTACTATGTGGACGATGATTCATACTCAGGTGTATAGCGAGGTTTCATGCCACTTATTATATGACGAGGTGTCATGCCGTCGATTCTATAGCGAGGGATTTTGCCGCTATGTACTCAGCACAGGATTTTGCCGCCTTCGAGCGATGGGTGCTGATTACGCACTATTATTGAGCGACGGAGACAGGTATGACGCTATATTGCTAGCGATGAGGTATGAGATATTGCTATTTTATTAGCTTTATTTTAGCTGGCATGCATTGATATACATGTTTTATTATGCCTATTTTACTAGCATGATAGTGGATTGACATACGCTGATGTACATGTATCGTCACTAGTTGACAATGTTTTAGATGCCATGAGTTGGCATGTGTCGTCACAGGATGACGATGACGATGATGTAGGAGATGTCTTATTAGACATGCATCATCGTTACGATGATCGATGCGTTGAGTATACGTATTCAGTGGTATGCCTTGGGTGCCAGTACCGAGCACAAGGTGGCGTGTGCCACACCGATTGACGTGACCCTTATACCGAGCGGGTTGCTCGAGGAATGGTTGGATGCGCTGTACATGTGATTGCACCGCAGCTTATGTTTGGGGTGATCATATTACGAGTGGTGATACCCTTGAGGTATGCTCGCTGGAATGGCTTTTGGCCATGTGATTTGACGACAGGAGTAATCATGGTGGAAATTACTCGCTTTCTGTCGATGTGACATGTGGTAGACATGATCACACCACCCTTGAGGGTGTAGGATGGGTCCTAAGGGAGTAGGATCAGGTTATGTTAAGTACATAGGGACATTGGAGTGTCCAGGGTGTAATGTTGGATAAAGACCCACTACTCTATTGAGTTTTCCTCCCATAGTATGTTATACCATGTGGAAACGTCCGTCTTATTGGTAGGTTTGAGGTAAACCTAAGGAGGCAGAGACTAGGTTGTCTGCCGCGTGTGTGTAGCACCATGATGGGCTTGCTAGAGCCGTTACACTGCTCGTTGGAACCAAGTTTGGCAAATCGTAAGGTGATACGATGTGGATTGTGGTGGACTCTAGTAGTCACCATGTCATTGAGGTTAAGGTTGTTCATGCCTCACTGAAACGTGTATACGTTTATGTTTAATCTTGGAGACTTGTCTGGGACAGCTCAGGATGTTGGAGTACCAACAAGAGAGTCATCAGGTCGTTATTGACTCAATCTAAGGGAACCCGTGTATTAGGGATACAATGGGTGTTATTATATCCAGTTTTTTTCCGAACGATGGTTCGAGACTTGTGGATCTCGAGTTCAATGGCGCTTCCCTTGCGAGGAAGGAGGTAGTATTATACCTATTTGGGAATCTTTGAAAGATTCGGTAAGTTGGTGCAAGTGGTGTTGATTTTGGGAATCACACCGTGTATTGTTAATCGTCGATTATCATCCTCCACTGAGTAAGGAATGACTCAGAATTGACGGTTGTGTTTGGGGCTTAGGGATATGTGGTAGATACCCGAGCCGAGTGCATTGAGTATGCATGCGATATCAGTGCTTAGGCAGGTATACCGGTGAGTATACGGATGCCAGTTATTGATTTCCTCTCTGTTAAGCATAGAGTTATGCTATTTTAGGATGGTTAAATCTCTGATGTGAGATATGGAACACCTTGAGATTGGGAATCTCCATGGCACGATGATTATGAGGGATAATCGTGAAGTTAGTTGACTCCCTTGAAGAGGGATTTTCTTGCGAGGGTTAAGGTATTTCCCTTGTTGGTGTTTTCCTTCGAGTTATGCGACAGCCTTCCCAAGTTTGGATTGTTAAATCCGAGGATTTTCAAGGGATGGCAGGATTTCGGATTGGTTGAGTGTCGCTGACGACACAAGCGTTGAGGATGCAATGGGTTTATTGCATGCCCCTTAAGGAATTTAAAATCTGCGGAGTCTCGGTTGTTATTTATGATCAGGACGTGATTCTTAGAACATCCGGAGGTGGACATCTTGTGCGATGTCTTTTGTTTGAAATTGTGGCCGTGAGTTGCCCAAATTAAGTTGCAATGAGGCGACTACTCCTTCGATGGAGGAAGTTTGAAAGTGGAAACCAGGTTTGGTATGTGTACACCGTGGTTGTACTAGTGTTTCCCTCGTAACGATGTATGTTAGACATCGTGAGTCTTGGTAAAGATGTCATTGGATGATATCTACGATAGAATCAGGAGCGATTCGAATCCTTACAGTTTCAGTTGACTAACTGCTTTTGGATTATTAGCGTTGAGTTGTACTGACGCTCTTTGACGTTATGATGGATTTGGAAGTCTACTCCACTCCATAGTTTGACACGAGGTCAACGTTCTTACGGTTGAGGTGTCATTCAGGACGTGTTCGTACTGTTGTATTAGATCAAAGGAGGACTGTCCGATCTACAGTCGTAAGTATTGGTTGATTTGCAGTCATGAGAGGCTGACTTCTGGGATGACCCGCATCGAGGTACGTTTCGCCTCTTGGGTGATAGGTTGGTTTTGGTAAGTCGCTCTGTTTCAGAGTTTGATGAGAGGTAAGTATCCTCGCGTTTATTAATACGATTCTGATATGGTCAGGAATCGAGGTTATGGCTTCATGTTGTTGTGTAGCCTGGGTGTTACGTGATACACCAGTGCTAATTTCGAGGACGAAATTCTTTTAGTGGGGGATATTGTGATGACCAGGGATTATAGGTGTTAATCCCGTAGTGTTAATAATCCCTAAAGTGGTTTTACGTGGCGATTTGGAATTTAATCGAGGTGTTGGGCCTTCTAGGCTCGTTTATTTGGGCAGTTGGGATCGTTGGATCCAGAGGTTGAGATTGTATTCACATTACGGTGTAAAACCTAAGAGTTGGGTTTTTGATGTGTCTCGGAATCTCGGGTGCTATGTGAGCACCGGTAGAGGGTTTTGGAGTTAGAGAGAGAGTTTTTGAAAACAGATGATTTTTAAGGAATCATGATGTATTGGTGGGGCTATTATTTTTTCGGGGTATTTTTGCTATAAATAGCAGTTGAACCCGAAATTTTAAGGAAATTATCATTTCAGCCCAATTTCTTTCTCCTCCCTCTCTCCCGCGCGATTTCCCGCTGCTACAGCACCCCCGCCGCTTCAAACGCTTCGCCCGCCGCCGTCCCGCCGCCGATCGGCGCGTGCGACCTACCCACGGCTTCGTCTCGTCCAGGCGCTCCTTTCCCCTCCGTCAATTCGAAGTTTCGTCGCGTCTTGGAGTCGGATTTTGCTGGTAAGCGTCGATCCCCAATTTCTAGGGTTCTTCGTTTTTCGTTCGATTTTCTTCCAATTTTCGTATGGATAGCCTCCCTTACCCCTTTTGCATCCCTCTCATGTTATTCCCTACTAAATTCGGTGGTTTTGGTTCGAAATTATTTTCGAAAATTGGTAGGGTTTGGTTCGAATTTTGGGGGTTTTTGGCAGGGGTATTAATTCGTGCAATGGATCGATTATTGCATGTTTTAGGTGTATTATGATGCTTGATTGAGATCGAATTGAGAAGCTATGGTTCGAATTTGAAGAATTTTAAGGGTTCGAATTTAAGGGCTTGTTTGGGTTCGAATTTAATGGTTTTGAGTTCGAAAATTGGGGGTTTTTGTCAAGGGATGTTGATTCTTGCTTGGATAGCTTAATTGACATTTTAGATAAATTATGGTATTTAATTGGGTTCGAAATTGTGAGATTAGGGTTCGATTTTTGTAGGGCATTCTTGAACAAATTTCGATATTGTCTCATTTATTTCCTTCCCTGCATGTACCCTGCCCCGGGTCTTTTAAGAGGATAATTGTCGTGTGTTGACAATATTTTGAGGGATATGGGTGTGCTTGAGCATGGGTTGCATGTTCGTAATTAATTGTGAATTATTTATCGTGTTAGCACATCATTCCTCGGGGCATGGAACTCGAGCAAGGTTTGGCTCGGACTTCGGTAATTTAAGGTACGTGCGACGTACGAGCATTACTATATATATGTGAAATGCATAAGGTGTTTTTGATTGCATTGAATGTTTTGCGTATGGTTATACATATATGTTGATATGGCCAAGGAATGACCCAAATCTTGATATCGCAGCTTGTAGCGTGCGTGACACTAGAGTAGGATGACTCTTACATGATATAAGGGGTACTGGGTTTATATGACTATATTATGAGACATTTGAGATGTCTAGGTTTGTAGAATCATGTATTCTTCGTGAGACATTGAGATGTCTAGGTTCGTAGAATCATGTATTCATTATGAGACATTTGAGATGTCTAGGTATAATGGAAAGCGAGATTATGAAATCAATATTAGATATTGATATATCTATATTTGCATGTATATGAACTTGGAATCATTCATTATTGATATTTGAGAATCAGGCATGCGATGTGTAAATCAATGTGTTGATTTACTGATTTATGAGGTTTGATGAGTTTGATTATTGTGAGAACAGGGACAGTACACGGAATCCCGGATGAGGTTGCCATCCAGGGAGTATCATTTAAATTCATTAGCATTTACCTTTGTTGTAAATTATGAATTTCATTATTATGATTATGGGATTTTGTGTATTGGTATGCTCACCCCGTTGGGGGCTGTCTCTGTTGGGACAGGTGGACAGGTACATCGATGGCTATGGAGCTGAGCTCGAGCTGTTGGTTTGAGGTACTCCCAGGATCGTGGTACCAGGGCTTGATGGAGCACGGTATCGTAAAGAGTACCTATACATACACCTGAGGATTTATACATATTCATGATGCTCGCATGTGAGCACGATTATACTTGTACATGGATTGTATATAAAGGCATGAGCATATCTCTCTTTCATCTAAGGTTGCATGCAATTAGAGGTTGAATTGCTAGAATGATATGAGAGTCATTGGTGTATTATGTGTGGTGTCTTCCCTGGCTGGGAATTTACTAGTATTGCTGCTTTCTGTTGAGTATTATGCTTTCCCTGGCCGGGAATTTTGTTATGTGTTGTACTCTTTTTTTTTGGGATAGCTCTATTTATGGGGAGACTCTGCCCAAATTTTTATAAAAGTTTACAATGTGAAAAGTGGCACCAAGGGGTTGGTAAAAGGCAAACATATGAGTCTTTCATTGACAGGCAATGATTAAGTATCATCAGAGCTTCCCGATTGACATTTTATAGAAAGCATGTACCACACATAGTGGTTAATACACTAATCAAGGTTTAAGGGCTTGGGGTCCTTACAATAACAACGAGAGTATACCGCATCCCCCCTAAACTTGTTATTGGTATGGGACCAAACAAGTCCATATGCCATAGTTCTAAACAACGAGAGGAGGATTTGTCATTCTTGTTTTTGAAGGATGATCTGATCTGTTTGCCCATTTGGCAAGTTTCGCAGATCTTATCCTTAGCAAAATCGATCTTGGGCAGACCGATAACTAAATCATGTTTACACAGGCTAGAAATAGTCTTAAAATTGATATGATTCAAGAGTTTATGCCATAGCCAATGTTTATTATCATTGTTAGCGATGAAGCAAGTAGGATTATCAGGTTGAGCATGATTCCAGTTAATCTTATATGTATTTCCATTCCTGATTCCTACAAGCATGGTTATACCGTCTGATGATTTAACAGTGCAAGTGTGTTTGTGAAATTCTACAGCATAACCATTATCACAAAGTTGACTTATACTAATCAGATTATAGCACATATTTTCAACTAACAGCACATCATTGATAATAATGTTACCATGGACAATCTTACATTTGCCCACGGTCTTACCCTTTGAGTTATCCCCGAAAATGATCTTGGATCCAGTACATTCTGTAACTTCAGATAGCAGCTCGATGTTTCCAGTCATGTGACGAGAACACCCGCTGTCCAAGTACCAGTCTGATGCAAGTTTCTTCGGTACCTGTTATCAAACATATTTATTGTTGGTACCCAATCTTATTTGGGTCCAAAACGGATTAGCCCTTTGGGAACCACACCTGTATCAGCTTTAATGGCTTGTGTGTGTGTGGTGTGCTGTGAGCTGGTCTGTTTCGATGTTGTGTGTGATAATGTGTGCGATATGGAACCCTTTGATTCTCATGGGGTAGTCTATATCTTCGTTGAACTGGTTTTGAATTTGTGATGTCCCCGAAATAATTATATGCAATTTGGGCATGTTTATGTGATTTATGGTGATAATTAAATCTGTGTTGGCGTAAATTATCTTGGTAAAATGCTTAGTCACATGATAGGAGTGACGCGGTAGAGCATTTCGGAGTGCATGTTATTCATGTTGGGTGTTTGGGTGTTTTAATGGTTTAAATGTAATGAGTTGTGTTCATTTGGTAAAGCATGATTTTAATAGGGACTTTGATCCATTGTGGTAAAATGGTTTTTAAAATATCATGTAAGGGTATTTTATATATCATGCTTGGGTCTTGATGCACATTTTAAACCATAACATGGCATGAGCCACTTGCTCACATCTTTACATCCCATCACCTTTTTCTCTACCAGCCTTTGTCCCCAAGACCCCATCCCTCCACCTTATCTCTTGCAAGAAAACCCCATTTTCGTTTCTTGGCAAGAGGAGAAGGATAAAAGTTTGAGAAAGAGTCCTTTTGGTGATTCCTTGCAAAAATCTTGAAGCCTAAGGGGTAAGCTATCAATGTAATGAAGTTTTGTTGGTTCTTAATCATTCTTGTGTCATATTTTGGGGTTAAAAAGGGGTGGATCTTGTTCCATCATGTTGTTATACTTGGGGGGATGTATTTTCATGTTGTTTTGTGGTTATATGTTGAGCTTGGTGGTTGCTTTTGGTTGTGCTTGAGTAAGGTGTGGTTAGAAGCTCATACTTGGATGTTTCTCGCTGAAACAGGGTTTCTCGATCGATCGGAAATTTGGTCCGATCGATCGAGCAAGACAGTACCTAAGCCAGGCGTAAAAAGAGCTTACCGATCGATCGGCGATTTTTACCGATCGATCGGTGTGATGTCTCAATCGATCGGTAAAATGGCCCGATCGATCGGTGGAGGCAGTATTCAGATGCTTATTTTTTCTCAACTTGGCGATCGATCGGGGCTTGGGACCGATCGATCGCAAGGCTTAAATTTTGGATTTTGAGATTTGTTCTAAATGGTGATGTTTTTGAGAATGGTTCCTTTATTGGTTTCTAATATGGATTCATGTGATTATGTAGAACCATCCCAGGTAGCCACACAGCCTAGGAGATAAAGTCCACGATATCTCCACTTTTGGAACCAAGGTACGTAGTGAGACGTACGAGCATCGGACGGTAAAACGTGCCATACATTTAATTATGTATATTGTGGATAGTGAATCCTTACACGTGATGATGTATGTGAAATGATTGTGATTTACTGTAATAATGGAATCAACTATAGTGATTGATTAATGTGATGGGAATTGATGAATGTTCCGGTAGCCTTTATCTCCGAGCGAGGGAGGTACTTGCCGCTGTCATATGAAGCGATGGTAGTATGATATTTGCCGCTGTCATGTCTAAGCGAGGTAACATGCCGTTGTCATTGTCAAATCGAGGGATATCATATGATGCCGCTATATGTCGAAGCGAGGGGTCCTAAAATTCCGCTGTTGTATTGGGACCGGAACAGTCACAATTCTAGTGGTTAAAGTGAATTATTGTGGTTATAATTGGAAACGCGTTATCGATCATTATATCGTGAACTAATGACTTTGTGTATAAGCTTGTGAAACAGGAACAACAATGAAATGTGCTAATGTGGTAATCGAGGAGCATATCAATTAATCGTTTCATACGCTTAATTACTTTATTAAGTTAAATTGTGTTAAGTGATGATATATATATATATATATGCTCATGGTGAGTTGTTCCTGTAGGTACATTTTGAATCAAGGGGGCTGAGGGTCGGTTGAACTGTGAGCTGTTGAAAGTGTAAATGAAGATAGAGTACAGGAATTTTGGATAGTCTCTACTCGAGAAGTAGTCTAATGCTATCACTTAAACATTCATAATCGGGAATGTAACTGATTAATTGTTGAAGTTTTATTTTGTCCTGTAACCTAATTGAGCTCACATCAAACCAGAACCCTAAAATATCTTTAATACATATTTAGCCCTATTTATATCTTGAATTCACTGTTAAGGTTTAGGGTCCTTACAGAATTATAGTAATTGTATTGTCTTCCTTGCCTTCGATCTTGCACCCTTAGATTTGGTCTGAAAGACGCCAAGCTTGCTGGTGCCTTTTCTTTGGCTTGGTTGACATATCCAATTCCTTTTCTCAAACCTTGATTCACGAAAGAGACTCCCGTTTGAATCGTAGGTGCTTCAGTCTCATATACTGTGCTGGATTTAACAAATGTCATTTGTTTGATTTTGTTCTTTACCAGCAACAGTTCAGATTCATCTTTGGTGGATTCTTTGGTGCCAAAGCCTATGCCGGTGAAATCACCAACGTTTCTTTGTACCTCTTGTAATTCTTCCAAAGATGCTCTGGACTTTGTCCATGTTTTGAATATATGAGAAAGCTTAGCATTTTGTGTGCTAATTCTCTTATTTTCTTCATGGAGCTGATCATAGGAGATTTTCAGCTTAATCAGCTCGATCTGGAGATTGTTGCACTCACCCTGCTCAGAGCAGCTTGGTTTGTTGTGCTCATCCATTTGATCATTGAATTTAGCTTTATTTTTCTCAAATGATTCAGCTAAGATCCTATAATCATTAGCCATGTCTTGCAGTGCGGACATGAGCTCTTCACGTGTAAATTCATTTGAGTCAAAATCAAATACCTCGTCTGCCTGACTCATCTCTTTGTCTGCCATTAGACATTGAATATCTTCTTCACTTTTGCTGGAAGAATATTCGGAGCTGTCTGAATCGGAGTCAGTCTGAGCCCACTTGCTGTTTCCTTCTTCAGCTACTAGGACCTTTTGGGACTTTCCATGATTTTAGCGGTCTTTGTAGTGCTTCTTTTTCCTGTCATCGCGATGCTTCTCCTTCCGTTCTTCTTTCTTTGGTCTGGTGCAATCTGCAATGAAATGTCCGGTCTTACCACAATTGTAGCAAGCCTGATCATTAACAGCATCGTCCTTTCTTGGCTTATAATGATGAGAGGGTTTAAAGTTCCTCTTATTTTTAGACATGAATTTACCAAATTTCTTGATAAATAATGACATAGCATCATTACTTATCTGTTCGATAGATCGATCAGATGTGGAGACGATCTGGTCTGGAATAGCTGCCAGTGCTTTGTTTTGTTGAGAGATGAATGGCTCTGATTCACCTCTGCTTATCAGTTCGAACTCATATGCTTTAAGATCTGCGAACAGATCATGAAGTTCAACCTTGTTCAGATCTTTGGACTCCCTCATAGCAATGGTCTTTACATCCCATTCTTTTGGCAGGGCTCTCATAACTTTCAGAGCGATCTCTCTGTTTGAGTATTCCTTGCCCAGACCATTCAGTTCATTAATGATGCCAGTGACTCTTTCATCAAACTCGTTTAGAGTTTCTCCATTCTTCATCTTTATGCTCTCAAATCTTTGAAGAGCAACTGTCAGCTTGTTTTCTTTGGTCTGGTCGTTGCCTTCACATAGCTGTGCTATCTTCTCCCAAATTTCTTTGGCGGTAGAGCACATTTTGATTTTGCTGAACATGTTCTTGTCCAATGTCTTGAACAAGATGCCTTTGGCAACGTTGTCAAGATTTGCTTTCTTTCTTTCCTCATTCGTCCAAAGGGATCTGTCCTTCTCTACCATTTGTGGTTCTCCACCAGTAATGGCGACCTGTATTGATTTTCAGAATCTTCATTGGTCCATCAGTGATGACGAACCACATATCGTCATCCTGAGCTGCCAGATTCTGATTCTCCAGTCATCATAGTCTTCTTTTGAGAACATAGGAATTTTGTTGAATGATGCCATCAGCTCAAGTGTCTTTGTGCTGATTAAGATGACCTGCTCTGATACCACTTGTTAGGATCGGTCTGGAATGTTTAGAGGGGGGGGGGGGGGGGGTGAAAGGACACTCCTTCTAAAATTTAATCCCTTGTGATTTCTTTCGGATTAGTGAAAGAAATCTGTTTCTTAATCAACTCCTTTATAGAACAGACCACTGAATATAAGTGCGGAACGATCTGTTTATATTTGTAATAGCGGCTCGATGGCTTGAATGAAAGAACAAGTGCAGAAAGATAAGAACACAGAATATGTTTCTGGAAGTTCGAAGGTGGTGTAATCCTTCTACGTCTCCCCTTCTTCCAATTAAGGAAGGTCTATACTAGAAGACTTTGATTTATACAATCCTGTTGTACAAACCCGATTCAGGCTGGATTTACCTCACTACCAGTCTGAAACTCCTAGTCACTCAATCTGTTCAGACACTTTTTGTCTGACAGTTACAATTTGTTTCTCACTTTTGTTTTTTAGTACAGAATACACAAGATGCGCACAGTGATCCTAAATGATCAAATATTACAAAGTAATCGTGCTTAAGAATAATTTCAGCTCGAGAGCTTATGAGCTTGTAAGCTTGTGCTGTTTTTCTTTCTTGTGCGTTTTTCAATTTTTCAGACTCTGTCTAGAGCTCTTCTGTTGCATCCTTTTATAGTTGCATGTACCAACGACATTATTTCCTTTAATGTGCAACTCTTGACTCTGCTTAATCTCTGAGTAAGCTACAGTCTTCTTCTTCAGGATACTTGTCGTTCTGGTTCATGCTTTCGGCGACAGTCAGGTAAGCTCTTCTTTGTCTTCTTACCTTTTATGGCAATTTTCAGTCTTTGGTCCTTTGTAGCATTAATTATGACATTAAATGATACAATAAATAGCCGTTAATGATTCGGACTGAAGAGCCATTCTTTATGCATCCTTGACTGCTCTTGATCTGATAAAGATTGAGATCGATCTGAAGCTTCGATCTAGTCAGTCTGATATCCATCGATCTGGTCTGATATGTGATATGCCTTATCAGCTTGTTCTGTTTGAGCTATCGATCTGGTCAGTCTGATTTCCCTCGATCCGGTCTGATATGCTTTGTCATCATATCAGCTTGATCTGTTTTGGGCGATCGATCTGGTCAGTCTGATTTCTCTCGATCCGGTCTGATATGTTTTGTCATCTTTAAAATCTCATCGATAAGGTTCGGAACTAACAGTGCATGTGCACCACCACCTTAGCAATGCTCGTATTCTACGTGCACCGCTAGAATCAAAAATGTATTCTCACACGCACCACCATTTAAGTATCTGTGATGCATGTAATCTAATTATCTTGAGTTAATTGAGTTAATGTGATGATTAATGGATAATTATGATTAAGTATCATTGTTGCATTTGAACTCGTTTAAGATAAATCAAGTGTTGTGAAATTTTATGAGTTAGGCAGAATTGTTGAACTCCTAATTGGTTGAAATGAATCATGAAAATGGTTAAGATAATTATGAGCTTGAATTAGTGCAACACTAAAAAATAATTATGTACATTATGAGTTGATGTTAGTGATTATGAGATAATTATGGGATGGTGTTTAGACTCGATTTTGAGATAAACCGAGTACAGTTGATTATGTAAATTAATCATGAGATTGGGTGTTTAATTATGTAGTTGATAAAATGGTTTGAATTAACATGAATTAAGGGTATAATGTACATGTTGGTATATTGAAAATGTTAAGGCATAAAATGCCAAGCTATCAAGCAATTCACACATTATACCTAAAACACATACTAAATCCCTAAAACATCTCCCCAAACCCATTTCTCTCTCCCCGCATCCCGCCCACCCCCCAATCCCCACCCCCACCCCTCTTTTTCCCTCTTCCTCTCATTTCCTTGGAGAAAATGGAGCAAGCTCGATTTGAGCTGGATTTGCGAACAAAACGTTAGGTAATCTTCTCCACCTCTTGATTACCTTCGTTTGAATGTATTTTTGTAGAATTTGGGTTTGTTTTACTTTGGGTTTGATTGTTAGGTTTGAGTTTTGGGATTTATCGATTTGGCCTTGTTATTGTTGTGTAATAAGGTGTTTTTATGAGTCATGGTTGAGGTTGTGAAGTTTGTTGGGTGTTGGTTGTGTTGGATTTAAGTTTGGGTTCGAAATCACCATGGAAGGAAAAAGTTTTTCAAAAAAATTGCAGGTCGCGATCGATCACGGAACTTGGGCCGATCGATCGTGATAAGTTGAGAAAATTGTAGACGATGAGTAGTTCGAGTGATTGATCTCTTGTGGCCTAGCGATCGACTGGTGATACTCGCGATCGATCACCAAAGGTTCATCGATCGATCGCCGAGGACAGAACTTTGTCCGGCATTTTTTGAGAAACTCACCATCGATCGCGAGGCTGGTAACGATCGATTGCGAGGTAGAAAATGTTGAAAAATATTTTATCATTGTGTTGACAACGTACGCTTTACCCGAGTCTTTTTGCTTAGTGAATCATCGTGATTAGATGATATATATTTTGATTTTGAATACGTGCTTGAAAATGAGTAGTGTGCATGTGATAGATTATGAATTATTGATGTGTATAGCGTGTGACTTCATTGTACCCTGGGGGCAAATGCAAGGAGTAGCTCTCGCCGTTGGACAATAAGGTACGTAGTAACGTACGAACATGTATATACTATGAAGCAAATATATATTCATATATTCACGTATTGTTAAATGTAGATTGAATATGAAAGAAGTGGTATAGTGGATACATAAATGTACGCGTTCCGGGTAAATGAATAAGAAAATGAATATGTGTGTTGAGTTTAATATATGTGGGATAAGGATACGTAAATGTATGTGATCCGGTTATACAAGTTGAACATCGATGTTGTTGGCATGATTGATATGAAAAATAATTGAGAATGGAAATAATTGATAAATATGATTGCCTTCAATATGTGGTTAGTTTTAATTGAGGCATGGTGATGTATTATGGGAATACTAATTTATCTTGATGATGAATGTCATGTTTTAACTAACGATAGGTTTTGTGAATTCTGTATATTGTGAGAACATGAACAGCTTAGGAGATCTCCTATGAGTATGGTGCATTCAGGGAGTATTTATTTAAATTACAGCATTATGTTCTGGAATTTACAAATTCTGTATTTGATGATAATGTAATTGTGTTGTTGATATGCTCACCTCATGTAGTGGTTGTTTATGTTGAAACAGGTAATGCAGGTATGACATTGACTATGAAAATGAGTTCGAGCCGTAGAATGAGAATGCTCCTATGAGTATGGTACCAATATTGATAGAGAGTAATATGTTTTATACGAATAGATATACATTTATTTGTTCAATGCTCATCTGTAAGCATTTTGATATGTGTATATGGTTTGTATAAATGTCTTGAGATTTCTCTTTCCATTTGTGTGTTGCATGCAATTTAATCGAGAGGAAATTGCATAACGAAATGATAATATAAGAGTGCATTATAAAGTGTATACATTATTTGAATTGAGTGTGCTGGAAATCGGGTTTATCGAGGAATCCCGTCGAATAATTTATAGAGGTGGTACTATAATTCATGATATTTAGTTGAGACTTTCCCGAGATCAATAATGAATATATACACAAATGACGATTTAATGCACTAAAGATTAGATTAGGAGATGGTGTTCCACGGTATCTCTTTCTCATCACAATTGTAACAAAGAAACCACTTTGTCCAACACCAAATAATTTTTAAAAGGCACCACCAGCTTAATTTGAAAAGAATTAAATATAAAATCTTTGAATCTTTTCAATTTTAATTGGGATCGATAATGTTTGAACGATTGGTTGGCTCCTAATATTTATACCATGATAGAATTTCTGAAAGATTGTTTTAGTAGTTTCAATATTGGCTGGTTTAGATTGAAACATCACTATATTAAACTTTGATTCTATAGGTTTTTTTTTTTTGGGAAGAAATTTTGAAAGACTGCTACAAGTAGTTGACTACGCCATCGTTGAGCACTATCGGAAGCTTAGCGCAACAGGTATGGAGGTCGAACCGATTTTACATTAAATATATTTATCCTGAGAAAAGCCATGAAAGATTTTAGAGAAACCGAAATTAGATCTCTCGTACGTCTTTCCTCCAGCAACTACCACACTTTTTGCCATAAACCACTGCTTTAATATCCATCTATGTCTCTGCTAGAGTTTGCAAACCATGAAGATGAATACTATTTTGGTCATTTTAATCGAAAACATAGACTTATATGATTTGAAGTTTTTGTTGGTAGACTGATTTGAAAGAAGTCTTTCCAACCGGCCCAAATTTTCCCTAATTTGCATGTAATTCAAGGGCCTATCTGCCTATACCGTAAGTCCTGGGCTTTCAAGGGCCTTGTGCAATTTATCCAAATCTTAATACTGAGAGTGACGCAATTGTCTCTACCACATCACTAGGAGAATTAAGTACAGATAGCTAAGGCTATCTTTATCCCACTTGCAAATTGCAATGTCCAATGTGGCAATTGCAAGTGGGATTCCATGGATAAAAATGTCACTTGCAAATTTGCAAACTTTCAATATTTGAAATTGTATTTGCAATGCCACATGGTGTTACAATTATAATTTTTTCTTATATAAAAAATTCAAGTAATTTAATAAATATTATATATATATATATAAATTCTTATCAAATCCCCTAAACTCAAACTTTTGTTAGCCCTGAGCAAAACTAAGAAAGAAATAAAGAAAACAAACAACTGACTCAAGTCGTGAAATACCTAATTGCAAATGCCTCAAAGAATAATGATCTAAGCTTTCAAGTCAAGTATGAATTTCACTCTACTCAAGGGTTCTCGTGTGTGTGTGTGAATTACCATTTCAATGCCCAAATAGATTTATGCAAACTAGTGAACTTTGCAAACTCATGAATCCATATTCTCATTTTTTGTCCACCATAAGAGACCCTCACTTACACAAATCAACAGGACTTTTCGGGTTAGCTTTAGGTTCAATTACATTGTCCAAGAATGAAATAAGACCATAGAAAATTGGACATGAATATACCAAGGTAATGAGACGTTGATTAGCAAAACTCATACTCAATGAATGCATTTTTCGAGAGTCCTTAGGCTTAACCATCATAACCTTCTCCACTAGTATATTAGACGAACATGGCCCGATTAATATGTCTTTATAAGTTTGTACGTAAGACTTTGGCTCTTGGCTTCAATAAAAGGATAGGAAGTTCAAAACAAGAGAATGAGTCAAAATATAACAATGTCGTGTACTCCCAACTCAACCATCAATTCTATTCTATTGACAATTCATCATTGTTCTTTTGATTTCACCCACTACCTCATCCTCATCATTCACCTCGTTCATTTTTTTACATCAATTCACTCTCTTCATGTGTTGCTAATTATGAGATGTAAATGTAAGTGACTGGAGATACGAGTTGAGTTTGATGCATATGGCATGGTGGACATATGAAATCGTGTAGGATTATCATGGTTAACAAGCATACTGGCTTTTGTTATGTTGTTAGGCACGAAAGAACGAGCAGTGATGTATTGTTGAATTATCAATTTATATCGTTGAATATTATTATGTTATAAATATCGATATTGAACTTGGTGGTTGTTAAATTGTGAGATTATGAAACAAGAATAGTTTGAGAAAGCTTATATTGGTTCAGACTTATTCATAGAGTGCACTTTATTAATTTCCAATAGTTTTTATTATGTTGTATTACGATTTTGTATGTTGATATTGTGGTGATTATTTTGTTGGTGCATGCTCTCCCCATGTGGGGACTGTTTCTGTTGAAATAGGTACTAGGTTGTCCAAGAAAGTAAGCTCGTGTCTCATCTGACATCTTGCTTTCAAAAGCATTGTAAGGGTATTGGTTGATGGCAGATGCGATTTATGTATTTAGAATTGCATTCATTATTACTCGTCTTGGAGCATTTTGATGTCTCTATATGATATGTATGAATATCTTGAAGTTTCTCTTTCCATTTGGTTGCTATAGATATATTTTATTTTGAGGAGAATATGTATTTTGAATTGGGAATGTGTGATTTATGTTTTACCCAGAAGTATGATATACGGGGAGGTCGTGTCAAATTTTTTACCCATATCGTAATTATGGAGTATGTTATTAAGAGTTTTGAGATAAGACGTTTGGAAATCATTATACCGTCTTTGGGCATAAATGCAATTGTAAACGCAATTGTGAACGGTACATATCAATTCTAATAATAAAACATTTGAGAGTTTTACAGAATAAAGTCTTACACATATTATCTCAATAGATTGTCATGGTGAGGAAGCGGGGCTTACAATGATAGTCCAAAGCTTTTACTTGATTTTGTTATAATTTTAACTAAATTTATTTATTTAATTAACTTATTTTAGTTTCTAAATAAAACTTGATTTTTTTAATTTTGTACTTAGTGTTGAATTTGATATTAGTGCCCGTGTGATCGACAACTCTAACCTCAAATCTATATTAAAATTTGATACCGTATACTTGAGGTAGGGTGGGGAAGGTGGGCGGTATATGTAGAATAGTGGGGGAAGGTGGGCGGTGAGAGGGGGAGATAGATGTTCGATTTGGTGGAGTGACCTTTTGAGTGTGGTTGAGGGGGGAGGTGGTGAGTGGTTTCGAGATCATGTTGTAAAAAGGGTGGGCAACGGTGAAAGCTCTAGCTTTTGGAATGAGAGATGGGTGGGGGAAGAATTATTGAGCAGGATATTTCTAATTTGGCCAGAAATAAAATTTTACAGTCGCAGAGATAGGTAGAAGAGAAGCATGGGAATGGAAGTGGTGAGAAATCTGAGGTTAAGAGATGAATCTAACCTTGTGGAACTTATCTCAATTATTGACAAGTTTAACTTACAGGAAAATTGTAGAAGGACAGTACTCAGTGATATCGGGTTACTATATATTGCTGGAGAGGACAAGAAGTGCTGATCTTAATAGAAGCTTTCTTGGAAAAGTGTGGATTAAGGGCATTCCTAGCAAGCCATCGGTTTTTCTTGGAAATTGCTTCAGGATCGTGTTCCGACTAAGACTAATATTATGAAACGAGGAGTCTTTATTGAAACTGATATTCCTGATGTGTTTTTTTTGTGATCGTTTGAAAGAATGTTCAACTCACTTGTTCTTTCATACAAAGTTTGGATGAGTATCATGAAAAAAACTGTAATTCATTTTGCTCAAAATCAATGGACAAGGGAAGACTTCTTGGAACCTGATTTGGCAGTGCACTTGCTGGATTATTTGGAAAACAACGAATAATATTTCCATAAACTTAATGATTACAATTTTGAATAATTATTAAGGTTATCAGACCCTAGTACATAAAATTTTCCGGTCTGCATCTTCTCCATCGGAAGTAATGTAAGCCATGCACCGATCTCCGCCACTGCGTCGGATGTGTGCTTCCCCTTGCCACCAGTCATGGATGTTTTAGTAAATCCAGGGCAGAAACAATTAACACTTATGCCTTTTCCTTTGTAGCGTTTGGCCAAAATCGTAGAATATGAATTTAGTGCCAGTTTTGAGATTGAATAATCGGTCCAAAGTTGAGGCCATCCGTAACCTTTCCATGTTCCATTTTTCACACTCTGGAGAAATAGTTTAAGCATATCCTCAATTTGGTTTTCTGATAGGTTCTCTTCATCCTTGAGTATCTCTTCGAGTTTGGGATTTTTCAGCTTCTGCACTTAGACATATAAATAGAAATTTATGATCATCAAGGATAATAATGGTATTTGGGAATATCAAATATATATCAAATTTTTTTTTTTTTTTTTGTATTAATAAGGCATAACCCTTGATAAAAATTAAATTTAGGATTCAAAATATAGTCTTGCAAAATAACTCAAGCTCAATTTTAAAATAAAAGAAATAAATATTTTTACTTAAAAACTTATTAACATGAAAAAATTTGATTATCTAAATATATTATATAAAATATAATTAAAAACTTGTACGTAGGAATTACATACATGTCACTCCTTTTAAAAGTCATTTAGATAATAATTATAAACATACATATGTTTCTTTGATGAAAACTATTTTTGTTAACACAGTTATGTTTCATTTATTTTTCCTACCCCCACTTCACGACTTCAAATATATTTAGTTTTCTACATGGTACCTAAAATATAATTGACTATATAAATTTTTAATTTATTATTATTAAGAACAATATCTAAAAAAATTATTAAGAATAATATTTACTTTCAAAAACAGAAAATCTAACTAATAAAATTTCTAATATCAGTTTAAAAATATTTTATTTTATTCACAACTCTGCCCTCAAAGAGGGCTTTGGATTGTCCTCCTACTTCCTGCATCCCTTTTTTTAATATATATATATATATAGATTTCGATAGATTTAATTATCATATTTACTAGAGTAATACGATCAAACTTTTGAATTTTATAACTACTTTAATCTTTTGAGAAGAAATTTTTTACAAAACTAAAATTCAGAACATTTTTTTAGACATAAATTTTATTATTTCTGAAAAATTAAAACAAGTGATCCCGATCGTTCTAATTCACACTTTGAAAATTGATTATTTAAATGTAGTCAATTTGGATCCTGTATATTTATTTTTATGATTTTGATCCTTTAAATGATCTAATTTCGATCTTAGTCCCTTTTTATAATTTAGAAATTCATTTCACAATTTTAGTCATTTTCCTGCGGTACTGCTGATGTAGCACTGACGATTCGACGTCACATTATCATTCAGAAAAATGATTAAAATAGCAAAATAAATTAATAAAATTGTAAAAAATTCAAATATACGAGACTAAAACTCTTTTTGACAGTATAGAGGGCTAAAATTATAAAGAGACAAACATACAATATCAATATTGCAATTTTTTAGTTAAATATATAAATCTAACATTAAAACCGGAATGAAAGGAGTATTTTCAAAAACTTTGAAGGTTATTTACATATATCTCCCCCGAGTTTACAATAATTATAAAAAAAAACCAAGCTAATTTTAAATATTACATATAATCCCTGGGTTTAAATCTATCTTACATTTATTCCCGCTAAGTTTAAAATTTATACATATATCCCCCGAGGTTTTTATCTACCTTACAACTGTCCCCTCATATTCAAGCAAATAATTGTAAGATGGACATATACCTCGAAGGAGTTATATGTAACTTTTAAATTAAATATAAGTATTATATTGGTATGAAGCTCAATAAAGGTATTTGTAGTTTCAAAGTTAGCTTGAGAATTCTGTAATTATTTGCAAACATTAGGGAGTTATAAGCAATTAAAGCAAACTTGATTGAAATAGAATTTTAAATAACTTGCTCACAATAGTTAGCAAGTTAAGGTATAATTGTAAGATGGACATATACCGTATCTTCTGTTTTTCAATTCAGGATTAAATGACACCGGTCGATGTGTCAATCCACAGTAGTTAGCACCACCAACATTTGGCTATAAATACAACATTCATTACTTCACACTTGCTCACTCTAAAATGCATAAATATCGCTTTATGTTCATGTTATTTCAACCTTCTGCAATCCTTTATCATGAGTTCATAACTTATCTTATCCAACCCTCCATGGGTTTATTACTTATCTAACAATCATTTGCCTAGTCCTTGCACATATGTTCATGATTTGGTATCACTTGTCTCACCAGCCTGGAATCTCATAGGCAGATGAACGGAGTGTGATGACAAAAAGGGGGAAGACAAGCTATATTGGCGGAAGATTACTTTGAAGATGACTTAGGTTTTTATTTAGGTTTTCTTTATAAGAATTTTCTGAATTGTATTTTTCTCCCCCTTGTAATCACCCCTGAAACTAGTCAGATCCGGATATTAGGAATATGCTCTACTAGCTTAATTTTCATCTTCCACTATATCTGGATTATGCTCTACTGGCTATGTTTATCTAGTTGGCTTGCTTATTAAGGATTGTTGAAAGGATTGTAAGCAAAGACTATTTTATATAAAAATAATTTTCTTTTAAATGTCCAGCTTGATTACCACTCGTAATCTGCTTATTTATCTAGCACATAAATTGCTAATCTCCACTGCTGTCTTTTTAATTCTTAACAGATATATATGCTTATCAACGTCAAGCTAAAGTCTCCACTACCAAGTTTTTTCATCACCAAAAAAGGGAAAATTGTTAAGAAAGTATTTCTAAGTTTTGGTGATAACAAACGTCTACTGCTTGAAGCATCTACTACATCGAAGAAGCCTACTGACGAGAAGTATGTCGACTGGCTCTACAAAGGTCTACTGGAAAATAAATCTATCGGGTGCCAAGAGTTGAAGTCATCATCTACCGGATACAGAAAATAGAAGTCTACTGAATCAAAGTATCATAGCTCACTGCAAAGTCCACTGGCGTATTCTCAAAAAGATACTAGCAGACATTAAAAGATATCAGCTGATTTTAGTCCAGCAGATTAAATCACTAAGGAGAAGTCAGCAGACGTAAAAATTCAACAGGAAAAAACTCGGACAGATTCACTCTGACAGTAGTACCACAGAACTTGCACTACCATATCAGCGCCACCAATCTCGTCAGAATGAACTAGCCGTTTGTGAACGGATTTTGAAAGAAGACAAAAGAAATTTGGATGAAAATCAGGAAGCTGATTTTGTGCGGTTTTTTCCATTTGATGAAGAGTTGCCGTTAGACTTTCAAGTCTATAAATACGTCGAAGAACAGATTGAAAAAAGCTCTCTCAACACTCCGAATCTTGAATCTACTTCATTCTCAAGAAAGCACAACGATCATTCAAAAACACTTACTGAAATATTCTAAAGTTTTGCAGAGCAGTATCTAAGCCTTATTGTGATCGAGAAGATATAAGCATTCTACTCTACTGCTCAAGAACACTCAATGATACACAGAGCGTTTATATCTTGTGATAGTGTTGTAAAAGTCATTTGCAATCTTTGTGATTATTGTATTGCTAGGAGTTTAGGCAAATCTATGTGGGTGTCTAAGTAGGTTGTATACTGAAAAGTGTAAACCAAAGTCTTCTAGTGTAACCTTCCTGCAAAAGAAGAAGGTGAGACATAGAAGTGTTTGTGCTTCGAACTTCCAGAAATAATTCTTGTGCCATTTACTTTCTGCACTTTACCCTACTGCATATTGATTCTGCTCTCAGTCAGATATTCACAAGATAAGTAGACACCTTCCGCACTATATATTAGTTGACCACCGCATTGGGTTAAATTGAGACTCTACCAAAGTACTTAACAGTTTGCTGTAAGCCGAGAAACTTTTAATTGAGTTAGTGCTAATTCGACCACATTCTAAACACTACCCCGATCCTGACATTGATCCTTTAAATAGTCAAATTTCGGTCTCAAATTAATTTTTTAATTTTAGTCATTTATTATATAATATTAGTCATTTTCCCGCGGAAGTGTTGATGTAGCGCCAACGATTCGGCGTCGCATCAGTACTTCAATGGAAAAATGACTAAAATCGCAACAAAAATGACTAATATTGTGAAAAATTCATAAAAACAAAACTAAGACTCAATTTTGACGGACCAAAATTGAGGGTCAATTACATGTATCTCCCTTGACTTTATAATTATTATGAAAAAAACAAGCTAATTTTAAATATTACATATATATCCCCTGAGATTATATCAATATTACCTTTAGTCCCGCTATCCCTCCACGTCTTTTATTTACCCTACAACTGTCACCTCATATTCAAGCAAATTATTGTAAGATGGACATATACCTCGAGGGAGTTATATGTAGTTTTTAAAATTAAATATAAGTATAATATTGATACAAATATCAGGGACGATATGTGTAGTTTCAAAGTTAGCTTGATATTTCTGTAATTATTTGCAAACATCAGGGATAAGTAATTAATCCAAAATTTGATGAAATAGAATTTTAAATAAATTGCTCACGCACATTTAGCAATCCAAGCCTTGAGCTAATGTTAAGAATCCGAGAGCCAACAGCTGAGCAGCGGAAGAAAGGCAAGAGAGCCTCGATGAGCAATTTCGGTCCGTAGAAATTAGTTCGGATCACTGTCTCCGCGTGCTCCACCGAGTTCTCGTGTAGATCATTGAATGATACAGCAGCATTATTGATCTGAAATGTATAGAAACAATTAGAGAGTGAGCTGCACTAAGAAATTGTTTTGCTTCGCAACAAGATATAGTTTGACTAGGACAAGATATATGTATTTTAAATTATTTCTAAATTTATGATTGATGGAATTCGACTTTTTTTTTTATCCCATATCGGTTGATTTGGCCAATTCCTTTATTATAAAAGAAGGCCATGGTATTTTCTGTTTTTAACCGCATCAGTCAATAGCTTGTCTATCAACTTTTGGCTTTAAGAAAATTCATCTCTTATTGTAGAATCTTATAAAATTCTTAGTATACTCTGTGGTTGCTACTTTGACACATCAGAAAAGATTTTATGAGTCTATTTCTGTAAATGGGAGGTGTGTGACTTATAAACTGAGGCTAGTGAGATAGTTTTGTGGGTGCATTTGGGGTGAGAAATAATGTGGTTGTAATAATTTTTCGCATTGTGTATTTTATTCTCTGGTCCTGGTGGTTTTTCTCCTGATTTGAGAGTTTCCACGTTAAATCTTGTGTCATTATTTCTCCTTTTACCTTCTTTTCTCATAAAAGGTGCAGATCCTGAGGTTGAATTTGGAGGGTCAAATTCCCAACAAAGATATTTATATATACCATGACAAGATATATCTCGGGTTGTTCGAAATAGTTTTTTTAGGCAAAATAAGTAATAAAAAGTAAGTGATTGTCGTCTTTTAATAAAATTCTTTCCATTTGTTTTCGAATTTCACATGTGAATATGTAGTTCTTAACATTTTTCTATCTAATTTAAATTCAGCTCATAAATATTATTAAAAATATATATATGTATGAAAGATTTAAACGAGAAATATTAATATGTTAAATATAAAAACTCACAAGTATATCCAAAACTCCAAAAGTGTGTTGGAACCATGAAGCAAATGTTTGTATAGAATTAGGGTTGGAAATATCAAGGCAAAAGAAATGAACATCAAGCCCTCCACTTTGAAGTGCTTGAATAGCTTCAAGCCCCCTTCCACCATCTCTGGCCGTTAAAACCACCGTCAACCCTAATTCGGCTAGCCGTTTGACAAGTGCAAAGCCGATACCCTTGTTTGCTCCGGTTACTATGGCTACTGTCTTGTTGGACCACCACCTGACATATATGTGTGTGTATATATATATAAGCGAAAGAGGAAGGTCATAGACTTAATTACAAAAAAAAAAAAAAAGTTAGTCCAAAAATCATGAGAAGAAGTCAGAGTTTACCTTGTTACTATCGGAGGAAAAGAATTAACAAATATTGTGTTCGTTTTCTCGTATGACATGATAGTAAGGTTTATTATGCAACTATGGCTTCAAGAAATGTAATATGTGAGACTCCCTCTCTCCCTCTATATATATACTGTGTAGACTATGTAATATATGAGGTTAGGGGATAAGGTTTAGGTGACAATAAAAAAAATCAATGGAAACACAGTTTGAATAAAAAAAAGTGACATTGTGGAATCTGCCTAAACAGTAAAGCAGAAATAAAATATATAATACACAAAAAAATTATGTGGACTGTGGGAATATTTGATACTATCCCAGGTAGTGCTTGTAGATGTATTGAGAATATAATATTATAAATAGAATATTAATGGTCCGTGGATGGTTTAAATTACCTCGTGACATAAATTACGTAGGTATGGAATGCATGTCAGATTTTTGTTTTTATATCCTAAAAGGTTAGTAAGTCTATATAAATTAATTTTTATGATGTACCAATTTTAATTTGCATGTCTAGCGCGGACCAAGTGTCGGGTAGATCGTCCCCCTTTCAACGCAAATATTTTGTATGTTATTCTTTGAAAATTTAATGTTTCGTCTTCAAAATCTATTGAGCTGCATCCTCAGCTGGTCTCCCTCTTCTTCATAAACTATCTAGGTTTGGTCCTTGTATATATGTTCTTATTTACCATTAGGGGAAAAGATGGGATACCCTCAGTTCGAGGTGCCGACGATTCACAATCGAAATTGACTTGATCGGTTATCTAGGTCAACGAGCTTTTTTTTTAACATTTTTTTTAATCAGGGAACGGGAGGAATCAAACTCGAGACCTTATATTGGAAATAGAGAACACTAGGCCTAGGTTTTGTTGTCAATCTAGGTCAAATTGTTGGTAATTCTAATCCATTGTTAGGCGGTTGACATATGATGGTTTAGCCTGACTGTTCAGTGGTTCTTAATAGGTAGGTTAAACTATCTGTTATGATATTTAAAAAAATACGGTCGTTGTTGAGAACTAAGAAAAAATCAGCATCAATCTTAAGCTAAAGCCCAATTTTTTTTCGTTTTCCAAGTTTGTAGAATTAAACTTTAGTCAACAATAGGTTTTTTTTAAAAAAATTAAATTTTCAATCTTTTTTCATATTTAAAATGAAAAACATAAAAAAATTGATTTTTAGTGTTTTAATATTTCAAGAGATAAATTTAACCAAAAATCTTTTTAATAAAATTTAAATCTAAAAAGAGAACTTTATGGATCCAATTAGAATTGTAATCGGAATACGTTACTGAGGGAAAATTCTTGTATGGTCGGGTGTGAGCCCCGATCCATGCACCCAGTGATGGACCCAGGATTTTTGGGAAGATGTGGCAAAAAAAATTTAAAATAAAATTTTTTTGGCAAAAAAAAATTTTATGGGTCAAAATATAATTTAAGGGGGGGCAAATGTAATTTTAAGGGGTAAAATACAAATTTTTAGAGTAAAATTACAATTTTTTTAAAAAAATTATTTTTAGGTAAAAAGAAATAAATTTTTTGGGGCAAGGGGGGCAAGTAATAAATCCGCTCATGCATGCACCAACACACACATAAACTCTTGTTAATCATGGTTTGATAAATAAACTATGGTTGGATATTTTTGTATATGTTGATATATGGATCGGAACCCATACCCGATCAATGCAAGAATTTCACCTATTATGGTCGAGAGGGTCGGGGAATCATGACCCCTTCAACTCACGAGTTTCAAACCGGAGATCTGTTCTATCTAACCTTTTGGCCATGCTACCTTGACTCAAATATTTTTATTATGTTTTTTAAAGACAGTCATGCATTATTCTATATATACAACACATTTGCGAACCATTTGTAAATACACGGACGATTCTTTTTTAGAATTTAAAAATCTAAAGCTTTTAATATTAGTATAATACACTCACGTTTGTTTATTCAATTAGAAGATTGACTGCAACTCACATGCATAAAAGGGTCATATATTTTTTTTAAAGATTTTTGGGATGCGTGCAACTCACATGCATAAAAGGGTATTTTTTTTCCCTATACGGGACCCTGTGGATTTTTTTAAAAGTTTTTTTTGGCAACACTAATACTCGAACCCAAATCGTTCTACAAGCGACACAGGACTTTATCATATAGCTAAGGTCGTAGTCTTCATAAAAAGTATACTTTTAAATAAACCATAAATTTATGAAATGGTCAAAATAAGATATCTTACTTAAAAAATAAACTAAATATTATTCTGCTTCAATAAATAAACTTCAGAAAACGCCCAAAGCAATAACCTATATAGTGTTTCACCTCATTCCATGCCTCCAGTAAAAACTGCTTTACTTGAGTTCCAAAATTCGAAATTTTTTGACTCTTTATACTCAACTAGAACATAAAGATAAATTACCATCTTTTACCAAGTTCAATAATCTTGATAGCCATGTTAGGTTTCTTGAGAAAAATCGGGATAAAATCCCTTGCTCCACTTTATGTATTTCTTGCTATATAAATATGTATATGGTGTAATTAATCCTTAATTTTCCTTATTTGTCAATCAAATCTTTACCTACTTGAAATTGTTATAACACATATGATGTCATTGGATATTACTTAACCTCGATTATCATGGAATAAGCCTACCTGTCAATGCCGAAAAAGTGTTTCCGAGCAGAGCAGGTGGCCCTCCTCGGCCCCCATTTGGTCAAACAGTTATAGAAGACCCGATCATAATTGCTGGTCAAATACAGAGAGTGAACGTGCGTTAATGGTGAGTGATGGGTGCGGATTTCCTGGACATGTTATGAGCTGATCGTGCCATGGTGGTGGGTGGATCGTGCTCTGGACTTTGCGGGCCATAAGTGCTAAAGGCGCCAACATAAATGCAAGCGTAAGACACATGAGCAGGACAATTCATTTTGCTCCCAAAACACTCTAAATATACATCAGGTTTTTCATATTATTCTTTAGCATATTTTGAAGACTCCCGACCTCTTTGCTTGTTTGATTCTGTATCATTCGTTTTTTCGAAGACTGGCTTTATCGTCGGAATGGTCAAGTCAGGACATCCTCGACGCCCATATAACCTTTTTGGTTTTCAGACTTACCTTGCTCGGCATAATCTATTTGAACATCATAAGCTTACCCTACTCGGTGTATTCTTTTTCGGGCACTATAAGAATGATTGTTTCGATATTATCGTCTTGGAGTCTAACTAATAGCGATCAAGAATCATCCAACAACATCACCATATATATTTGTATAATAAGAAATATTGTACAAAATGGTGCGGATTGTTTTATTCCGAGAAAATCCTTGTTTCATATTTTGAGCAGCCTTTTCACAAAGGAGAACGCTCCAATTAGAACAACCTTGTTCAAAAAGCCTTCGATCCCCAAGTATTATATGTGGTAAAGGTGTTGTACCACATATAATGGGGTGCCTCAGTTAATATTTTCAATCACATGGGCACAGTCCACATAGAATATATATGTATATATAAATATTAGAACGTGAACAATGAGTGAAGGCTAGCTCTTATTTAAACATATTTAATTTGTTAAGAAGAGTTGGTGATTCGTTTAAATATGCATCTTTTCTTGGTTCTGAGGGAGCGGAAAAGCTGCTCCAAAATGTTAACAATTGTGGGTTTGAACAGTTTCTATTTAATTAGAGATTATTGTCGTTAATTACAATTTAAATGACTCAGCAACGTGTTTGTACAACCAAAAAACCAATTAAATTGTGAGCCTCTGTAGTTAGCCGGGTGGTAAAGGCTCATGTCCTTCTTTGGAAAGACTAGGGTTCGAATTCCGGACGATGGTCCAAAAATCTTTAAAAATCTCATCCCTCGTATCAAAACACAAAAACAAAAAACTAATTCAATTGTTACTTTTAGGTAGATAATGCACAGGATTTTCAAAATTATGTGGCCACAACAAATATATAAATAAATATAAATATATATTTGTGTGTGTGAAGTCTTGGCTGGTTCAAAAACAATAAAACATGCAAGCAATAGTCTTATGCCGAATAAAAATATCCTTAGAAAATATTTAACCAAAATCATTGACTTATATTTAGCATATTCAACCTAATCATCAATAAATTTTATGGTTACATATATATATATATATATATTTGTGTGTGTGAAGTCTTGACTGGTTAAAAAACAATAAAACATGCAAGCAATAGTCTTATGCCAAATAAAAATATCCTTAGAAAATATTTAACCAAAATCATTGACTTATATTTACATATTCAACCTAATCATCAATAAATTTTATGGTTATATATATATATATATATATATATATATATATATATATATATATTTGTGTGTGAAGTCTTGGCTGGTTAAAAAACAATAAAACATGCAACCAATAGTCTTATGCCGAATAAAAATATCCTTAGAAAATATTTAACCAAAATCATTGACTTATATTTAACATATTCAAGGGCAAATTCAGAATAAATTCCTAAAGCCAAATTAAATTTGAACATCAGTCACTATGTAAGAGAACTATTGGTGGCAGTCCCAAGCCATAAATTTCATTAGTTCTAACTCTTTATTCACCTAAACTACTAAAATACCCTTGCTTTCTGACACGTGAAGTTGGTATGAAACATATACAATTTTGGTACTAGTTACATATGAATTTGGTATAAAACCTATATAATTTTGGTACTAGTTACACTTTAAATTAGTATGAAATATATACTGTTTTGGTATTTACACGTGAAGTTGGTATGAAACCTATATAATTTTGGGACTAAGAATACATAAAATTGGTATGAAACTTATGCAACTTCGGTGCTAAATATACATAAAATTAGTATGATCATATAAAATTTTGGTACTTATTACACGTGAACTTAATATGAAACCTATATAATTTTGGCACCAATTATACATAAAATTTGTAAGAAATCTATATAACTTTGGTACTAAGTACACATAAAATTGGTATGAAATCTATAAAATTTTAGTACTGATTACACATAAAACTGTATGAAACCTATACAATTTTGGTAATTACCCATGAAATTGATATGAATTCTTTACAATTTAGGTACTAGTTACACGTGACATTAGTATGAAACCTATACAAATTTGGTACTAGTTACAAATAAAATTGGTATGAAACTTATGCAATTTCGGTACTAAAAAAGTATGAATCCAATACAATTTTAGTACTTATTACACATGATGGTATGAGAAAAATACAAATTTGGTACTTATTACACTTGAAGTTAGTATGAAATATATATAATTTTGGTACTTGTTACACATAAAATTGATATGAATCCTATACAACTTTGGTATTAGTTACACATGAAATTGGTATGAAACATGTACTATATTCGGTACTTATTACACGATAAGTTGGTATGAAACCTATACAATTTTGGTACAAGTTACAATGAATTGGTATGAAACCTAAACTATATTCGGTACTTATTACATGTGAAGTTGGTAGGAAACTTATACAATTTTTGTACTAAGTATACATAAAATTAATATGAACTGTAATACCTGAAACTTAACTACCTAAGTTAAGTTGACTTAATGTGATAATTAAGAGGTAAGTACGATTGAACATCGTTGTGCTTTGACCTCGGTTATGATTAATCGAATGTGGTAGAATGTTATGATTGAGTCATATTTAATGAATGGATAAAAGATTTAGATGAATTAAAAGACTTGTAAAGGTAATTATGAATTAATTACCGAATTAATTTCGGACTCGGTTTGAGATGAATCGAGCATGATATGATTATGTGTTAATAATGTAAGTCCTTATGTGAAATTGAGTAACTTATTGGAGAATTTATTTAAGTGGTTTAGAAAGGGGCATGAGTTAAAATCATCATCCATGTTGAAGAGAATTAACTCTTAATTATCATGTTGGGGTTGAATTGTTGTTTAAGCTATGTCATTAGCTCATTAATAAAGGGGACGAGATGAATTGTGGACCACAATTCATGTCTTGCACACACCACACCTTCTACACCTAGAAATCTCTACAAGAAAAACCCCAACTCCTCCCTCTTCATCTCCACTTTTTATTCTTCGGAAACTTGGAGTTTTGCTTGGAACTTACATCTTGAACTTGATTTGGAAGAGCACGAGGGGTAAGGAGTTAAAAGTTTTGAGTTATGTGTAGTGGTAATTGTTGATCTCTTTTTCATGTAGATGCAATTTGAGTTCTAAGCTTGGAATGAACCTTAATGTTGAGAAATGAGTTCATATCATGATATTTTAGTGTATTGTTGTTGAGACATTAGAACTATACCATGTATTTGTGTTTTGGTTTGGATGTGTGCAGAAAAATGGAGTTTTTTTTTCGAAGAATAGAGCTCGGCGATCGATCGCTACCCCATGCGTAATTGATCGCACGAGCCAGCCAATAATTGGGCGATAAAGTAGCTCAGCGATCGATCACCAAGTTAATCGCGATCGATCGAGCGAGGCATTTTATTGTCGCGATCGATCGTGAGATTAAGACGATCGATCGCGAGTCTCAAATTTTTGAAAAATTATTTTGTGTTGTGATTTCGACGTATGCTTTGCCCGAGTCGTTTATACTGTTAATCATCATGTTTTGATGATATACATGGAGGTTGAATACGTGTTTAGGTATGTAATTTTGTGCACGTGATTGATTGTTAATTATGGAATTGTGTGCGCATAATTCACCAGGTCTCGGGGCGAATGCAAGGTTTGAATCTCACTATTGGCTTATAAGGTACGTGTAACGTACGAGCATGCATATGTATATTATTGTCATACGCATGAATAATTTATGGTTGTTGAAATCACTTGATATGCATTGGGAATTATATGGTGCCGCTATTGAGTGAGCAACGATTGGGATGTTGTCACTATTGAGCGAACATTGGTTATGACGCCGCCACAGTTGAGTGTGCGTGAGGTTAAAATGTCGTTATTGTAGAGCGAGCGATGAAATAGAAACTATAGAATCAGTGGTTAGATATATGTGATGTAAGTGGTCATTCGTATAATGATTTAATTATATTTGATTACGAAACTGGCATAGTAGGAATAGTCTTAGTTAATCAATGTGATGATTAACTGATTTTGAAAATTTGTTGGTTTTGGGTTATTGTGAGAACATGAACAGCACGGGGAATCCTATAAGATTACGATACTATACAGGGAGTATCTTTTACGTTACAGCTTTATGTTCTATTAATTATGAATTGTAGTATTTGTTGTTATTGAGATGGTGGATTGGTATGCTCACCCCGTGTGGGGGCTATCTCTGTTGGGGCAGGTGGTACATACAGCGGTAGCTCCGGAGTGGAGATCGAGCTATGGATTGGAGGTGCTTCCAGGATCGAAATACACTTGCCGATATTGTGTACAATATTTTATACATGAGATACACAGTCACTCACTAGATGCTCGCATGTGAGCACTACTATATGTGTATATGATTTGTATAAAAAGGGCAAGGACCTTTCTCTTTTCATTCATGTGTTGCATGCAATTAATTAAAGAATTGCTAAATGAATTGAGAACAATGTTAGTGTATTATAAGATGCATACTTAAGGGATGAGTGGCATGGGGAATTTGAACATTATATGGAATGATGTAAGGAATTTTATTGTTGGTACATTATGCTATGGTTGCATGTAGTTTTTCCCTTGATACATGATTGTATGCACTAAGTACATGGATTAATACACTAATCATGGATTAAGGCACGTGGTCCTTACATTAGTGGTATCAGAGCAGTTGTTAGCTCCTTGGGCTGTTTAAGGATAACTGAATGGCACGCTAACTTACATGAGTATGGTTTAGCATTTGTGCGGTGCATTGATTATATGTTCCATGCGTATTTTATGATATGAAGTGATGGAGAATTGTGTTATTGCTAACCATTGTGGTTACAAGATCATGTGGAATATGAGAAGTGTGATATTGAGCGATAGCTGGGATGGTAATAAACATAGCCACTGCAATGATGTTGTTTGACAATGACAATGAGTGGGTAACTATTTTAATAGTATTCACTGGTTGAATGTGAACTTATAATGTTTTGATATTGTTACCAGTGGAAGGATAAATGTGCACTTGTTATATATATGCGTATAGTGTTGAGAAACTTGATTTTGTAGGGAATGAGAAATGGGATAGACTGTCTGAGGGCAAGAAATGATGGACACTACTGTGTTTTGATATGTGGCAACAGACGAAGTAATGATCGGGTATGGTTACGTTGTGCTAATAAGAATGCATGTATATGTGAAATTGTATGTAAATAGGTATGTTTGGATATTCCGTGTTGTTATATTCGAGCGAGGAATAGATACTTGCCATTGTCATATTGAAAGCGATGGAAATGTAGTACTTGCCGCTGTCATGTCAAAGCGAAGATTATGCCGCTGTCATGTCGAAGCGAGGGGTATTATGAATGCCGCTATATGTCGAAACGAGGGGTATCAAATTACCGCTGTTATAACAAGACCGGAATCGTTGTGTCGATTATGTGAATATCGATTTGTGTCATGGCATGTAAATGAATTGTAGAGTTGAACACTTACCTTATAATATAATGATTATGTATATGAGTCGTGGAACAGGATAATGATGTTTTGAATCTTGTAATGCCACTGTTGAGTGGCCATGGTGATATTATGAATTGATCATTGATAAGTAAGTGTGAAAGGAACAAAATACTGCATATGATGTGAGTCACCTCTTGAGTCCCAAAGGAACAAAGTGCTCCATGCGATGTGAGTGACCTATTGAGTCCTAAAGGAACAAAGTACAGCATACGATGTGAGTCACCTTTTGGGTCCGAATGGAACAACGTGCTACATGCGATGTGAGTGACCTCTTGAGTCCGAAAGGAACAAAGTGCTACATGCGATGTGAGTGACCTCTTGAGTCCGAGAGGAACAAAGTACTGCATACGATGTGAGTCACCTCTTGAGTCCATAGTTTAATTTGAGGCGAGGGATATAATTGAGCCGCCGATGTAAAGAATACTTGCCGCTGTTACACGAAGCGAGGGGTATTATGAGATATTGTGTATCGCCGTTGGGCGATGAGGTATCGTGTACTGCCGTTGGGTAAGGATATTATTGTGTCGTCATTAGGCAATGATTATTATGTACTGTTGTAGTGCGATGAGTTTTATTATGCTGCTATCGTATTAGCAATGAATTTAGATGTACTGTTATTATGTTAGCAATGTATATTGATCATGTGTTGAATGCAGATGGCAGTGGATGTCATGTTGTACATGTTTACAGGGTTGTTCCTTGGGTACATGAGAGGTAGACCCAATAGGATATTGACAGGTTCCAGGGGAACGAAATATTGAGTGATGATACAGGGCGGAATGTAACCGCAGTGGTAACACCCCCATCTCTATAGTATGCATCGAGAAATGATATTGATTATGTGATGATATTTAATGCTATGAAAGTGTGCTAGTCTTGAGTATTGTAGATCGACAATTGATTAATCACCTATTAGATTAAGTCAAATAAAATTGTGGTGTAATGATATTTGTTAACGGGAAAGCATGGTAAACATGTATAATGTAGGATTAATAACTGATTAATCACTTGTGCATTGAGTTGTATATAATTGTGCGAGTATGAGACAATGAGTATGTCACGGGATGACACGAGATGTCATGAGATGATGAGGGATCACTATGAATTTCATGTGTGGACGTGTGATCATGGTGAACATCACGGGTTGACGTGAGGCCATCGTGAATGGCATGAGTAAGTGTGAAATTTTAATGATATTCTCGAGTGTATTATGACTGTAACGATAGATAATCATGTGATGATTGATGACATGGTAGATATGATGTGACGGGCACAATAATCAGGTCATCATGAGAATACACTTAGTAATTGAACATTCCTGATTAAATGATTTATTATGATTGAGATTGAGTTAATAATAATTGAAAGGCATATAGATAATGATCTATGCATGTAATAATTTCTAATGAATGTTCCAGTAATAATTTGACATCGGATGTTGATGGAGGGTGTTATATAATGAGACTGATGTATGAGAAATCATGACTACGTACTGCATAAGGAAATGTTATCCATTAGTAACATAGTGCTTTGTTGAATAAACGATTGAAAGGAACTATGTCATTGATGCAGGAAGTTGATCTTGTGTCGAAATTATTCACAAAATTATACGAAAGTATGATGTAGCATGATATGTATAGGAATGTGAGACTTTTGACGCATGAATGTTTCTGGTTGATGACAGCTGCATTATTGATATCGATAATGCATGAACGACAAGGTGTGTGATTATGTATGAGTACATGATGAGTACTAATGATTTTGTTCTAGTACTTATTTACCCCAGACGATGGCTGGGAGACGAGATTTGGAAATGCTGACGCTTTGGAACAGATACCGTGATGAGCATGATATTATGATACTGAGGTACACTGGAGGTGATTGTAGGTATGAGATAACTTTTGCAATTTCAATATTGCTACGGTGTTAAAGAATTGATCTTTGAGGAAAGGATTATATTATTGAAAATGAATAACGGTTTATAAACTGAAACTCGAATGATATTATGATGTCTGTATGAATTTGATATTGTAGATTATGTTGGCTAATTACATTGCATGAGATTATGTTGGCTAATTACATTGCATGAGGCAATGATTGAATATGAAATGAAATTAAAAGTGGGTAATATCGTGGATTATTAATGTGATGAAATGGATAGCTGGGCTGATGATGAGAGCGACGTTATTAATATATATATGCCGAACTACTAATGAGATGACGATGTGTATGTGATAAATGAAGTGTTTAAAACGAAAGAATAATTGTAATGATTGGCATAAATACTCATGGGAGAGTAAGAATTTAGATGTGATGCCTAATAAATGTATAGTGTGTTGACACTAAATAACGATGATGGATAAGAATTAGATGTTGGTATATGAGTAGCGATGTTGGTCGCATGAAAGAAGTAGCGTTGTGAAGACAAAACTCTGTTCATATAAAATCATTATGAAATTATCAGACTAATACTCTGCTGAGAGTATGTGATAATTGAAATGTGGCATCATATGAGATACGATGCTTATTGCTACGTAATGGAATAATATACATGTGTGGGTGAATTTAAATGATCTTATGCGAACTTTGTCTAATATTGGATGAGAGATGATAAATCGTTAAACAAAAAGTTGAAAGAAATTGTGAAATAAAAGATTGGAGTGAACTGAAAATAATTAACATCGATGAAAATGCATGTATATGTTAGACCTTTGAATGATGATGTTAAAGTAATGAAGCTGTAGAAAAGATATTGCTAAAAGAACTGATTATTATACATCACTTGAGAGACGTTTTAGATTCAAAATCTACTAATAATGGATCTTCCTTTTGATTTTGGTTTCCGATCAAGAGTCCGAACTTTGTTGAGAAACTGCATGATGAGTATGGTAGGGATTCCTTAATTGAATTAATGAAAAAAATGCGCTTGAACCGAAAATAAATTGAAGGAATGTAAAATGTAAATCTAGAATAATGTTTTGTGACATTCTAAATTGTATATTGTTTGGATAGATCATATAGGATCCATCGAGATATTGAGACATTTCGGTTGTATGTCGATTCTAACTCCAACACTTATGTTATATGTGGCTGTGTTTTGACACTTCTGATAAGTGTATATGCTTGAATTTCGGGGAATAGTAAGGGAGAATCGTAATACCTAAAACTTAACTACCCAAGTTAAGTTGACTTAATGCGATAATTAAGAGGTAAGTATGATTGAACATCGTTGTGCTTTGAACTCGGTTAGGAATAATCGAATGTGGTAGAATGTTATGATTGAGTCATAATTAATGAATGGATAAAAGATTTAGATGAATTAAAAGACTAGTAAAGGTAATTATGAATTAATTACGGAATTGTTTTCGGACTCGGTTTGAGATGAATCGAGCATGATATGATTATGTGTTAATAATGTAAGTACTTATGTGAAATTGAGTAACTTATTGGAGAATTTATTTAAGTGGTTTAGAAAGCGGCTTTGATAGGCTTAGATATTACGTGTTTTTATCTGTAATTTCTTACCGTTTTTCGTACTTTTTTCCTGGATGAAATTACGCTTTTTGGTATTTATTTGTTTGTTTCAGGAAAATAGGTCGGAAATGGTAGAAATGAGCTAAAATAAAGAAAACGGGTGAAATCGAGGCGAAAAAGAGAAGAATTCAGATTTTGCAAAGCACCGATTGATCGAGAATATTTCTCGATCGATCGATCCGGGCAGAGAATTCAGCAACAAGTTTATCGAAGTGTCGATCGATCGGAACCAAAATTTTGATCGATCGATCGAGGCAGAGAGTTTAAAACGCTGAAATGAACAGTGCACCGATCGATCGGACAATCTTTTCGATCGATCGATACGCGAATTTTTTAAAAATCTTATCTTCCATATTTGAGGGATTCTCGGTGGTTTTAAAAGGGCAGATCATTTCCATATAAAAAGAAGATCATATCAGAGGGAAAAAAAGTCTGAAAATAGGAGGAGAGAACCCTAGTAGCCGCCGAGAAGAACCCGAGGAAAAGCCATCTTCCTCCGTTCTCCGTCCGAGCTTGAGCGAGACATTTCCGGAGTGCAAGGAAGGAGCAAGAGAAGAGATTACGGTGCAACGCACGGATTTGTTCCCACATTTATCGTATTTCTAAACTCTGATTTATTTGATTTTCATATTCATTTGATGTTTTTGAGGTTGAGAGACAATTAAACATCTCATTTATTTGATTTGAATTGAATTGAGTTTATTTTATCGAGTTTGAGTATAATTGTGTTTGAGTTATTGATTCGAATATGTTTGAGTGGATTGATTTCTTATTGTTCATGAATTATATGCTTAATGATATCAAAGCCTAGCTAACTTTGATTGAATTTGTGAGTTATAACCGAGATCGAGAGATAACGTTACGCTACAATAATTCATGATGTATGTTTAAGATTGAGATCGAGAGATAAAATCACATACGTTAGCACTTTGAATCGAGAGATTTAGAGTAACTAGGTTTTGAAGATTTTTGCAATATCGGATTAGTAAATAAGTGAACGAGAGTTACTTGTTCTAAGTTGATATTAGTTTCTTTACAGCTCGAGAGAGTGTATTGAATAACAGCGAAAGCCTTTCACCTTAAGAATCGATTGTTTAGTAGTTGCTTATTCAAATGAATCATTGACAAAAATACAGTTGAACGAAGAGCTAGATAAATTTCTCGAGCGAAATTCCTTTGCATATCCGAAAACCATTTATTTTATTTATTCTTGTTTTATTTGGGTTCTTTAGTTCTAAATTTGCATTAGTTAATCTCCCCCCTTTTTAATCGTAGGCTAAATATAATTTTACTAGTTTTATTTGGTACTTATACGTTAGTACCTGTGGATTCGACAACCCTTACTTTCATTTAACTATACTAAAACTTGACACCGTGCACTTGCGGTAGAATCGCTACACTGAGAAATAAACTATTTAAAATTATAGCGGTCAAGTTTTTGGCGCCGTTGCCGGGGACTAATCTATATAATATCATACGAGATTAGTTAATTGTAATTTAGCCAATTTGTATTATTTCGTTTTTGTTTTTCTTTTTCGTTTTCGTTAGTAGTTTATCTTGACAACTGAGAGAGAGGAGATGACAGTCCATCTTGGGACTATAAATCAAGAACTCTTTCTTATTCCCTTTGTTTCTTTTTCTTTTTCTTTCGTTTAGTTTAATTGATTTTGTTATTTTGTTTCTTGTGTTTTTAGCAAGAATCCGTGTGTGATGAGCCGTACTACCCAGTTCCCCCTCCGGAGCATGATGAGGACGACGATCAATGACGATCGTCGTCATGATATGTGTTTTGCCATTACGTTTATTTTTCTTGTCCATTGTGGGCAATGCACATATTATGTTAGGGGGGTTTGTTTATATTTGTAGTATTTTTGTTGTTTTTGCACTTTTTGCTGCTTGTCTTGTTTCTTTTCTTGCATGACTGCACTCTTATGAGACTAATTCGTCCTTGAGCACTATCAACAAATTTTTTTTTTTAAAATGAGTTATTCTTGAGAAATGATGAGTTGGAATTGCAACGGTATTACATGATGAAATTAATCCCCATCTAGATAGGAGTCGTGAAAATTTTTTACTTGTTTGTATATATCCTTTGTTGAGCTTATGTCAAAATTGAGGAATAGTTTGAGCACGTTTTGAGTCATGATTGAGTGAAGTATGTATTGAATAAAGTGAAAACTTGTGTTAACTATGATTTGTCTTGAGCATCTTAGAAAACTCTACAATTTATTTGAAAGCACTTTGAGGCGAAATTTTATAATTAGGAACTTGACTTGGAGATGTTCACGCGATCTTTGGACTGTTTGTGCCTTTCAAGCTTACATTGTCTACATCTTTCCTTAGTGTCTCCTCTTGAGCCTTATTGAAAAAGAATGGTATATGCATTGCATATAATTAGAACCCCATTCGGCATTTTTGGCTAACTCATTATACCTACCTTGGATTGAGCCTAAAGGAAAAATTTTATCCGTCCCTAAGGGAGTATAATGAATCTCATTCATTACACTGAATTGTATATGCAGATGAGTTCATTGTGAAAAACAAAATGAACAAAAGAATGAGCAATAAGAAAAGATGTAGAGAAAAGCCTTGAAAAAAAAATTAAAAAATGAAAACATTCAAATAAGACCCAAAGTGGCCAAGGCTAGAAAAAGTTGAAGAGAAGCTCAATATTGTGCAAAAATTTTTGAACTGATTCTATTATACTCTCTTCTTTGCATTCATCCTACCTTTTTTTGGAGCCGACACCAAAAGGCCTAACGCTATAAGCTTTTAAAGACCTTCTGATCCAAGTCTAGGGAATAATTACATTAGTGGAGAAGTGCTGGATAGTAGATTTGTAGAGTAATCCAAAGTAATCTTGACTTTGAGTTTTTATGGCACATTTGGATCTTAAAGATATGATTATACCTCATGATTGACAATAGCACACACTCACGTTCCGATGTTGCGATGTATTGTTTAGCTTAGGAGAAAACGCTTCCTGTTGAACTTTGAATGACTCTTATTGATGTGTAAGTAGGATTGCTGAGCTTTTACTTTGAGTTGTAAAGATGATTCATTCAAAGTATTAAGTTTAACTCTACTTTTTGAGGTTATTGCTTGCTCGAGGACGATCAAGTCCAAGTTTGTGGGAGTTGATAGGCTTAGATATTACGTGTTTTTAGCTGTAATTTCTTACCGTTTTTCGTACTTTTTCCTGGATGAAATTACGCTTTTTGGTATTTATTTGCTTGTTTCAGGAAAATAGGTCGGAAATTGTAGAAATGAGCTAAAATGAAGAAAACGGGTGAAATCGAGGCGAAAAAGAGAAGAATTCAGATTTTGCAAAGCACCGATCGATCGAGAATATTTCTCGATCGATCGATCCGGGCAGAGAATTCAGCAACAAGTTTATCGAAGTGTCGATCGATCGGAACCAAAATTTCGATCGATCGATCGAGGCAGAGAGTTTAAAACGCTGAAATGAACAGTGCACCGATCGATCGGACAATCTTTTCGATCGATCGATACGCGAATTTTTAAAAAATCTTATCTTCCATATTTGAGGGATTCTCGGTGGTTTTAAAAGGGCAGATCATTTCCATATAAAAAGAAGATCATATCAGAGGAAAAAAAAGTCTGAAAATAGGAGGAGAGAACCCTAGTAGCCGCCGAGAAGAACCCGAGGAAAAGCCATCTTCCTCCGTTCTCCGTCCGAGCTTGAGCGAGACATTTCCGGAGTGCAAGGAAGGAGCAAGAGAAGAGATTACGGTGCAACGCACGGATTTGTTCCCACATTTATCGTATTTCTAAACTCTGATTTATTTGATTTTCATATTCATTTGATGTTTTTGAGGTTGAGAGACAATTAAACATCTCATTTATTTGATTTGAATTGAATTGAGTTTATTTTATCGAGTTTGAGTATAATTGTGTTTGAGTTATTGATTCGAATGTGTTTGAGTGGATTGATTTCTTATTGTTCATGAATTATATGCTTAATGATATCAAAGCCTAGCTAACATTCATTGAATTTGTGAGTTATAACCGAGATCGAGAGATAACGTTATAATACGCTACAATAATTCATGATGTATGTTTAAGATTGAGATCGAAAGATAAAATCACATACGTGAGCACTTTGAATCGAGAGATTTAGAGTAACTAGGTTTTGAAGATTTTTGCAATATCGGATTAGTAAATAAGTGAACGAGAGTTACTTGTTCTAAGTTGATATTAGTTTTTTTACAGCTCGAGAGAGTGTATTGAATAACAGCGAAAGCCTTTCACCTTAAGAATCGATTGTTTAGTAGTTGCTTATTCAAACGAATCATTGACGAAAATACAGTTGAACGAAGAGCTAGATAAATTTTTCGAGCGAAATTCCTTTGCATATCCGGAAACCATTTATTTTATTTATTCTTGTTTTATTTGGGTTCTTTAGTTCTAAATTTGCATTAGTTAATCTCCCCCATTTTTAATCGTAGGCGAAATATAATTTTACTAGTTTTATTTGGTACTTATACGTTAGTCCCTGTGGATTCGACAACCCTTACTTTCATTTAACTATACTAAAACTTGACACTGTGCACTTGCGGTAGAATCGCTACACTGATAAATAAACTATTTAAAATTATAGCGGTCAGGCATGGGTTAGAATCATCATCCATGTTGAAGAGAATTAACTCTTAATTATCATGTTGGGGTTGAATTGTTGTTTAAGCTATGTCATTAGCTCATTAATAAAGGGGATGAGATGAATTGTGGACCACAATTCATGTCTTACACACACCACACCTTCTACACCTAGAAGTCTCTACAAGAAAAACCCCAACTCCTCCCTCTTCATCTCCACTTTTTGTTCTTTGGAAACTTGGAGTTTTGCTTGGAACTTACATCTTGAACTTGATTTGGAAGAGCACAAGGGGTAAGGAGTTAAAAGTTTTGAGTTATGTGTAGTGGTAATTGTTGATCTCTTTTTCATGTAGATGCAATTTGAGTTCTAAGCTTGGAATGAACCTTAATGTTGAGAAATGAGTTCATATCATGATATTTTAGTGTATTGGTGTTGAGACATTAGAACTATACCACGTATTTGTGTTTTGGTTTGGATGTGTTCAGAAAAATGGAGTTTTCTTTTCGAAGAACAGAGCTCGGCGATCGATCGCTAACCCATGTGCGATCGATTGCGCGAGCAAGGCAATAATTGGGCGATAAAGTAGCTCAGTGATCGATCGCAAGATTAAGGCGATTGATCGCGAGTCTCAAATTTTTGAAAAATTATTTTGTGTTGTGATTTCGACGTATGCTTTGCCCGAGTCGTTTATACTGTTAATCATCATGTTTTGATGATATATATGGAGATTGAATACGTGTTTAGGTATGTAATTTTGCGCACGTGATTGATTGTGAATTATGGAATTGTGTGCGCATAATTCACCAGGTCTCGGGGCGAAGGCAAGGTTTGAATCTCACAATTGACTTATAAGGTACGTGTAACATACGAGCATACATAGGTATATTATTCTCATACGTATGAATAATTTATGGTTGTTGAAATCACTTGATATGCATTGGGAATTATATGGTGCCGCTATTGAGTGAGCAATGATTATGATGTTGTCTGTGATATCCCCGAAATAATTATATGCATTTGGGCATTAATTACGTTTTTGTTATATTTTTGGTGTTAATTAATTCAGTGTTGAATTAATTGATATGGTAAATGCTTAGTCATGCGGTGGGCGTGACCTGGTAATGCATTTCAGGGTGCATGTGATGCATGTTGAGAAATTGAGTTACAGCATGGTTTATTTGGGGTGGGTGTTAATTATGTTGGTAAAGCATGTTTAATTGAGTATTGCATTTTTTGAAAATACTTTTAAAATATCATGTTGTGATATTTTATACATCATGCTAAATACCGGGATAAGTTTAATTAACCCCTATACCCACTACCCTTTCTTTTCACTCTCCCTTCACTGTCAATAAAACAACTCTCCAAACCCTATCCCCAAAACTCTAGCCGATTAAAACAAGAAAAGAGGAGGAGATTTCAAAAATCTTGGTTGCTTGATTTCTTGGTGAGATTTGGAGCCTAAAAGTGGTATGAATATCTCCTTGGTTGGTTTATTATGTTTTGTTTGATTTTGGGTTTGTATTTTAAGGGATTTAAAATGGGTTTGTTTGGGTATATGATGTTTTTGGTTGGGTTATGGTTTTATGGTAAGAAATGTGTTGGATTTTGTTGATTGTTGGTAGTATTGTGATGGTTGGTGTTTTTATTGGTGGTTTTTGAAGTTTTGGTGTTAATGGTGAGGATGGATTTGAAGGAAAATGGATTGGAGAAGATGAAATGTGAATATTGGACAAAAATCGCGTGTGTAGGCTTCCGCGATCAATCGGGACATTATCCCGATCGATCACGAGCACCAGGGGAGGCGGCGGTGTGCTTCCGCGATCGATCGCGAGTTTGGCGCGATCGATCGGCATAAACTCGGAGATCGATCGCGGAATGGAAATTTTTGGGCGATGAGGCAGTGGCTTCTCGCGATCGATCGGGACATATTGGCGATCGATCGCGAGACGCCAAATATGAATATTTTGGTTATTTTTGTGGAATTTTTGGTATCGGACTATTATTGGCTTCTAATATTGATTTGTGTGAATGTATAGAACCATTCCATGTGACAACAAAGCCAAGGAGATAAAGTCCTACGACATCTCCACTTTTGGAACAAAGGTACGTAGTGAGACGTACGGGCATGAGACGGTGAAATGTATTTTACGTATTAGATTTGGGCTATGCATTATGGTTGCATACAGACATTGGTTATGCATTATGGTTGCATACATGAGTTTGGTTATGTATTGTGGTTGCATACATGGATTGGGTGATGCATTATGGTTGCATACATACATGGAAAACATTGGTGCATGTGATTGTGAGTCGAGGTTATATTCCAGTGATGAAGAATACTTGCCGCCTTCATGTCAAAGCAACGATAGAATACTTGTCGCTGTCATATTATAGCGATGAAGAATATTTGCCGCAAGAATGTAGAAGCGAAGGATAATTCCGCTGTCATATTACTATTGGGAGGGATATTATGCCGCTAATATGTCGAAGCTAGGGGTATTATACCGCTGTCATGTAAACACGAGGGGTATTATGCCACTGATATAATAAGACTGGAAATGGCCATTGGAAATCATGGAATTGATGCATGTCATGACATATATTATTGTCATTATAATCTATTGATTATGATTGTGGTACAGGGACAGCCAAAGGGAGAATTTAAATGTATTAAATGCAGGAAGTGATTCGTATTTACGGTTTATGCATTTCTATATTACAACTATATTATTGTGAATACGGTTTGTTACATGCTCATAGTTTTTGGGATTGTTCCTGTAGATACATTTTGAGCATAAAGGGCTAAGGACGGTTGATGCGTGAGCTAGTGAGGAGTGCTTTTGGTATAGCAGGACATGATTCTTTGTATTGTTTCTACTCTAGGAGTAGTGTAAAGCTATATGATTAACATTTATTTATTTGGGAATGTAATTAATCCTTTTGAAATTTTATTTTGGCACTGTAATCTTAATAGCTCGGGGCTTCAACACGAAATTTTATACTCTGATTATGCATGCTTAGTTCTTATTGTACCTAAATCCACACTTAAGGAACTAGGGTCCTTACATTAGTGGTATCAGAGCAGTGGTTAGAGAACCCGGGAATGAGTGAAGGGTAGCCTTAGCAACAAGTTGGCTAGGTGTTTACTTATTAGCATGTTTATGCATTGGTGCATATTGGGGTATATACTTGTTATACTAACATGCTTATTGTTGCTTATGTTATCTAACGGTGTAATACATGAATTGTTTTGGTATTGTTGTTAACCCTTGTGTTACAGACGACCATAAATTTGGGGAACCTCAATGAGGAGGTGGGCGATGTAGGAAGTGTCAATTCTAGTATTGCTCAGACGAATCCTCTACTGCCACTGGCTGTGGGGGTGGAATCTATAGCACAGTTGTTATTACCTGGGGAGCTAAGTCTGACACAATTTCTGACCTTCTATCCGCCTAGATTTGAGGGGACAGAGACATGGGAGGAAGCATAGGAGTGGCTAGAAAGGATTGAGCAGCTGTTTGTGTTTGCACCTTGTGCTAGGACTGCTTGGTTAAGACTATCGGAGTTTCAGTTGGCAAAGAAGTATTCCATGTGGTGGAAGACGACAATGATGGAGTTGAGGGCTCAGGACATGTTGGTGGACTGGACATTATTTCGGACCCAGTTTCTGAACCGGTACTTTTCCGCTGCTGCTAGGCAGATGAAAAAGGATGAATTCACCAACTTGAAGCAAGGCAATATGACTGTTTCGGACTATGTTCATCACTGTTAAGGCATGTCCCTCATATCGCTACCAATGGGCATGCCAAGATGAGGCATTTCTTGAAAGGTTTAATGCCAGAACTGTTTGATCCCGTTATCTTCAATAACCCCAGCTCTTTTGATGATGCTCTTACTAGAGCAGAGCTGACATAGATTGGAGTGGGTGCTTATACTGATGATGTACCCCCGCAAGTTCCATCGCAAGATCTTCATCCGATAATCTGAGGCCTCGAGGAGGATCTTTTAAATCATGTGGGACTTCATTTTCTTCCCGATTTAGTGGGAAACGATCGGATAGTCGGAAACAAGGGGATCAGAGGGGTAGTGCATTCACCTTCGGAGGACCAACTCAAGCAAGTAGAGTTGGAGAAGTAAAGTATCACTTCTGTGGAGGGCCGCATTTGATGCATGATTGTTCTGCATGTTATAGATGTGGCAAGCCCGGCGACATTGCTCGGCGTTGTCCTAACCGTGAAGGACAAACGGACCTGAGGGAAGGCATAGGAAGATTTACTAGTGGGTCAGTGCAGCAGAGGCGACCGATGATGCCTCAACAAATTGGAGGTCAGGCGATGGGGCCACCTCAGGGGCAGGTTTACGCACTGACTAGGGAGCAGGCCGTGGCAGCTCCTGAGGAGGTGATTGTTGGTACGTGCCTTCTATTTACATATTCAGCTTTTATTTTGATAGACACAGGTGCTTCGCACTCCTTTGTGTCTGTGGATTTTGCGGAGAGACACCTTATGTGCACATCTCCGTTACCCACGCCTCTTTTGATCTCGACACCCACTGGGAAGAATGTTATTGATGATCGGTTTCTTGCTGACTGCCTCATTTATTTTGAGGGCAATGAGTTGAAGGCTGATTTGATTGTGTTGGGTATGTCAGATTTTGATTGCATTGTGGGAATCGATATACTGAACAGATATCAAGCAGTAGTAGATTGCCGGCAGAGGACGGTTCGATTCCTATCTGATATGGAGATTCAGTGGATTTTCTATGGAAACGGTTCACGTGCGAAGATTCCGTTGATATCGACGGGCAAAATGTCCCGATTATTGGAACGAAGACATATGGGTTACCTCATTTATGCCCTGGACTTGGTTGAAAAGAATAAGGAATTGAGGGTTGAGGATGTACCCGTGGTGGCAGAGTTTGCCGATGTGTTTCCGGAGAAAATTCCAGGGTTCCCACCGACTAGAGAGGTCGAGTTTGGGATTGAGTTGTTACCGGGAACGTCCGCTTTTTCTCATGCCCCTTATAGGATGGCACCGGCTACAGGAACTCCTTGACAAAGGATACAAACGCCCTAACGTATCGCCTTGGGGCGCGCCGGTTCTATTCGTTAAGTAGAAGGATGGTTCGATGCGTTTGTGCATTGATTATCGGCAACTGAATAAGGCAACAATGAAGAACAAGTATCCTCTCCCAATGATTGACGACTTATTTGATCAGTTGCAGGGTACGAAGCTGTATAGCAAGATTGATTTGAGATCTGGGTACCATCAGATTCGGGTCAGAGAGGAGGATGTTCAGAAGACAGCATTCCGGACTCGGTATGGGCACTACGAGTTCTTGGTTATGCAGTTCGGTGTGACGAACTCCCCGACCGTCTTTATGCGTATGATGAACCGGGTATTCCAACCATATCTTGACCAGTTCATCGTAGTGTTTATTGACGACATACTTATCTACTCTCGGAGTGAGGAGGAGCACGTGAAACACTTACGGACAGTACTCCAGATCCTCTAAGATAATCAGTTGTTTTGCCAAGCTCAGCAAGTGTGAATTCTGGTTGAGCAGCGTGGTGTTTTTGGGGCATGTCATCACTAGTAGTGGGATATCAGTGCATCCTAGGAAGGTGGAGGTAGTGATGGAGTGGTCTGCACCCACTTTTGTGCCCGAGATACGGAGCTTCCTTGGTTTAGCTGGTTATTACCGACGCTTTGTCGAACGATGTTCTAAGATTGGTAAGCCTTTGACACAATTGACTCAAAAGGGAGTACCATTCTATTGGTGTGAGGCTTGTGTGCAGAGCTTCCAAGAGTTGAAGCACCAGTTGACGACAGCGCCTGTGTTAGTGATTCCTACGGATAACAAGAGGTTTTTTCTATATACTGATGCATCACTATAGGGCTTGGGATGTCTACTGATGCATGAGACTAGTATCCAGCCCATGACTTAGAGTTGGCGGCTATCATTTTTACTTGTAGATTTGGCGGCATTACTTGTATGGTACGTCATTTACCATTTATACGGATCACAAGAGACTCAAGTTCTTGTTTACTCAGGTGGAGCTAAATATGTGACAGAGGAGATGGATGGACTTACTCAAGGAATATGATTGTGAAATAGAGTACCATCCTGGAAAGGTGAACTTGGCAGCAGACGCCTTGAGTCGAAAGGTGAAGTGTACTGCTGAGGACAGCATGCATCTATCGGCTATGATGACTTCTTACTGCCATCTGGGCTATGATTTTGATGTGGATATATCGCCGATAAGTGTATCAACTTTATTGGCAGAGCAGGACATTTATGAGAATATCCGGAGGGCTCAGAAGGCAGATGATGAAATTTAGAGATGGTTATCATTGATACTTCTTGGACAGCCATCGGAATTCAGAGTGGCTGAGGACGGTTCTTTGAGATTGGGTAAATGTTGGGTAGTTCCGAATACACCGGAATTGCGTAGAGGGATCTTACAGCGAGCTCATAGCAGCAGGCTTAGTATCCACCCAGGCGGGAGGAAGATGTACAAGGATCTGTGTGATCAGTTCTGGTGGAAAAGGATGAAACGAGATGTGTTAGCGTTCGTTAAGAGATGCCTGATCTGTCAACAGGTGAAGGCAGAAAGGCAGAGGCCTGGTGGCGAGCTGAGGAGCTTAGAGATATCGGAATGGAAGTGGGAACACATATCCATGAACTTCGTGACCCACTTGCGGAGGACTACTTCGGGGTTTGATGCGATTTGGGTGATCGTGGATAGGTTGACGAAGGTAGCTCACTTCATTCCCTACAGTATGACATTCACATACTTGATGATGGCTCAGTTGTATGTCCGGGATATAGTGAGACTGCACGGGATCCCAGTTTCCATTGTATCTGACCGAGATCCGCGGTTTACATCTCACTTTTGGGGAGTTCTTCAGTCAGCTTTGGGTACTGAAGTGAAATTGAGCACGACATATCATCCCCAAACGGACGGTCAGACCGAGCGTACTATACAGACGCTCGTGGACATACTATGGGCATGTGTATTAGAGTTTGATGCTTCGTGGCAGGATTCATTGGCCCTGGTAGAGTTCTCATACAACAATAGCTATTAGGCGAGTATTCAGATGGCCCCATTCGAGGCTCTATATGGTCAGCGTTGCAGGTCGCCATTGTACTAGGATGATTTGACTAGTAAATCAGTTGGAGGACCCCAAATTTGTGATATCCCCGAAATGATTATGTGATTTTTAAACATTAATTATGTTATGAAGATTTTAGTATTAATTCTTTGTGTTGAATTAATTATATTGGGGAAAATTATTTCAGGGTGTATGTGAAGTATGTTGGGAATTTTGGTTGTAGTATAATTATTTGGGGTGGGTGTTAATTATTTTGGTGAAGCATGTTTATTTGGAAATTGAAGTATTTTATTGTTTAAATACTAAAAATATCATGTGAGGATATTTTAATACATCGTGCTAAATACCGGGACCAAAACATAACACACCAACCCACCCAACACCCAACCAACCACCCCCCCCCCCCCCCCCCCAACCCATGCTGCAAGTGGCTGCTCACCCATACCTCTTTCCCCAACTCTCCCATCCACTTTTCATTCCAGAAACTCTTCCCCTCTTCCACCCAAATATCGTCCAGCACACCAGCTGCAAGTAGGAGGAGGGATTTGATGATTTTTTGACCAAGAAACTTGCCAAAAATCGGAGCAAAATAGGGTGAGGAACCATGTTCTGGTTTTGTTTTAAAGTTGTTTAAGTTCAAGTTTTCATTGGTGTTAAAAATGGCATGCTAGCTTAGGTTTTGTTAAACCTTCGATTCAAGTTCATTTATGGTGTTTTTATGAAGTTCCTAGCATGTTTACTTGAGCATGTTATATGTGTTATGTGATAGATTTGTTGATTTGAAAGTATGTGTTCGAAAATCTGGGGAAAGGATTATGGTACCCTGTTTCAGAAGAACATGGGTGAGTACTGATGTAAATGGACGATTTTGATGCATGTGGGTTTAGGTTTGGGTATAACTTTGATGTTAATACACTCATAGTAGTATGTTGTAACTCTTAGCATATTTGTTCAAGCATGTGGTGTGTCTTATATGCTAGATTTAATGGTATGAAAATGAGTGTTCGGAAATCTGGAAAATATCGCGCACAGAGCATGTGGCGATCGATCGCTGCAAAGGCAGCGATCGCTCGCCTCAAGCCAGTGAAGTCTGGCGATCGATCGCCTCGGAGTAGCGATCGATCGCCATAGGAAGAACAATGGAAATGATATTTTTTGTTGGAATTTTTGATTTTGGTCTATAAATTGGCATCTAATATTGTGTTGTACACTGGTGTAGAGCCTTCACAGATAGCTACACAACGCAGGGGATAGAGTCCTGCAACACACCATATTTTGGAAAGGTACGTAAGCGACGTACGGGCACCCAACGGTAACATGTATTTTATGTCTGTTCATTTGACACATGATAGATGCAAAGTTGTGCATTATGAGTATGATACATGTTATTATGCATTGTTGTTGCATATGTATGTTGTGGAATAAATGGTGTGTATTCCACGAGTCAGGATTATCCCAGTGATGATTTTAATGCTTACCGCTTATACCGCTAAAAATGTGGAGCGGGAGGGGGAGGCTCGCTTGCACATGGAGGCGAGGTATACCATACAAAGCGAAGAAGAGACACCGCTTGTATGAAGAAGCGAGGAAGAAGTACCGCTGGTTAAGAAAATTATGAAGCGATGGGCATTAAAATACACTGATGATAATCTGACTAAGAAAGATTTAATATTTAAGAAGTGAAGTTATGTCATGACATTTATTTAAAGAAGCCATAATTTCATATAATGATTTGATTATGAGTTATGGTACAGGGACAACCAATGGGCGTTTTAAATGCATTGAAAATACAGGAAGTATTTTATATCTATGATTATGCATTATGCTTTACATTCATATTATGTTGAATATGAATTATGATATGCTCATGTGTTGGGGGTTGTTTTTGTAGGTGCATTTAATACAGAGAACAAGGGTCGTGGTTGACACGTTGAGCTTTAAGGAGTGCTACAGGATTAGCAGAACAGAGTTTCATTTTGTATAGTTTCTACAAGGAGTGTAGTAGAACTATAGTCTTACACGCTGTTACTAAGAAATGTAACTAATCCCTTTTGAAATTCTTTTGGTACTGTAATCTCTATAAGCTCGAGATATCAACACGACCAAACCCTTTGATGAATATGATTAGTTCTCTTAATTGCACCTTATATTGTTGATTAGATAACGGGGTCCCACAAAATTGATACGGGAGATGGAGGATAAGATAAAGGTTATCCGACAGAAGATGAAGGCAGCCCAGGATAGGCAGATAGCCTATGCAAATAAACGGCGGCGACCGTTGGAATTTCAGTTGGGAGACAAGGTCTTTTTGAAGATCTCACCTTTCAGAGGTGTAGTGCGGTTTGGTATGCTCAGAAAATTGTCTCCGAGGTATGTGGGACCGTTTGAGATCTTACAGCACATTGGTACCTTGGCTTACCGTTTGGCTTTGCCACCGTTTTTGTATGGTATTCATGACGGGTTTCATATATCTATGTTGCGGAAGTATGAGCCAGATCCGTCACATGTGTTGCAGCCTTCTGAGGTGCAGTTAGATTCTGATGTGTCCTACGTGGAACGGCCAGTCAGGATTCTGGATAGAGCTGATCGCAGACTTCGGAACAAGGTGATACCGATGGCCAAGGTTCAATGGGATCGCAGGGGTGTCGAGGCGGCCACGTGGGAGACGGAGCGGCATATGGTGCACCACTACCCATAACTATTTTCGGGTATGTGATTTATGTTTAGTTTCGGATTGAGCGGCCAACGCAATAACTTCGCTCACTTGATGAACTCCATCTTGCTTCTTTGGCACGTTCCTCTTGAACTGCCATTGACAGCTATTAGCAGCCATCTCCTCCAATAGTGTATAGGCCTCCTCCGGCGTCTTTCTCATCACAGTACCTCCTGATGCTGCATCAATCATAGAACGGTTATCAGAAAATAAACCGTTATAGAAAGTTTGTACCTGCAGCCAGATGGGAAGGCCATGGTGTGGGCATCTCCGCAGTAAGTCCTTGAAGCGCTCCCATTCTTCATAAAGTGTTTCAGGATCATGTCGGGCATATGTAGTGATATCATTTCGCATCTTAGCTGTCTTTGATGGTGGGAAGTATTTGGACAAGAAAGCTTGCACCATCCCATCCCAAGTGGTAATTGATCTTGTAGGCAAAGAATGCAACCAAGATTTAGCTTTATTATTTAAAGAGAAAGGGAAGAGTCGTAACCTGATGGCGTCGTCCGTGACGCCATTATGCTTGAAGGTGTCGCAAATTTCCAAGAAATTCGCTATGTGAGTGTTGGGATCATCTGTAGCGGCTCCCCCAAACTGCACCGAGTGCTGGATCATTTGTATGATAGCAGGCTTGATCTCAAAATTGTTGGCCTGGATGGTGGGTCTCGTGACACTCGACATCGATCCATGGAATGAAGGGTGGGCATAATCCATGAGTGACCTTGCCACTGGTGCTACTGGAACTTCCTCGTTATTGGCCATTAGTTTTCTTGCTTGCCTTAGCCTCCTTTGACAAGTGCGTTCGATCTCGGGATCAAAAGGCTCAAGTGTATGGTTGTTACTCCTTAGCATGTACCAAGAGATAGTACCCTGTAACAATCAACCAAAACAAAAAGAAACAGTAGAAGAGAAGAGAAAAAAAATCGAAAAATAAAAAAACAAATGACTAAACTACAGTCAACTAATCTAGTTTGATATTATTAAAACTAGTCCCCGGCAACGGCGCCAAAAACTTGATCGCTTTTATTTTAAACAGTATTTCCAGTGTAGCGATTATGTACCGCAAGTGCACGGTGTCAAGTTTTAGTATAATGCTTTTAAAAGTATGAGTGTCGAACCCACAAGGACTAGAAAATAATTACCAAACTCCACTAGTTTAACTATATTTAGTCTACGATAACCGGTTGTGATTATAACGTGACAAATTAACTCAATATGTAACCCAAACAATCAATGGTGAATAAGATTAATAATCAAAAGAAATAATTATCAAGACTTTCGGTTCACCTATGTAATCCCCCATAATTTGCCTATTAGTTAATAATCGAATTCAAACAATCTAAGGTGCCGAGTTTTCCAAATTTATCTAATATACTCTCTCGAGTTATATTAAACCTAATATCAAATTGCATTAAGTCACTCTCGTGTACTTATTTAACAGCACAATATTGTATTAAGATCAGTGAAAACTTCTAGCTTTCGATTACTAGATATCTATAGCTATCACACGTGTATTTGACTTCATCTCTCGATCTCGGTCTGAAATCCACGGCGTAAATCACTATATCGAATCGCAATTTTATCTCTCGATCTCGATTGTAATTTAAATATCGTTCAAGGATGTCCAAACCCTTAAAATCATGAAGAACAATGATCTATGCACTTAGATAATAAGAATCAATCAAAAACATTCAATTAAAATCATGGGTTCATACAAAGGATCCCCTAAGTCTTGATAACAAACCTAGCCAACAATCTCCATCAAATAACAATGTATAAACATGTTTTGCAACATTCTAAACATTAAAATCTAATGAAAATATAGAACTAGAGTTAGAAATACGAAAATAACGAGAGGCGTTGACTCCTTGCGTTGCTCCGTCGTCCCGTCTCTTCCGATGCGTCTCTTCTTCAATGGTTATGGTGTATGGATGGTTGGGGATGATTGAGAGTGATGGTGGCTGAGTATCTAGGGTTAATTATCAGCCAAAAAGTCCCAAAAACATCCATGATAATCCATATTTATGGTAGGAGGAGTTTCACCAAGTTTGGACACCAAATAACCAAGATGGAAACAAAATCCCGAATTTTTCGAGTCTAGGCGATCGATTGCCTCAAATGAGGCGATGAGTCACCTCTTGCTACTGCCTGGAGGTGATCGATTGCCTCATTTGAGGCGATTGGTCGCCTCCTCCATTTTCATCAAATTACGATTTTGCCCCTCCTTTTCTAGGTTTGCTCAGTTTGGTCCTTTTTCATCATTTTAAGCCTATTTCCTCAACTTTTATGCATTTAGCCCTGGATTCCTGAAATATACAAATATAAACCAAGAAAAGTAATATTTTCCAAGAATCACTACAAAAACGCCCTTAATCTTATGTCAAATTAAGTGTAAAAATCACACTTATCAACTCCCCCAAACTTAAACTTGATCGTCTCGAGCAAGAAATAAGATCAAACGGTCAAGTTCAACATTGAAGATTCAAATAAAACAATTCATAGTCAATCATGTAGCTCAGACATCTCACTTACAGACAAACAAAAATAAATCAGAAAGTTTAACAAGTTGTGTTTTTTCCTAGATTAAACAACATGTCTCCGAATCAGAACGTGAGTATGTGCTATTGTCACTCTCAACTTTCATGCAATTTTCATAGATCAAATCATGCTAGGTAATGAAAGTTAAGATTATCCTTGAGTACCTCATATTTCTATTTTCAAACACTTCTCCACTAATGTAGTCACTCACTAGACTTGGATCAATAGGTCTTTTTAAGCTTATAGCGTTAGGCCTAGGTGTTTGGCTTCAAAGAAAGGATAGGATAGCACAAAGAAGAGAGTATAAGCATGTAATGTTCATATTGTTAGCACAACTTGAGCTTCTCTTCTTTTTCTCTTTTAGCCTTGGCCACTTTGGGTCTTTGTTGGATAACTTTTTTTTTTCTCAAGGCTTTTTCTATTGTTTTCTTTTCTCATTCATCATCTTTTTTTACAATAAGCTCATCAAAATATAGCAATTCATGTGCATCTAATGAGAAATACTCCCTTAGGTGAAAATAAAAAATTCAATTTAGGCTCAATTAGGTGGGTATAATGAGTTTGCCAAAGAATGTTGAATGTGGGCTAATAGTATGTTAAACATACTCCATTCTTTTTCAATTAGGCTCAAATTAGGATACTAGAGATTGATGTAAACATAGTAAGCTTGAAAGGCTCAAACGGTCCAAACATCGCCTAAATCATTTCCAACTCAAGTTCATAACTATAAATTTCGCCTCAAAGTGTCATCATCAAATAGTTTCTAAGGTACTCTAAGATGCTCAAAAACAAATCATCAAGTTCACAAAAATTTCACTACTACAAATGCAATTCACAAGATTATGACTCAAATGTGCTCAAAATATTCCTCATCTTTGACATGCTACTCAAAACAAGATATTCACAAACAAGTCTTACAATCATCAAAACTCAAGTTGACATGCATAGTGAGACTAATATCATCATGGAATAGAGACCACTACTATGATTTATTCTTATCTTACTAATTGAACTCATTTTCAAGAAATTTTTTGTTGGTGCTCAAGAAACGATCAATTTCCAAATAAGAAGCATGACACAGTAATGCACTCCCCCAAACTTAATTTATGCATTGTCCTCAATGTAATAAGCATGGAAAGTAAGACAAAGCAGTTACCGTTGACAACGATCGTCAGTGATCGTTGTCCAATTCCTCGTCAGCTTGTGGGGCATATTGTTGGACAGATCACAGCACGCATGGAGTCTCGCCAAAATCAAAAAGCAAAAACAAAACAAACCAAAATAAACTAAAAACAAAGAAAAGGGATAGGAAAGAGTTCTTGATTTATAGTCCCAAGCTGGACTTATTACCACATTTTCTCAAAGGTTGGGATGGTGTGTGGAGCATGAATCTCCGTAATCAACTGGGTAATGCCTCAACCTCTCATCATTAACGACATAAGTGCCTAGAATAAGATCATTTACCTTAATGGCTCCATGCGGGTATATCTTGGTAACAGTGAATGGTCCAACCCATGAAGCCTTTCGCTAGCTTTGGAAAATGCGAGGTGGTGGCGCTTTATGCAATTGGACTGTCTCTCCCTTCATAAACGTCCTTTTATCTTTTTGCTTCTTCGCCTTCCTTGGCTTCACCATGTCATGGCTCTTGCCTTCTTCAGTCTCTAATTCGGTCTTCACCTTCACCTTATCAGTATCTTGCACCACATCTTCAGGCAAAATATTAATTTTATCAATAATAAAACATGTGTACGTGTTGTGTGCATGTGGTGAAGTTTGAAACATAGTAAATGTAACATGATCCTCTCCTACACGGAGGATCAACTTCCCTTCTTCAACATCGATAATAGCTCTTCCAGTAGCTAGGAATGGGCGCCCCAGGATCAATGGCATACTCGCGTCCTCCTCCATATCCAACACTAGAAAATCCACCGGGAAAGTGAATTGATCTATCTTGACTGGCACATCCTCAACGATTCCTAGTGGGTAGGTGATAGACTTGTCCGCCATTTGCAACACCACCCTTGTGGTCTTCGGCTCTCCCAGACCAAGTCGCCTAAAAATAGACAAAGGCATTAAGTGCACACTAGCACCCAAATCACATTACGATTTAATGGAAGAAATAGGCCCAATAGTGCAAGGAATAGAGAAACTCCCTGGATCTTTTAACTTGGTGGCCGATTTCTTTTGCACAATAGCACTACATTCCTCAGTCAAAAAGACAGTCTCATGCTCTCCCAATTTCTGCTTCTTAGACAACATCTTCTTTAAGAATTTAGCATAATTTGGCATTTCTCGTAAGGCATCAATAAATGGTATATCTATATGCAAATTCTTAAGCATGTCTAAAAATTTGGCAAAGTTTGAATCAACCTTTGCCTTATTAACTGCTGCAGGGAATGGGAGAGGAATGTGTACCTTTTCTTGTGGTGTGATAGGTGTAGTGTCTTGAGTAGACTTACCGTTGTTGCATGGCTGCTCCTTCTCCTCTTGCTTAATAGCAATCTTTTCAGTCTCCTTCTCATCACCAAATTCCTTTCCACTCCTTAGGGTCAAGGCATTGGCTTGTGACCGCTTTATTTTTAAACAGAAAATATTTCAAAGTGTAGTGTGAAGCGATTCTACCGCAAGTGCACGGTTGTCAAGTTTTAGTATAGTGAAATGAAAGTAAAGGTTGTCGAATCCACAGGGACTAATGTATAAGTACCAAATAAGACTAGCAAAATTATATTTAGCCTACGATTGAAACGGGGGTAGATTAATTAAAACAGAACTAGAACTAAAGCGCAAGAATGAAATAAAATCAAAGGGTTCCGGATATGCAAAGGTAATTCGCTCGAGAAATTTATCTCGCTTCGTTCAACTATGTTCTCTTCAAAGATTCATTTGAATAGTAAATTACCAAACAATTGATTCTTAAGGTGAAAGGTTTTCAATAATATTCAATACACTCTCTCGAGCTGTAAAGAAACTAATATCAAATTAGAACAAGTCACTCCCGTGCACCTATTTACTAATCCAATATTGCATATTCTTCAAAACCTCGTTACTCTAAATCTCTCGATTCAAAGTTCTCACGTATGCGATTTCATCTCTCGATCTCAATCTTAACATACATCATGAATTAATATAGCGTATTATACGTTATCTCTCGATCTCGGTTATAACTCAAAGATTTCAACCAAAGTTAGCTAGGCTTTGATCTCAATAAGCGTTTAATTCATGAACATAAGAACTCAATCCACTCAAACACATTCGAATCAATAAATGAAACACAATTTCACTAAAACTCAATAAAATAAACTAGATTCAATTCAAGTCAATTACATAAGAAGTTTAATCGTCTCTCGACCTCAAAAACATCAAATGAAAATGAAAATAAAATAAATCAAAGTTTAGAAATACGATAAACGGTTGGAATGAATCCGTGCGTTGCACCGTGATTTCTTCTCTTGCTCCTTCCTTGCACTCCGAAAATTGTTGGCTCAAGCTTGGACAAAGAACGGAGAAGATGGCTTCCTCTCGGCTCTTCCAGGCGGCGGCTAGGGTTTGTGTATGTGTTATTCGGTGGTTGTTCCCTCTTAGATCTCTTCCTTCATGATATGGAAATTATCCATATTTGTAGCCACCGAGAATCAATTCAAAAATGGAAGATAAGAATTTCCAGAATTTGCGTATCGATCGATCGAAATTTTCGTCCGATCGATCGGTGCACTGTTCACTTCAGTCTTTGAAAATCACTGCCTCGCTCGATCGATGGAGATTATCCTTCCGATCGATCGATCCTTCGATAAAATTGGTGCTGATGTCTCTGCCTCGATCGATCGATCGAGACAAAATCTCGATCGATCGGTGCTTTGAAAACTTTGCTTCTCAACACTCTGCCTGGCTCGATCAATCGAGAAGTAATCTCGATCGATCGAAGCTCCGAAAAATCCAACTTTTTCATTTGATCTCTTTTTCGCCTCGATTTCACCCGTTTTCTTCATTTTAGCTCATTTCTTCCATTTCCGACCTATTTTCCTGAAACAAACAAATAAACACCAAAAAGCATAATATCATCCAGGAAAAAGTATGAAAAACGGGAAGAAATTACAGCTAAAAACACGTAAAAACTAAGCCTATCAACTCTCCCAAACTTAGACTTGATCGTCCTCGAGCAAGCAATAAGCTCAAAAAGTAGAGTTAAACTTAATACTTTGAATAAATCATCATCACAACATAGCGTACAAGCTCAGCAATCCCACTTACACATCAATGAGAGTCATTCAAAGTTCAACAGGAAGCACTTTCTCCTAAGCTAAACAGTACATCGCAATATCGGAACGTGCATGTGTGCTATTGTCAAACATGAGTTACATACATATCTTTAAGATCAACATGTGCCATAAAAACTCAAAGTCAAGATTACTTTGGATTACTCTACAAATCTACTATCCAGCGCTTCTCCACTAATGTAATTATTTCCTAGACTTGGATCAGAAGGTCTTTAAAGCTTATAGCGTTAGGCCTTTTGGTGTCGGCTCCAAAGAAAAGGTAGGATGAAAGCAAAGAAGAGAGTATAATAGAATCAGTTCAATTTTTTTCGCACAACATTGGGCTTCTCTTCAACTTTTTATAGCCTTGGCCACTTTGGGTCTTATTTGAATGTTTTCATTTTTTTCAAGGCGTTTCTCTACATCTTTTCTTATTGCTCATTCTTTTGTTCATTTTGATTTTCACAATGAACTCATCTACATGTAACAATTCAACGCAATGAATGAGATTCATTATACTCTCTTGGGGACGGATAAATTTTTTCATTTAGGCTTAATCCAAGGTCGGTATAATGAGTTAGCAAAAAAATTGTCGAATGGGGGTCTAATTATATGCAATGCATATACCATTCTTTTTCCATAAAGCTCAAGAGGGGACACTAAGGAATGATGTACACAAGGTCAGCTTGAAAGGCACAAATGGTCCAAAGATCGCCTAAATCATCTCCAAGTCAAGTTCCTAATTATAAATTTCGCCTCAAAGTGCTTTCAAATAGATTGTAGAGTTTTCTAAGATACTCAAGACAATCCTAGTTAACACAAGTTTTCACTTTATTCAATACATACTTCACTCAATCATGACTCAAATCGTGCTCAAAGTATTCCTCAATTTTGATATAAGTTCAACACAGGATATATACAAACAAGTTAAAAAAATTTCATGACTCCTATCTAGATGGGGATCAATTTCATCATGTAGTACCATTGCAAATCCAACTTATCATTTCTCAAGAAAAACTCATTTTCTAAAAAAAAAATAATAATTTGTGATAGCGCTCAAGGACGAATTAGTCTCATAATCGTGCAGTCATGCAAGGAAAAGAAACAAAACAAGTAGCAGACATGCAAAAACAAAATATATACAAATACACAAATCCCCCCAAACTTAATGTGTGCATTGCCCTCAATGTACAAAACAAATAAGCGTAAAGGCAAAACACATACCATGACGACGATCGTCACTGATCGTCGTCCTCATCATGCTCCGTAGGGGGAACTGGGTAGTGCTGCTCGTCGCCCTGATATGGCGGAAATGGTGGGTACTCGGTAGGTGGGGGTGCATGCGGCCGATATGGTGCAAAGTGTGGCTCTGGCGGGAACTGGAAACCTGGGAAGCCCTGGGCCATGGCAGTGTTCCACGCACCCTGGTAGTGCATGAACTCCATCTGACGCTGAGCTACCTGCTCATGGTCCATCTGCAATGCTCTCTGCATGCTATGAATGTCCCGCTGCATGCTATGAGTACTCTGCTGCTCCAGGCGAATATCTTGGAGATCCCTGTGAAGAGAGTCCAATGTAATGCGTGTATGCTCTGCAGCAGAGGATGATGATGCTCCGGCCTGTCTAGTGTCTGAGGGTCGTGGTGCAGCCCTTCTTCGGCCTGTAGGTGGTGGTGGACCGTCAACAACAATCGGGGTCTTTGGTGGAAGTAGCTCCTCGTCTTCCCCCCATTTCACTCCGCATCTCTGGCATAAAGCAGTGATGGTAGATGGAAACGGTAGTGCGGAGGTAGGTGGGCTGCTACCGATCTCATAGATGTGATCACTAATGATCTCACCCAAATCCACGTCCTGCCCTGTGAGAATGGCAAAAACCAGGGCCGCTCCGTCACCTCAGAAGTGTGGGTCGAGGGCATGACCCGTGAGGCGACAAATGAGAACCATGCTTGGGCCTCTGGTGTCAAATGCTTCTTGAGAACCACCTGTGGCTCTCCCTTGTCGTTCCGCTGCCAATCTACTCCCGGCATGACAATAACTGCAAGTACCTCATCATAATTGATTATACTCTTCCGGAAAGATTGGTACGCACAGCTGTGTATGAATGGCATCTGGTAAATATTATTGATTGCTGCTTGATCTACCAGTACATCCGTCCCTCGGACAAAAACCTTTGCTAGGTGCCCTGGTGGGATTACTCGAAGATTTGTATAGAATTCCCTCACCAGTGGGACCACAGCATCTACCGGTGTTTGCACAAACTGAAACCACCCTCGTCGCCTGACTGCCCTAATGACAGGACATTCAATCTTGTCCAAGCTCATGCCCCTTTCACGACTGAGGGGTTTCTTATGATAATGGGGATATAACTCAGCTGCTGTGGCATTGACAAACTTCCGTTCGTCATGCTCTTGCTCAGAAGTGGTGGCCTGCGCCTGCTTTTGCTTTTGTGAAGCCTTCGCCTGCTTTGACCTCTTTCTCGGAGCCATTGTCTTGCTAAGTTATTCTCAATTATCTCGCTTAACTGCAACTAAACACCACACCAAAAACACTACAATGCCAACATCTCGCAACACAACAGTAATTCCCCCAAACTTTGATTTTTCCTAGCCCAATTCAACTAAATCATAATAATTGCACCAAAAGATGAAAAGATGTGAAATTTGAAACCAATTACCAATTAAAAATCTGATCTTGGATGAAATTGGTGCTTGGCGTGAAATTTTCTTCCGGATGCAATTATACCCAATTTGATGTGCAATACTTCAAATCTGCAAAGAAAATCTCATCAATAATACTTCTTACTTCAAAGATTTGAAGTAATTGGAAATATGGAAAGAATATGGATGAGAAAGGATGAAAATTTTGAAAGAGGCGATTTTTCTATGCTGAAGAGGAGAGGAAAATTTTTTATGTTATTCACAGGATGCTGCGTCGGTGCCCTTTTAATTTTCAAAATTTTCTCTCGCTCGATCGATCAAAATTTTCTTTCGATCGATCGAGCGAGGCAGTGACCAAATTCCCCTTTTAAAATTTTCGGGCGATCGATCGAGATTTTGTCTCGATCGATCGCCAGCACCAGAAGACAAAAATTAAAAAAAATTTCAAAAATTTTTCCTCTCGGGTTGCCTCGCCTACATCTTCCTTGCTTTTACATCCGTCACAAAATTTCACGGACTCATTCACGGAAAAACTAAAAACACAATAAAAACGATCACCCTAAAATGACGAACTAAAAACAAAAATTCGAGGAAGGAAAAGAAAGTTCTTGATTTATAGTCCCAAGCTGGACTGTCACCTCCTCGTCTGTTAACTTGATTGCTCCTTCGGATTCTTCACAGAATCACTTGGGAGCATACCCAGCATCCTTCCCGAAATCAATGTGGCCAACTGCCCTATTTGCACTTCCAAATTCTTAATCGATGCATCTTGATTTTGCATCCTCACCTCAGTCGACAAAATCAGCTTGGCCATCAGTTCCTCCATACTCGGTTTTTGTGTGAACCCCGCCTGTGGTTGTGGGTTCAACACATTCTCCTGGTTTGACCATCTCAGATTTGGGTGGTTCCTCCACCCTGGATTGTAGGAGTTTGAGTACGGATTGTTCTGCTGCCTATTCCCTACGAAATTTACAGCTTCAATAGATTGATTAAATTGGTTACCTGCCTGGCACTCGATGCTAGGATGACCGCCTCCACACAGATCACAGAAAACAGCTTGAACTTGCATCGTTGATGCTCCCATGCTATCTATCTTTCTGTTCATAACCTCCAACTGAGCCGAAATAACAGTAATCTCGTCCACTTGATGGACTCCTATTGGTTTCTGTGGCATGTTCCTCTCTGACTGCCACTGATAGCTATTGGACGCCATTTCCTCCAATAGTTCATATGCTTCTTCCGGTGTCTTCCGCATATTTGATCCCCCAGATGCTGCATCTATCATTGAACGGTTAGCAGAAAACAAACCATTATAGAAAGTTTGTACCTGCAGCCAGATGGGTAGACCGTGGTGTGGGCATCTCCTCTACAATTCTTTAAAACTATCCCACGCTTCATATAACGTTTCGGGGTCGAACTGCCCAAATGTAGTGATATCGTTCCGCATCTTTGCCGTCTTGGAAGGGGGAAAGTACTTCGATAAAAATGTTTTTGTCATCCCTTCCCATGTTGTTATGATCCTGCAGGTAGTGAATTTAACCAGGATTTAGCCTTGTCTCGTAATGAAAAAGGAAAGAGCCTTAACCTGATGGCGTCGTCGGAGACGCCATTATGTTTAAACGTGTCACAGATCTCCAAGAAGTTAGAGATGTGATTGTTCGGATCGTCCGTGGCAGCTCCCCCAAACATTACAGAGTGCTGTATCATTTGGATAATCGCAGGCTTGATCTCAAAGTTGTTTGCTTGAATCGTCGGCCTCGTTATACTGGATAAAGATCCATGAAATGTCGGCTGTGCAAAGTCCATCATTGATCTAGGGTTCTGTGCTTCGTTATTTTCGGCCATTGCTCGAGCTTCTCATAATCTTCTTAGTAGAGTTCTCTCTATTTCCGGATCAAATGGCTTGAGAATGGGCTCCTCTCTTCTGAGCATGCACTAGAAAAGTGGTTCCTGTACTAGATCAGACAAAAGGAGACAACAAAAATATACAAAATTATTAACAAAGATCAACAAAAACAAAAACAAAAACGCGATAATAAAGAATTGGCTAAATTACAATCAACTAATCTCGTATGATATTATACAGATTAGTCCCCGGCAACGACGCCAAAAACTTGACCGCTTTATTTTTAAACAGAAAATATTTCAAAGTGTAGTGTGAAGCGATTCTACCGCAAGTGCACGGTTGTCAAGTTTTAGTATAGTGAAATGAAAGTAAAGGTTGTCGAATCCACAGGGACTAATGTATAAGTACCAAATAAGACTAGCAAAATTATATTTAGCCTACGATTGAAACGGGGGTAGATTAATTAAAACAGAACTAGAACTAAAGCGCAAGAATGAAATAAAAATCCAAGGGTTCCGGATATGCAAAGGTAATTCGCTCGAGAAATTTATCTCGCTTCGTTCAACTATGTTCTCTTCAAAGATTCGTTTGAATAGTAAATTACCAAACAATTGATTCTTAAGGTGAAAGGTTTTCAATAATTTTCAATACACTCTCTCGAGTTGTAAAGAAACTAATATCAAATTAGAACAAGTCACTCTCGTGCACCTATTTACTAATCCAATATTGCATATTCTTCAAAACCTCGTTACTCTAAATCTCTCGATTCAAAGTTCTCACGTATGCGATTTCATCTCTCGATCTCAATCTTAACATACATCATGAATTAATATAGCGTATTATAACGTTATCTCTCGATCTCGGTTATAACTCAAAGATTTCAACCAAAGTTAGCTAGGCTTTGATCTCAATAAGCGTTTAATTCATGAACATAAGAACTCAATCCACTCAAACACATTCGAATCAATAAATGAAACACAATTTCACTAAAACTCAATAAAATAAACTAGATTCAATTCAAGTCAATTACATAAGAAGTTTAATCGTCTCTCGACCTCAAAAACATCAAATGAAAATGAAAATAACATAAATCAAAGTTTAGAAATACGATAAACGGTTGGAATGAATCCGTGCGTTGCACCGTGATTTCTTCTCTTGCTCCTTCCTTGCACTCCGGAAATTGTTGGCTCAAGCTTGTACATAGAACGGAGAAGATGGCTTCCTCTCGGCTCTTCCAGGCGGCGGCTAGGGTTTGTGTGTGTGTTTTTCGGTGGTTTTTCCCTCTTAGATCTCTTCCTTCATGATATGGAAATTATCCATATTTGTAGCCACCGAGAATCAATTCAAAAATGGAAGATTTTGCGTATCGATCGATCGAATTTTTCGTCCGATCGATCGGTGCACTGTTCACTTCAGTCTTTGAAAATCACTGCCTCGCTCGATCGATGGAGATTATCCTTCCGATCGATAGATCCTTCGATAAAATTGGTGCTGGTGTCTCTGCCTCGATCGATCGATCGAGACAAAATCTCGATCGATCGGTGCTTTGAAAACTTTGCTTCTCAACACTCTGCCTGGCTCTATCGATCGAGAAGTAATCTCGATCGATCGAAGCTCCGAAAAATCCAAATTTTTCATTTGATCTCTTTTTCGCCTCGATTTCACCCGTTTTCTTCATTTTAGCTCATTTCTTCCATTTCCGACCTATTTTCCTGAAACAAAAAAATAAACACCAAAAAGCATAATATCATCCAGGAAAAAGTACGAAAAACGGGTAGAAATTACAGCTAAAAACACGTAAAAACTAAGCCTATCAGCTTGCTCCCTTGGATTCTTCTCTGTGTCACTCGGTAGAGTTCCTTGTGCTCTCCCAGCCAAGATAGTTGCCAATTACCCTACTTGGATCTCCAAGTTTTTGATAGATGAATCTTGCTTATTCATCCTTGTTTCCGTTGAGGATATGAACTTGGTCAATAGTTCCTCCATGCTCGGTCGTGGTGGATAACCCGGTGGTGGTTGTGGTTGATACCTCAACCCCGTATTGTATGTATTTGGGTAGGGGTTGTTTTGTGGCCGGTTTCCTACATAATGCACAACCTCATTAGTCTGAACGAATGGGTTACCTGTTTGGCATTCAACGCTCGGATGATTTCCTCCACATAGGTCACAAGTAATCCCTTGAGCTTTCATCCCTGTCATGCTCATGCTATCTAGTCTCTAGTTTAATGCCTCAATTTGAGCGGCCAACGCAGTAACATCGCTCACTTGATGACCTCCAGCTTGCTTCTTTGGCACTTTCCTCTCGGACTGCCATTGACAACTATTAGCAGCCATCTCCTCCAATAGTGTATAGGCCTCCTCCGACGTCTTTCTCATCACAGTACCTCCTGATGCTGCATCAATCATAGAACGGTTATCAGAAAATAAACTGTTATAGAAAGTTTGTACCTGCAGCCAGATGGGAAGGCCATGGTGTGGGCATCTCCTCAGTAAGTCCTTGAAGCGCTCCCATTCTTCATAAAGTGTTTCAGGATCATGTTGCGCATATGTAGTGTATCATTTCGCATCTTAGCAGTCTTTGATGGTGGGAAGTATTTGGACAAGAAAGCTTGCACCATCCCATCACAAGTGGTAATTGATCCTGTAGGCAAAGAATGCAACCAAGATTTAGCTTTATTATTTAAAGAGAAAGGGAACAGTCGTAACCTGATGGCGTCGTCCGTGACGCCATTATGCTTGAAGGTGTCGTAAATTTCCAAGAAATTCGCTATGTGAATGTTGGGATCATCTGTAGCGGCTCCCCCAAACTGCACCGAGTGCTGGATCATTTGTATGATAGCAGGCTTGATCTCAAAATTGTTGGCCTGGATGGTGGGTCTCGTGATACTCCATCGATCCATGGAATGAAGGGTGGGCATAATCCATGAGTGACCTTGCCACTGGTACTACTGGAACTTCCTCGTTATTGGCCATTAGTATTCTTGCTTGCCTTAGCCTCCTTTGACAAGTGCGTTCGATCTCGGGATCAAAAGGCTCAAATGTATGGTTGTTACTCCTTAGCATGTACCAAGAGATAGTACCCTGTAACAATCAACCAAAACAAAAGAAACAGTAGAAGAGAAGAGAAAAAAAAATCGAAAAATAAAAAAAAATGACTAAACTACAGTCAACTAATCTAGTTTGATATTATTAAAACTAGTCCCCGGCAACGGCGCCAAAAACTTGATCGCTTTTATTTTAAACAGTATTTCCAGTGTAGCGATTATGTACCGCAAAGTGCACGGTGTCAAGTTTTAGTATAATGCTTTTAAAAGTATGAGTGTCGAACCCACGAGGACTAGGAAATAATTACCAAACTCCACTAGTTTAACTATATTTAGTCTACGATAACCGGTTGTGATTATAACGTGACAAATTAACTCAATATGTAACCCAAACAATCAACGGTGAATAAGATTAATAATCAAAAGAAACAATTATGAAGACTTTCGGTTCACCTATGTAATCCCCCATAATTTGCCTATTAGTTAATAATCGAATTCAAACAATCTAAGGTGCCGAGTTTTCCAAATTTATCTAATATACTCTCTCGAGTTATATTAAACCTAATATCAAATTGCAGTAAGTCACTCTCGTGTACTTATTTAACAACACAATATTGTATTAAGATCCATGAAAACTTCTAGCTTTCGATTACTAGATATCTATAGCTATCACACGTGTATTTGACTTCATCTCTCGATCTCGGTCTGAAATCCACGGCGTAAATCACTATATCGAATCACAATTTTATATCTCGATCTCGATTGTAATTTAAATATCATTCAAGGATGTCCAAACCCTTAAAAGCATGAAGAACAATGATCTATGCACTTAGATAATAAGAATCAATAAAAACATTCAATTAAAATCATGGGTTCATACAAAGGATCCCCTAAGTCTTGATAACAAACCTAGCCAACAATCTCCATCAATAACAATGTATAAACATGTTTTGCAACATTCTAAACATTAAAATCTAATGAAAATATAGAACTAGAGTTAGAAATACGGAAATAACGAGAGGCGTTGACTCCTTGCGTTGCTCCGTCGTCCCGTCTCTTCTTCAATGCGTCTCTTCTTCAATGGTTATGGTGTATGGATGGTTGGGGATGATTGAGAGTGATGGTGGCTGAGTATCTAGGGTTAATTATCAGCCAAAAAGTCCCAAAAACGTCCATGATAATCCATATTTATGGTAGGAGGAGTTTCACTAAGTTTTGACACCAAATAACCAAGATGGAAACAAAATCCCGAATTTTTCGAGTCTAGGCGATCGATTGCCTCAAATGAGGCGATGGGTCGCCTCATGCTACCGCCTGGAGGCGATCGATTGCCTCATTTGAGGCGATCGGTCGCCTCCTCTATTTTCAGCAAATTACGATTTTGCCCCTCCTTTTCCAGGTTTGCTCAAATTGGTCCTTTTTAATCATTTTAAGCCTATTTCCTCAACTTTTATGCATTTAGCCCTGGATTCCTGAAATATATAAATATAAACCAAGAAAAGTAATATTTTCCAAGAATCACTACAAAATTATGCATTCAGGGTGCATGTGATGCATGTTAGGAAATTGAATTACGGCATGGTTTATCTGGGGTGGGTGTTAATTATGTTGGTGAAGCATGTTTAATTGAGTTTTATTGCATTTTTGGAAAATGGTTTTAAAATATCATGTTGTGATATTATACATCATGCTAAATACCGGGATATGTTTAATAACCCCTATACCGACTACCCCTTCTTTTCACTCTCCCATCACTCTCAATCAAACAACTCTCCCAACCCTATCCCCAAAACCCATCTAGCGATTAAAACAAGAAAAGAGGAGGAGATTTCAAAAATCTTGGTTGCTTGATTTCTTGGTGAGATTTGGAGCCTAAAAGTAGTATGAATCTCTCCTTGGTTGGTTTATTATGTTTTGTCTGATTTTGGGTTTGTATTTTAAGGGATTAAAAATGGGTTTGTTTGGGTATATGGTGTTTTTGGTTGGGTTATGGTTTTATGGTAAGAAATGTGTTGGATTTTGTTGATTGTTGGTAGTATTCTGATGGTTGGTGTTGTTATTGATGGTTTTTGAAGTTTTGTTGTTAATGGTGGGGATGGATTTGAAGGAAAATGGATTGGAGAAGATGAAATGTGAATAGTGGACAAAATCGAGTGTGCAGGCTTCCGCGACCGATCGGGGCATTATCCCGATCGATCGCGAGCACCAGGGGAGGCGGGGAATCCTATAGGATTACGATACTATACAGGGAGTATCTTTTACTTTACAGCTTTATGTTCTATAAATTATGAATTGTAATATTTGTTGTTATTGACATGGTGGATTGATATGCTCACCCCGTGTGGGGGCTGTCTCTGTTGGGGCAGGTAGTACATGTACAGCGGTAGCTCCGGAGTGGAGATCGAGCTATGGATTGGAGGTACTTCCAGGATCGAAGTACCAGTGTCGGTATTGTGTACGGTATTTTATACATGAGATACACAGTCACTCATTAGATGCTCGCATGTGAGCACTAATATATGTGTATATGGTTTGTATAAAAAGGGCAAGAGCCTTTCTCTTTTCATTCACGTGTTGCATGCAATTAATTAAAGAATTGCTAAATGAATTGAGAATAATGTTTGTGTATATGCATACTTAAGGGATGAGTGGCATGGGGAATTTGAACATTATATGGAATGATGTAAGGAATTTTATTGTTGGTACATTATTCTATGGTTGCATGTAGTTTTTTCCTTGATACATGATTGTATGCACTAAGTACATGGATTAATACACTAATCGTGGTTTAAGGGCACGGGGGTCATTACATGAACTATGAAACCTATGAAATTTTCGAACTATTCTATACAATTTCGGTACTAGTTACACTTGAAATTAGTATTAATCCTATACAATTTTGGCAATAAGTACACATGAAATTAGTATCAAACATATATAATTTAGGTACTAGTTACACAACACTAGCATTAAAACTATATAATTTGGGTATTAATTACATATGAAGTTAATATTAAACATATATAATTTTGGTACTAGTTACGCTTTAAACTGGTATTACAATTTTCGTAGTAGTTACACATAAAATTGGTATTAAACTAATATCATTTTGGTACTAGTTATACATGATTAGTATTAAAACTATACAATTTTGGTACTAGTTACACATAAAATTGGTATTAAACATATATTATTTTGGTACTAGTTACACATGAATTATACAAGTTTGGTACTAGTTACACATGAAATTTGTATTAAACTTATACAATTTTGGTACTAGTGGTACATGAAATTGGTATTAAACGTATACAATTCAGGTACTAGTTACACATAAATATTGATGTTAAACTTATATATCGAAGAAACAAACAATATAAATTTCAAACAACTAACAACATTTCTGTAGAATCTTCTATATTAATGTTAATCTTCTATATCGAACAAACAAAAATATCAATTTCAATAGTAATCTTGATGTGTTCACATATTCACTATGTTGTGTTCTTCAGTTTATTAGCAAGAGAATCTTATGTTATTCTATTGCCTCTTCCGAGCGTTAAATAGAAATAATCATTCAACAGTCATCTTGATGTGTCCACCTAAGATAAACTATTAAGCATTTTAAATAGCACAATGATTCGTTGAAGTTATACACTTATCGACTATATAAATTTCCAACAATGTCAAATTCCTACGGTCCTATTCAAAACCCCTTATTCCGAGTGATAAATTCATCATCAAATAATGCACTATTCGACATAATCCCTTATAATGCACTAATCAAATTCTCGATTCATCATGCATGTTTACTCTTAAACTCATTGCATGCAATGTCCAACTGAAAAGAGTAATATGAAAGACATTTATACAATTCATATACACATATATCTATGCTCTAGGAGAGCATATAATTTGTATTAATTCGTATCATGTGTAACTAGGACCAAATTATATAAGTTTAGTACAAATTTAAATTGTAACTAGTACCTAAATTATAGATTTGATACTAATTTCATGTGTAACTAGTATCAAAATTGTATAGGATTAATACAATTGCATGTGTAACTAGTATAGGTTTCAGACCAACTTCACGTAATAAGTACCAAAAATACTATAGGTTTCATACAAATTCATGTATAAGTAGTACGAGAACAAACAAATATTGTTCGTAAAGTTTAAAATTGATGTTGTTTAAAATCGATATTTTTTGTTTGTTTGATATAGAAGATTAACATTAATATAGAAGATTCTATAGAAATGTTGTTATTGTTGTTGGAAATTGATATTGTTTGTTTCTTCGATATATAAGTTTAACATCAATATTGATATATAACTAGTACCTGAATTGTACCAAAATTGTATAGATTTAATACCAATTTTATGTATAACTAATACAAAAATGATATTTGTTTAATATCAATTTTATGTGTAACTAATACCTAAATATATATGTTTGATACTAATTTCATGTGTAATTATTACCAAAATTGTACATGACTAATACTAATTGCAAGTGTAACTAGTACCAACATTGTATAGGATAGTACGAAAATTTCATAGGTTTCATAGTTCATACCATTTTTATGTATATTTAGTACAGAAATTGTATAGGTTCCTACCAACTTCACGTGTAATAAGTACTGAATATAGTTATGTTTCATACCAATTTCATGTGTAACTTGTATCAAAATTATATAGGCTTCATACCAACTTCATGTGTAAATAGTACAAAAATTGTATATGTTTCATACCATCTGCACGTGTAAAAGTACCGAAAATAGTATAGGTTTCATATTACTTTCATGTGTAAGTAATACAAAAATTGTATATGATTCATACCAATTTCATGTGTAACTAGTACCAAAATTGTATATATTTCATACTAACTTCACGTGTAATAAGTACCAAAATTGTATAGTTTTCTTACCAATTTCATTTGTAATATGTAAGTATAGGATTCATACCTATTTTATGTATATTTAGTAACAAAATTGTATAGGTTTCATACCAAGTTCAAGTGTAATAAGTATCGAATATAGTACATGTTTCATCCCAATTTCTTGTGTAACTAGTACCAAAATTGTATATATTTCATACTAACTTCAAGTGTAATAAGTACCAAAATTGTATAGCATTCATACATTTTCTATGTATACTTAGTACCAAAATTGCACAGGTTTCATACAAATGTCGCGTGTAACTAGTACATAAATTGTAAAGATTTCATATTAATTTCATGGGTAATTAGTACCAAAATTGTATAGGTTTCATACCAATTTCATGTTTAATAAGCACGAAAATTTTATAGGTTTCATACCAATTTTATGTATACTTAGTACCGAATTATATATGTTTCTTACCAATTTCATATATAATTATATAGGTCTCATACCAAATTCACGTATAATAAGTAACAAAATTTTATAGGTTTCATACCAATTTTATTTATACTTAATACCGAAGTTGTATAAGTTTCATACCAATTTTATGTATTCTTAGTACCAGAATTATATAGGTTTCATACTAATTTCGCTTGTAATAAGTACCAAAACAAATATATTACATAATAATTTAAAGTGTAACTAGTACCAAAATTGTATATGCTTTATACCAACTTCATAAGTAACTAGTACCAAAATTGTATATGTTTCATACCAACTTCATGTGTCAGAAAGCAATGGTATTTTAGTATTTTTAGGTGAATAGAGAGTTAGAACTAATGAAATTTATGGCTTGGGGGCTGACACCGAAAGTTCTTTTACATAGAAACTGATGTTCAAATTTAATTTGATTTTGAGATTTATTCTGAATTATCCCCATATTCAACCTAATCATCAATAAATTTTATGGATAGTTATTTATATTCTATCCTTTAAGTCGCATTCCACTTTCTTTTTATTGTGATTCTTCATGATTTACAACCTAAGGTCCTAAACAAACTGTTATGCAATTTTTTTTAGAGGGGGAGGGGCTAAATACTGCGAGGCTCGAACTTGAGTCTTTTCAAAGTAGAGGTGAGCTCTTACCAATTGGACGAAGCCCATGAGCTCACTGTTATGCAATTATAGTCAATCAAAGTACATATACACAAAATATCATGTTTGGCTTTTTTTTACAATAATTTTTTTTGAGTCAAAAATATTGAAAAAATATTCAATTAATAAATTTTGATTGCCACTTTAATTTAAAATAACAAGCTTACTTGTTGATATCTTTCATTTTTTTACAAGAGTGTAATGAATGTAAATAAATTAATTCGTTTTAGTTAGAATAAATCAGAGCAAGAATCTGTGTGACAAAAAATTTTTTTTTTCTGAAAGCCTATTAGTAAATTTTACTCTATTTAATTAATTGTTAAACTCAAATATAAAGTTGATTATATAGTCAAATATACTATATAATCAAATAGTTTTTCATTTGTTTTTTAATGAAAATATAAGTATGAGTGCGAATAAATAGAGTGCGAATAAGATGAGTTTTCTCGGGAAATTAAAATATTTAATGATATTAAAAAGTAATGATAATGTATTGGTGGTCCCAAAATTAAAAATGGAAATAGCATAGAGAGGTGTGAATCACTTTTTTCAAAATCGTATCGGACATAAATTCGATGTTTTTATTAGTTAAACGTCCGTTCGATCAGTCCACAGATTGAACCGGTGTCCGTACAAATTACAAGTTTATTCGATTCAATCGGTTAAACCACTACATATTTTTTGATTCGAGCGATTGCACAAGTGATTCAACTGATAATAACATCAGCATGATCTTATTTCAATGTTTATTTTTTGTATATTATTATACCATGTAATTGTAATATTTTAAGTTATTCAAAGTAAAAGAAGTATCATCAATACAAATACAAACATGTACAACTTCAAACAATCATATGAAACAAATGATCAACATCAAAGGAAAATAAAATAAAAACAACAAGTTATGCCCAAGAGAATAATGTCCCCAAAATCACAACAAAATACTTTAAAAATATGGAATGATTAACATATTTCATAATTTACGAGGAAATAAATATTATTGAATTATATGGATTTGTTGATAAGAAACACATAAACAATAAATTTATAGTTATTTCAATAAATAATATATATAATATATTTTCGTTCTAAAAATTTGGCTTGTAATTTTAAAAAAAAATTAATACATTTTTTTAAAAGAAAAGAAAATGTCAGTCGATTTTGATCGATTCAAACCCGATTTCCACCAGTTTGTAAGCAGAGCGCGGATTTAGTAGGTCAATTGAACCGGACGAAGCACCGATTGAACCGCCTGTCCGGTCCGATCTGATTTTCAGACTGTGGAATGAATAGACTACTAAGAAACTATATGCTTTGCACAATTTAATTACACACTATATAGGATACTTCACAACTTTCATTGAGGAAACATTTAGCAAAAGGCTTTAAATAGAATCATGATTGATAAAACGGTGAAAAGATGATAGAATTTCTTCCATTCACGATCAAATTCACTACAAACTTGTTGGAGCATGCTCCAAATACCAATCATTGTATGATTAATTTGGCATATATTGATTATAATATTTATTTATTTATGGCATTTTTTGTGACATCCCTGAAATGATTAATTGCAATTTGGTGCATTAATCGTGTTTACAATGATTAATTATGTGGTAATTAATTAAGTGTTGGAATTTATTTACCTTATGGAAATGCATGGTCATGTGAATAGGGTGACCCGGGGTTGCATTTCGGGGTGCATGTGGTGCATGTCGGGTAAATATTATTGGAAGCATGATTTATTTGCCATTGGTAGCAATTGATTAGAAATCATGTGTTTAATTGATATTTGGTGCATTATGAGTAAATGCTTTGAAAAATATCATGTTGGGGTGTTTTATACACCATGGAATTATTTTGGTATGCTTTTTAATTAAATAAACTCACCTTTTATACCCAACCACACCTCATCCACTCTTACTTTCACTTTACCAAAATCAAATCCACAAACCCTACCCCCTTCCAATTTTCGAGCTCAAGCTTGAGGGTGAAGAGAAACCTTCCAAAAATCTTGTTTTGTGGAGCTTGTTGGGTGATTTGAGATCCCCAAGAGGTATGGATACCTCATGGTTAATTTTGCAAGGTTTTGTTTGAGTTTGGGTTGGTTTTGAATGATTTTAAAATGGGTTTGTGTTGGGTTGTTGTAGTTTTGGTATTATTTTGGTTGGATGTTAAATATTTGGGTTTATATAGATGTTTATTGTTGGTTTTGAGTAGTTGGGTATGGATGTTGTTGAGTTATTTAAGGTTGTTTGAGTTTGGGAAGGAGAAGGGTGAATAGTGCCCGATTCTCGCTTGCCCAGAGCTCGGCGATCGATCGGCGTTTTTCCCGCGATCGATCGCGAGCCACAGAGCTGAGGCAAAGAGCTTCAGCGATCGATCGCGAGATGGGCGCGATCGATCGGCGAGGCCGCGATCGATCGGTGCTAGCTCCGCGATCGATCGCGGATTGTTGGATTTTGTTGGGCGAGGCAGTGTGATCTCGCGATCGATCGGGGCTTGATGGCGATCGATCGCGAGACACCAAAAATGATGTTTTTGGTTATTTTTGTGGGATTTTTGGTATTGGACTAATATTGGGTTCTAATATTGGTATTTGTGAATATGTAGAACCAACCCAGGTGGCAACGCAGCCAAGGAATTGAAGTCCTACCATATTACACTTTTGGAAAGGTACGTAGTGGACGTACGGGCACCCCAACGGTACATGTATCTTATATACTTATTGTTATGCATTGTGGATGCAAGTATATATGTGGTATTGCATTGTGGATGCAAATACATGTTATGCATGATGTTTATAGATGCATATGATTATTGGTGCATATCCCATGAGTCGTGGTCATCCCTTGATGATTTTAATGCTTGCCGCTATTTGGTTTGGTTCCGCTAAATGTGAAGCGAGGGGTGGGGGCGCCGCATGTCACATTTGAGCGTGGTTATCATATTGGGCGAGGAAAGGGTATTTGCCGCTCAATGAGAGGCGAGGGGTGGGAGTCCCGCAGTCCATTGAAGCGAGGTTATCCTATGCCGCCTATATGTAAATAAGCGAGGGGCATTAAAATACATTGTGATGGACAGACTAGGGATTGGTGATCAGTATTTGGTATTGATGAAATGGTATATGTTCATGACATGTTCAGACCATTAAAATAATCTATTGATTATACTCATGAGTTATGGTACAGGGACAACCAAACGGGAAGCGTTTGAAATGCATGGGGAAAACAGGAAGTGTTTTATTATGATTATGCATTTACGCTTTATCTTCATATTGTGAGACCCCGATATCTCAATATACTAATAGGTGCGATTAAGAGAACTAAACATTCATATGAATAAATCAGAGTAAAGAGTCATGTTGATTTTCCTGAGCTTAAGGAATACAGTAGCAAAAGTTTCAAAAGGGATTCACAATATTCCTACAAAAGGTGCTACGTTATAGTCTTATTCTACCACAAGTAGAAGCTATATAAAATTTTCTCAAATCTTGTAGCTAATCCCGTAACTCTCCTTATAGCTCAGCTTCTCAACCCCGACCCTGGTTCTCAACATCAAAAGCACCTACAAAGACAACCCCCAACACATGAGCATATCACAATTCATATTCAACATAATATGAAAATAAGGCGTAAATGCACAATCATAAAATACAAATCACTTCCTGTATTTCCATCTCATTTACAATGCCCACTGGTTGTCCCTGTACCATGATTCATAATATAACACATTACATGAATGTATGGTTTCACAAATGAATGTCATGACATTTTCCTCTTTTTCTTGAGTCAGTCATCATCGGTTATTTTAATACTTCTCCGCTTTTATAATCTCAAAACAAGCGGTATCTCATCCTCGCTTCTTTATACTAGCGGTATCTCATCCTCGCTCAGTATAGTATATACCCGCCTCCATGTGCAAGCGAGCCTCCCCCCTCCCGCTCCACATTTTTAGCGGTAAAGCGTAAGCATTAACACCTTAACCGTGATCGCCCTGACTCGTGGAATACATCTCTTTATCCCACATCACAATATGCAACAACAATGCATAATATGCAACAACAATGCATAATAACATGTATCAACTCAATAATGCATCACATTGCATTCATCATGCAGACAAAACATAAATACATGTTACCGTTGGGATGCCCGTACGTCGCTTACGTACCTTTCCAAAAAGTAGTGTGTGGTGGGACTCTATCCCCTGCGTTGTGTAGCCGTCTGTGAAGGCTCTACACCAGTGTACAACACAATATTAGATGCCAATATATGATCCCAAATCAAAAATCCAACAAAAAAACAATATTTCAAGATTTTGCTTCTGGCGATCGATCGCTACCCCTTGGCGATCGATCGCCAAACTCCACTGTCCCATGGCGATCGATCGCGCCTTTCATGGCGATCGATCGCGTGGCTTTGATTTTGGCTACTGGACCTCGGCGATCGATCGCGCCATTTGTGGCGATCGATCGCCACCTGGTCTGTGCGCGATAATTTTTCCAGCATGTTCAACACCGATAATCACACCTTTCCTTCTAACATGTAAGACATACAACATGCCAATACTAACATGCTAGTATTTAAAACACATTACTCTGAGTGTATTTACATCAAGATTGTACCCCAACCACAACCCACATGCATTAAAATCACCCATGAACATCAGTACTCATTCAACATTTTCTGAAAACAGGGCATTGTCTTCCTGCCCAGATTTTTGAGTACACACTTTCAAGCAACGAAATCTACCACATAAGTCATGCAATTTGCTCGAATAAAAATGTTAAGGGTTTCATCAAACTACCATGCATATTTTCACATCGAAGGTTCATTCAAAAACCCTTCTAACATGCATATTACCACCCCCTTCAATATCACTCCCAGATCACATATTTCCAGAAAAACAGGGGAAAATATCTACCCAGATTTTCGAACACCATACTTTACATGCTTAAATCTACCACATAAAACATGTAATGTGCTCAAGGAAAAATACTGGAAGCTTCATAAACACACCATAAATGAACATGAATCGAAGGTTTAACAAAACCTAACCTAACATGCCATTTTTCACACTAAACAAAGTATGAACTCAACAACAAAAACTTCAAACCCAGAAATGGTTCCTCACCCCTTTTGGCTCCGATTTTTGCAAGCTTTCCAAGCAAGAAAAATGGTGGATCTCCTCTTGTTTTCCCTTACCAGATGTTGGACGAAAAAGTTGGAGAGAATGGAGTGGTTTCAGCTATGACAAGGTGGAGTGGGAGATGAGGAAAGAGGTATGGGCAAGCTGCAGCTGGCAGCAGGGTATGGGTCAAGGGGGGTGGTTTGTGGTGGGTTTATGTGATGTGTTATGTTTTGGTCCCGGTATTTCGCACGATGTATTAAAATATCCTCACATGATATTTTATAGTATTTTCTCATTAAAATACTTCAATTCTTATTTAAAATATACTTTACCAAAACGATTAACACACACCCCAAATTAAACATGCCACAATCCCCAAAATCCCAACATGTAACACATGCACCCTTACATGCATCTCCCAATATTATTAATTCATCACAAGAATTAGTACCATAAATTTCACAACAATGATTAATGTTTAAATAACACATAATCATTTCGGGGATATCACAATACTCCCCTACTTATAGGATTTCGCCCTCGAAATCAGCATGCACTTACCCAAAATAAAATGAAACGTAAATCACATACCAGAAAACAGTTCTGGGTAGTGCTGCACCATGTGTTGCTCCGTCTCCCACGTGGCCTCCTCGACACCCCTACGATCCCACTGAACTTTGACCATAGGTATAACTTTGTTTCTCAGTCTGCGATCTGCCCTATCCAAAATCCTGATAGGCCGCTCCACATAGGAAACATCGGACTCAATCTGAACCTCAGAAGGCTGTAACACATGTGAAGGATCCGGCTCATACTTCCTCAGCATAGACACATGGAATACATCGTGTATACCCGACAGAGAAGGCGGTAAGGCCAAACGGTACGCCAGAGTACCCACACGCTGTAAGATCTCATACGGCCCCACGTATCTAGGAGACAACTTCCCCCGCATACCAAACCGTACCACACCCCTGAAGGGTGAGATCTTCAGAAAAACTCTGTCGCCCAACTGAAACTCCAACGGTCTCCGCCGCTGATTGGCATATGCTGCCTGTCTATCCTGAGCTGCCTTCATCTTTCGTCTGATAACCTTAACTTTCTCTTCCATTTCCTGAACCAACTCTGGTCCTCCAACCGACTTACGGTCCAAGTCATCCCAACACAAGGGTGACCTACAACGCCTACCATAGAGGGCCTCGAAAGGAGCCATCTGTATACTTGCCTGGTAGCTGTTGTTGTAAGAGAACTCTACCAAGGCTATCAAGTCCTGCCATGATATGTCGAACTCTAACACACAAGCTCTCAACATATCCTCGAGCGTCTGTATCGTACGCTCAGTCTGTCCGTCTGTCTGAGGGTGATAGGCTGTGCTCAGCCTCAACTCCGTACCTAGAGCTTTCTGCAGACCTTCCCAAAAGTGAGATGTGAACCGTGGATCTCGATCAGACACTATCGAAACAGGAATCCCGTGTAGTCTCACTATATCTCTGACATATAACTGTGCCATCCTCAAGTGCGTATATGTCATACAGTAAGGAATGAAATGAGCCACTTTAGTCAATCTGTCCACGACTACCCAGATGGCATCAAAACCCGAAACAGTCCTCGGTAAGTGGGTCACGAAGTCCATCGACACGTGCTGCCACTTCCACTCGGGTATCTCCAAACTCCTTAGTTCACCTCCAGGCCTCTGCCTCTCAGCCTTCACCTGTTGACAAATCAAACAGCGCTTGACAAATGAGGTGACATCTTGTTTCATACGCCTCCACCAGAACTGGTTGCGTAGATCCTTATACATCTTCTTCCCGCCTGGGTGAACACTCATCCTACTGCAATGAGCTCGCTGTAAGATACCCTGGCGCAACTCGGGTGTATCTGGAACCACCCATCTGTCGCCAAGTCGCAAAGAACCGTCCTCAGCCACTCTGAATCTCGATGGCTGATCTGAATGGACCACTGACATCCATCTCTGAATCTCTGCATCGGTCCCCTGAGCCTTCCTGATGTGATCATAAATAACCGGCTCAGCTAGCAAGGTCAAAACCTGTACTGGTGAAGTAGACACATCGTAATCGAATCCCAAATGGCAGTAGGAGCCCAACATAGCCGATAGGTACATGGCATCCTCTGCTGTGCTCCTCACCTTCCGACTCAAAGCGTCGGCTGTCAAATTCGCTTTCCCGGGATGGTATAGGATTTCACAATCATAATCCTTCAATAGATCCATCCATCTCCTCTGTCTCATGTTCAGTTCAGCCTGTGTAAACAAGAACTTCAGGCTCTTGTGATCAGTGAAGATGGTGAATGAGGTACCGTATAAGTAGTGTCGCCATATCTTCAAGGCGAAAACTATAGCTGCCAACTCCAAATCATGGACTGGATACCTCGTCTCATGTGGCTTCAACTGTCTCGAAGCATAAGCCACAACATGTCTGTCCTGCATCAGTACGCATCCTAAGCCCTGTAGCGATGCGTCGGTATAAAGGACAAATCCTTTGTTCTCCTTGGGAATCACAAGAACTGGTGCAGTAGTCAGTCTGTGTTTCAATTCCCGGAAACTCTGCTCACAAGCCTCTGACCAACAAAAAGAGACTCCCTTCTGAGTCAGCTGTGTAAGTGGTTTGGCGATCTTTGAGAAACCCTCGACGAAACGTCGATAATAGCCAGCCAACCCAAGAAAACTCCGAATCTCACTGACTGAAGTAGGGGTAGACCAATCCATAACTGCCTCTATCTTCCTCGGGTCTACTGATATCCCTTCTCGTGATATAATATGGCCCAAGAATGCAACACTGCTCAGCCAAAACTCACACTTGCTGAGTTTAGCGTACAACTGATGATCTCTGAGGATCTGGAGCACTATCCTCAGATGATTGGCATGATCCTCCTCACTCCTTGAATAGACGAGGATGTCATCAATGAATACGATCACAAACTGATCGAGGTACTCCTGAAATACTCTGTTCATCAGGCTCATAAAAACTGCAGGTGCATTTGTTACACCGAAAGGCATCACCAAGAACTCATAGTGTCCGTATCGAGTTCTAAAAGCCGTCTTTTGAACATCACCAGCTCTAACCCGCACCTGATGATAGCCTGACCTCAAGTCTATCTTAGAGTACACCTCTGTACCCTGAAGCTGGTCGAACAGATCATCAATCCTCGGAAGTGGATATCTGTTCTTCACTGTAGCCTTGTTCAATTGCCTGTAGTCAATGCACAGACGCATTGATCCATCCTTCTTTTCACGAACAAGACTGGTGCACCCCAAGGCGATACACTAGGACGAATGTATCCCTTGTCAAGGAGCTCCTGTAACTGTACCTTTAGTTCCCTCAGCTCTGCCGGTGCCATCCTGTATGGGGCACGAGAAATGGCTGATGTCCCCGGTAACAGCTCAATAGCAAACTCAACGTCCCTGACAGGCGGAAATCCCGGAATCTCATCTGGGAACACATCAATGAACTCCACCACAACTGGAATGTCCTCGGCTCTCACTTCTTTTTCCTCAGATACATCCACCGCATAAATGATGTAACCGGTGTGGCCGCGCTCCAATAACCGCGACATCTTAACCGCTGAGATCACTGGAATCCTTGGACGAGAGCCGTCCCCATAAAAAGTCCACTGGAACCCCTGATCAGATAGAAAACGAACAGTCCTCTGCCGACAGTCTACCACAGCTCGGTATCTGCTCAACACATCAATGCCGATAATACAGTCAAAGTCTGCCATCTCTAACTGAATCAGATCAGCCCTCAGATCATTGCCCTCAAAATAAATGAGGCAATCAGACAACAGCCGATCCGCAATCACATGCTTCCCCGTGGGTGTCGAGACCATGAGAGGCGTGGGTAACAGAGACGAGCACAAGTGGTGTCTCTCCACAAAAGCAACAGACACAAAAGAATGAGAAGCACCTGTATCTACCAAAATAAATGCAGGGTACGTAAATAAATGACACGTACCAGCAATGACCTCCTCTGGGGCTGCCTCAGCTTGCTCCCTAGTCAGTGCGTACACCTGACCCTGCGGTGGTCCTGCCGCCTGACCTCCTTGCGGTCGAGGCGCAAACTGCTGTCTCGGTGGTGCCCTCCCAGCATCAAATCTTGGCCTATTCGGCCCTGAGTCTGTCTGACTTGCCCGATTGGGACAGTTCCTAGCTAAGTGGCCCACCTTGCCACAAACATAACAGCCTCGGCAGTCACGTGACAAGTGAAATCCTCCACAGCGGTCACACCTGTCCCCTCCTGCCTTACTCCCCTGTGTAGGTCCTCGATTGCTCTGTTTCTGACTCTGAGATTTCTTCCCGCTAAATCTGGAAGATGATGAGGCTCCACGAGTCTTGAACTGATCTCCTCGTGGTTTCAAACTATCAACAACAGGCCTCTGTGATGGTACTGGAGGGGGTACAACATCCTTGTATGCTCCCACTGCAATTTCCGCTAACTCTGCCCGTGTCAGGGCGTCATCAAAAGAGCTAGGGTTGTTGGAGATAACCCGGTCAAATAGTTCTGGCCTGAGTCCTTTCATGAAATGCCTCATCTTTGCATGGCTGCTCACAGCAATATGGGGGACATACCTCAACAGTGAGGAATACTGCAAGGCAAAGTCTGAAACTGACATGTTTCCCTGCTTCAAGTTAGTGAATTCGTCCTCTTTGACTTGTCTAGCAGCGGCAGAAAAATACCGGTTAAGAAACCGGGTCCTGAATACAGTCCAGTCTACTACCATGCCCTGAGCTCTCAGCTCCACCACAGTGGTCTTCCACCACATAGAAGGCTTCTTCGCCATCTGAAACTCGGCTAACCTCAGCCATGCGGTACGTGCACAGGGCGCAGTCACAAGTATCTGCTCTATCCGTTCTAGCCACTCTTCGGCCCCTTCTCCAGATTCGGTCCCCTCAAACATGGGTGGACGGAAATTCAGAAACTGTGTCAAACTGAGCTCCCCGGGTAATAACATCTGTGCACTGGGCTCTATTCCCACAGCAGGTGGCGGTAAAGGATTCACATGAGCAACACTAGCATTCATACTGCCCATATCCCCTACCTCTTCATTGAGGTTCTCCGGGTTAATAGCCGCCATGCTGCAACACAAGAGTTAACAACAATACCAAAAGCAGTTCATAGTATAAGCCGTTAGATAACAAGAGTATAATATCCAAAAGCATGTTAGTATAATACTTATACAACAATATGCATCACATGCATAACATGCCCAACAATGAATACCTAGCCAACTTGTCTCTAAAGGCTACCCTTCACTCTTCCCTGGTTATCTAACCACTGCTCTGATACCACTAAATGTGAGACCCCGATATCTCAATATACTAATAGGTGCGATTAAGAGAACTAAACATTCATATGAATAAATCAGAGTAAAGAGTCATGTTGATTTTCCTGAGCTTAAGGAATACAGTAGCAAAAGTTTCAAAAGGGATTCACAATATTCCTACAAAAGGTGCTACGTTATAGTCTTATTCTACCACAAGTAGAAGCTATATAAAATTTTCTCAAATCTTGTAGCTAATCCCGTAACTCTCCTTATAGCTCAGCTTCTCAACCCCGACCCTGGTTCTCAACATCAAAAGCACCTACAAAGACAACCCCCAACACATGAGCATATCACAATTCATATTCAACATAATATGAAAATAAGGCGTAAATGCACAATCATAAAATACAAATCACTTCCTGTATTTCCATCTCATTTACAATGCCCACTGGTTGTCCCTGTACCATGATTCATAATATAACACATTACATGAATGTATGGTTTCACAAATGAATGTCATGACATTTTCCTCTTTTTCTTGAGTCAGTCATCATCGGTTATTTTAATACTTCTCCGCTTTTATAATCTCAAAACAAGCGGTATCTCATCCTCGCTTCTTTATACTAGCGGTATCTCATCCTCGCTCAGTATAGTATATACCCGCCTCCATGTGCAAGCGAGCCTCCCCCCTCCCGCTCCACATTTTTAGCGGTAAAGCGTAAGCATTAACACCTTAACCGTGATCGCCCTGACTCGTGGAATACATCTCTTTATCCCACATCACAATATGCAACAACAATGCATAATATGCAACAACAATGCATAATAACATGTATCAACTCAATAATGCATCACATTGCATTCATCATGCAGACAAAACATAAATACATGTTACCGTTGGGATGCCCGTACGTCGCTTACGTACCTTTCCAAAAAGTAGTGTGTGGTGGGACTCTATCCCCTGCGTTGTGTAGCCGTCTGTGAAGGCTCTACACCAGTGTACAACACAATATTAGATGCCAATATATGATCCCAAATCAAAAATCCAACAAAAAAACAATATTTCAAGATTTTGCTTCTGGCGATCGATCGCTACCCCTTGGCGATCGATCGCCAAACTCCACTGTCCCATGGCGATCGATCGCGCCTTTCATGGCGATCGATCGCGTGGCTTTGATTTTGGCTACTGGACCTCGGCGATCGATCGCGCCATTTGTGGCGATCGATCGCCACCTGGTCTGTGCGCGATAATTTTTCCAGCATGTTCAACACCGATAATCACACCTTTCCTTCTAACATGTAAGACATACAACATGCCAATACTAACATGCTAGTATTTAAAACACATTACTCTGAGTGTATTTACATCAAGATTGTACCCCAACCACAAACCCACATGCATTAAAATCACCCATGAACATCAGTACTCATTCAACATTTTCTGAAAACAGGGCATTGTCTTCCTGCCCAGATTTTTGAGTACACACTTTCAAGCAACGAAATCTACCACATAAGTCATGCAATTTGCTCGAATAAAAATGTTAAGGGTTTCATCAAACTACCATGCATATTTTCACATCGAAGGTTCATTCAAAAACCCTTCTAACATGCATATTACCACCCCTTCAATATCACTCCCAGATCACATATTTCCAGAAAAACAGGGGAAAATATCTACCCAGATTTTCGAACACCATACTTTACATGCTTAAATCTACCACATAAAACATGTAATGTGCTCAAGGAAAAATACTGGAAGCTTCATAAACACACCATAAATGAACATGAATCGAAGGTTTAACAAAACCTAACCTAACATGCCATTTTTCACACTAAACAAAGTATGAACTCAACAACAAAAACTTCAAACCCAGAAATGGTTCCTCACCCCTTTTGGCTCCGATTTTTGCAAGCTTTCCAAGCAAGAAAAATGGTGGATCTCCTCTTGTTTTCCCTTACCAGATGTTGGACGAAAAAGTTGGAGAGAATGGAGTGGTTTCAGCTATGACAAGGTGGAGTGGGAGATGAGGAAAGAGGTATGGGCAAGCTGCAGCTGGCAGCAGGGTATGGGTCAAGGGGGGGTGGTTTGTGGTGGGTTTATGTGATGTGTTATGTTTTGGTCCCGGTATTTCGCACGATGTATTAAAATATCCTCACATGATATTTTATAGTATTTTCTCATTAAAATACTTCAATTCTTATTTAAAATATACTTTACCAAAACGATTAACACACACCCCAAATTAAACATGCCACAATCCCCAAAATCCCAACATGTAACACATGCACCCTTACATGCATCTCCCAATATTATTAATTCATCACAAGAATTAGTACCATAAATTTCACAACAATGATTAATGTTTAAATAACACATAATCATTTCGGGGATATCACACATATTGTGTTGAATATGAATGATTATTATTGCTCATGTTTGGGGGTTGTCCTTGTAGGTACACGTTTGGCATGATAGAAGGGCTAGACGGGTTGAGATGGTGAGCTTTTGAGGATGCTTTTGGGACTTGAAGGACAGGAATATTTTGGATAGTATCTACTCTAGGAGTAGTATAAAACTATAATTGAAAACATTCATTGATTGGAATGTAATTAATCCTTTTGGTAGTCCTTATTTTGGCATGTAATGCTTAAGCTCATAAACTCAACACGTTATTTCTCACTCTGATCATTTATATTAGCTCTATTATGCCTTGATTCTGCACTTAAGGATTAGGGTCCTTACATTAGTGGTATCAGAGCAGTGGTTAGAGAACCCGGGAACGAGTGAAGGGTAGCCTTAGCATGTTTGGCTAGGTGCTTACATTTGAAGCATGTTTATGCATGTGTTGCATATTAATGTATATCCTGTTATACTAACGTGCTTATTCTCATTCCTGTTATCTAACGGCATAACATATATACTGCTTTGGAATTGTTGTTAACATTTGTATTACAGCATGGCTGCTAATGAGGAAGTTGGAGATGTGGGTAGTGTGAATGCAAGTATCGGACAAGCGAACCCTCTACCTCCACCGGCTGTAGGAATGGAACCAGTGGTTCAGTTATTGCTACCGGGTGAGATTAGCTTGACTCAATTTCTATCTTATCATCCGCCCCGGTTTGAGGGGACAGAGTCCGGAGAAGAGGCTGAAGAGTGGTTGGAAAGACTTGAGCAGATCTTTGTATCGGCTCCTTGTGCTGTGACAGCTTGGCTGAGGCTGGCGGAGTTTCAATTAGCCAAGAAACCTCTGATGTGGTGGAGGAGCACAGTTATGGAAATGAGAGCACTGGGTGCTGTGATTGACTGGACACTCTTCAGGACTAGGTTTTTGAACCGGTACTTCTCCGCAGCAGCAAGACAGACGAAGGAGGATGAATTTACGAGTCTGAAGCAGGGGAACGTGACAGTGGCAGACTATGCCACACGGTACTCTTCATTGCTGAGGTACGTTCCCCACATTGCCACCAGTGGGCACGCTAAGATGAGGAATTTCATGAAGGGGTTGCGACCGGAGCTCTATGACCGGGTTATCACCAATAACCCAACTTCTTTTGATGATGCTCTCACAAGAGCGGAGCTTGCTGAGCTAGGAGTGGGAGCTTACGCTATGCCACCACCAGTACCGCAACAGAGGCAGACTAGTGACAGCTTGAGGCCTCGGGGTGAGCCATTTAAACCCCGTGGTGCCTCTTCATCTTCGCGATATGGTGGGAAGAAACACTTTGGTCAGAAACAGGATGGCAAGAAGGGTAATTGGTCGGCCAATAGAGGATCTTCACAAGGGGATAGGCCGGGAGAGCCGAGGTGCAACAATTGTGGAGGGCCACATTCTTCAAACAAGTGTCCTGCATGTTATGTCTGTGGCAAGATGGGTCACATCGCTCGGTATTGCCCCACACGGGGAGGACAGTCAGAGTATCAGGGCAGCAGGCCGAGGTTTGAGGATAGGACAGTGCAGCAGAGGCAGCAGTTTGGGCCTCGACCATCGGGAGGTCAGACAATAGGACCACCCCAGGGGCAGGTGTATGCACTGACCAGGGAGCAGGCCCAGGCAGCCCCAGAGGAGGTGATCGCCGGTACGTGTCATTTATTTACGTACCCCGCTTTTATTTTGATCGATACAGGTGCCTCCCATTCTTTTGTATCGGTGGGTTTTGTGGAAAGACACCATATGCGCACGTCCTCTTTACCTATGCCTCTCCTCGTCTCGACACCCACTGGAAGAAATGTTGTTGCTGATCAGTTTATGGCAGACTGCCTCATTTATTTTGAGGGCAACGAGTTGAAGGCAGACTTGATCATATTGGGCATGTCAGACTTCGACTGCATCTTGGGTATTGATGTTCTGAACAGATATCAGGCAGTGGTAGATTGCCGGCAGAGGACAGTGAAGTTCAGACCTGAGTTGGGCAGTCAGTGGATTTTCTATGGCAACGGTTCTCGTGCGAAGATTCCGTTGATTTCAGCGATCAAGATGACTCAGTTGTTGGAACGTGGCCACACGGGCTATCTCATTTATGCCGTGGACACGTCTGGGAAGAGTAAAGAACTAAGAGTTGAGGATGTACCAGTGGTAGCAGAGTTTGCGGACGTATTCCCAGAAGAGATCCCAGGATTCCCACCGGCTAGGGAAGTTGAGTTTGGGATCGAGTTGCTGCCAGGGACATCCGCTATCTCTCGTGCACCTTATAGGATGGCACCGGCCGAGTTGAGAGAGTTGAAAGAACAGTTGCAGGATCTCCTGGACAAGGGATATATACGCCCGAGCGTGTCGCCATGGGGCGCACCAGTTCTCTTTGTGAAGAAGAAGGACGGCTCGATGCGGTTGTGCATCGATTACCGGCAGCTGAATAAGGCTACAGTGAAGAACAAGTATCCTCTACCAAGGATCGACGATCTGTTTGATCAGTTGCAAGGTACCAGGGTGTATAGCAAGATTGATTTGAGATCCGGGTATCATCAGATTCGAGTCAGAGAGGAAGATGTGCAGAAGACAGCGTTCCGGACCCGATATGGACATTATGAGTTCCTAGTGATGCCGTTCGGCGTGACGAATGCTCCAGCAGTTTTCATGAGTCTGATGAACAGAGTGTTTCAGCAGTATCTTGATCAGTTCGTCATTGTGTTTATTGACGACATTCTCATCTACTCCCGGAGCGAGGAAGAGCATGCGAAACACTTGAGGACAGTGCTTCAGATTCTCAGAGAGCATCAGTTGTATGCTAAGCTCAGTAAGTGTGAATTTTGGCTGAGCAGTGTAGTGTTTCTGGGGCATGTCATATCGAGCAGCGGGATATCTGTAGATCCCAAGAAGATTGAGGCTGTGATGGAGTGGGCTGCCCCCACTTCTGTGCCTGAGATTCGGAGTTTTCTTGGTTTGGCCGGGTATTATCGACGCTTCGTTGAAGGCTTTTCGAAGATTGCCAAGCCGCTGACTCAGTTGACCCAGAAGGGTGTACCTTTCTTTTGGTCAGAAGCTTGTGAGGAGAGCTTCCAGGAATGAAAGCACCGGTTGACGACGGCGCCAGTGTTAGTGATCCCTACGGAGAACTCCAGATTTGTTCTGTATACTGACGCATTACTTCAGGGCCTTGGGTGTGTTCTGATGCAAGATAAGCATGTGGTAGCTTATGCATCGAGGCAGTTGAAGCCGCATGAGACCAGATATCCAGTTCATGACTTGGAATTGGCGGCTATCATCTTCGCCCTGAAGATCTGGAGGCATTACTTATATGGTACTTCATTCACCATATACACGGATCACAAGAGCCTCAAGTTTTTATTCACTCAGGCAGAGCTGAACATGAGGCAGAGGAGGTGGATGGACCTACTCAAGGACTATGATTGCGAGATAGAGTACCATCCCGGGAAGGCCAATTTGACAGCAGACGCTTTGAGCCGGAAAGTGAGGAGTTCTGCTGAGGACGTCATTCATCTGTCGGCTATGATGACCTCCTATTGTCATTTGGGCTATGACTTTGACATTGATGCATCGCCTGTGTATGTATCGACCTTGTTAGCTGAGCCAGACATCTATGAGAACATCAGGAGAGCTCAGGGATCAGATGATGAGGTTCAGAGGTGGTTATCTTTAGTACATCTTGGTCAGCCAACGAAATTCAGAGTGGCCGACGACGGATCTTTGAGATTGGGTGACCGTTGGGTGGTTCCGAGTACGCCGGAGTTGCGTAAAGGGATCTTGGAGCGAGCTCACAGTAGCAGACTTAGCATCCACCCAGGCGGGAAGAAGATGTACAGAGATCTGCGTGGTCATTTTTGGTGGAAAAGGATGAAATCTGATGTCGCCGCTTTTGTAAAGAGGTGTTTGATCTGCCAGCAGGTTAAGGCAGAGAGACAGAGACCTGGCGGCGAGTTGAGAAGCTTGGAGATACCGAAGTGGAAGTGGGAGCACATTTCCATGGACTTCGTGACTCATTTGCCGAGGAGTGCTTCAGGCTTTGATGCTATTTGGGTGATTGTGGACAGATTAACTAAGGTAGCCCACTTTATCCCCTATAGCATGACTTTCACATTTTTGAGGATGGCGCAGTTGTATGTTAGAGATGTGGTGAGATTGCATGGGGTCCCCGTTTCCATAGTGTCAGATCGAGATCCGCGATTCACATCTCATTTCTGGAAAGGCCTTCAGTCAGCCTTGGGAACTGAAGTCAGATTGAGTACTGCTTATCATCCTCAGACGGATGGCCAGACCGAGCGCACTATTCAGACGCTCGAGGACATGCTGAGAGCTTGTGTTTTGGAGTTCGATGCCTCTTGGCAGGATTCAGTGCCTTTGGTAGAGTTTTCTTATAACAATAGCTACCAGGCGAGTAATCAGATGGCTCCGTTTGAAGCTCTTTATGGCAGACGGTGTAGATCACCCTTGTGTTGGGATGATTTGGACCGCAAATCGGTCGGAGGACCGGAATTGATTCGGGAGATGGAAGAGAAGATAAAGACGATAAGGCAGAAAATGAAAGCGGCCCAGGACAGACAGGCAGCTTATGCAAATAAACGGCGGAGACCGTTGGAATTTCAGTTGGGAGATAAGGTCTTTTTGAAGATCTCGCCTTTCAGGGGCGTTGTGCGATTTGGGATGCGCGGGAAACTGTCCCCGAGGTATGTTGGACCGTACGAGATTTTGCAGCGCATTGGCACCTTAGCTTACCGACTGGCTTTGCCGCCTTCTTTATCTGGGATACATGATGTGTTTCATGTATCGATGCTGCGGAAGTATGAGCCGGATCCGTCGCATGTGTTACAGCCTTCCGAAGTTCAGTTAGAATCAGATGTATCTTACGTGGAACGGCCTGTCAGAATTCTGGATCGAGCAGACCGTAGACTTCGGAACAAAGTGATACCTATGATCAAGGTTCAGTGGGATCGCAGGGGTGTCGAGGAGGCTACGTGGGAGACGGAGCGGCATATGGTGCAGCACTACCCGGAACTATTCTCTGGTATGAGTTTATGTTTAGTTTCTGTTAGGGTAAGTGCATGTGATTTCGAGGACGAAATCTTATAAGTAGGGGAGTATTGTGACATCCCTGAAATGATTAATTGCAATTTGGTGCATTAATTGTGTTTACAATGATTAATTATGTGGTAATTAATTAAGTGTTGGAATTTATTTACCTTATGGAAATGCATGGTCATGTGGATAGGGTGACCCGGGGTTGCATTTCGGGGTGCATGTGGTGCATGTCGGGTAAATATTATTGGAAGCATGATTTATTTGCCATTGGTAGCAATTGATTAGAAATCATGTGTTTAATTGATATTTGGTGCATTATGAGTAAATGCTTTGAAAAATATCATGTTGGGGTGTTTTATACACCATGGAATTATTTTGGTATGCTTTTTAATTAAATAAACTCACCTTTTATACCCAACCACACCTCATCCACTCTTACTTTCACTTTACCAAAATCAAATCCACAAACCCTACCCCCTTCCAATTTTCGAGCTCAAGCTTGAGGGTGAAGAGAAACCTTCCAAAAATCTTGTTTTGTGGAGCTTGTTGGGTGATTTGAGATCCCCAAGAGGTATGGATACCTCATGGTTAATTTTGCAAGGTTTTGTTTGAGTTTGGGTTGGTTTTGAATGATTTTAAAATGGGTTTGTGTTGGGTTGTTGTAGTTTTGGTATTATTTTGGTTGGATGTTAAATATTTGGGTTATATAGATGTTTATTGTTGGTTTTGAGTAGTTGGGTATGGATGTTGTTGAGTTATTTAAGGTTGTTTGAGTTTGGGAAGGAGAAGGGTGAATAGTGCCCGATTCTCGCTTGCCCAGAGCTCGGCGATCGATCGGCGTTTTTCCCGCGATCGATCGCGAGCCACAGAGCTGAGGCAGAGAGCTTCAGCGATCGATCGTGAGATGGGCGCGATCGATCGGCGAGGCCGCGATCGATCGGCGCTAGCTCCGCGATCGATCGCGGATTGTTGGATTTTGTTGGGCGAGGCAGTGTGATCTCGCGATCGATCGGGGCTTGATGGCGATCGATCGCGAGACACCAAAAATGATGTTTTTGGTTATTTTAGTGGGATTTTTGGTATTGGACTAATATTGGGTTCTAATATTGGTATTTGTGAATATATAGAACCAACCCAGGTGGCAACGCAGCCAAGGAATTGAAGTCCTACCATATTACACTTTTGGAAAGGTACGTAGTGGACGTACGGGCACCCCAACGGTACATGTATCTTATATACTTATTGTTATGCATTGTGGATGCAAGTATATATGTGGTATTGCATTGTGGATGCAAATACATGTTATGCATGATGTTTATAGATGCATATGATTATTGGTGCATATCCCATGAGTCGTGGTCATCCCTTGATGATTTTAATGCTTGCCGCTATTTGGTTTGGTTCCGCTAAATGTGAAGCGAGGGGTGGGAGCGCCGCATGTCACATTTGAGCGTGGTTATCATATAGGGCGAGGAAAGGGTATTTGCCGCTCAATGAGAGGCGAGGGGTGGGAGTCCCGCAGTCCATTGAAGCGAGGTTATCCTATGCCGCCTATATGTAAATAAGCGAGGGGCATTAAAATACATTGTGATGGACAGACTAGGGATTGGTGATCAGTATTTGGTATTGATGAAATGGTATATGTTCATGACATGTTTAGACCATTAAAATAATCTATTGATTATACTCATGAGTTATGGTACAGGGACAACCAAACGGGAAGCGTTTGAAATGCATGGGGAAAACAGGAAGTGTTTTATTATGATTATGCATTTACGCTTTATCTTCATATTGTGTTGAATATGAATGATTATTATTGCTCATGTTTGGGGGTTGTCCTTGTAGGTACACGTTTGGCATGATAGAAGGGCTAGACGGGTTGAGATGGTGAGCTTTTGAGGATGCTTTTGGGACTTGAAGGACAGGAATATTTTGGATAGTATCTACTCTAGGAGTAGTATAAAACTATAATTGAAAACATTCATTGATTGGAATGTAATTAATCCTTTTGGTAGTCCTTATTTTGGCATGTAATGCTTAAGCTCATAAACTCAACACGTTATTTCTCACTCTGATCATTTATATTAGCTCTATTATGCCTTGATTCCGCACTTAAGGATTAGGGTCCTTACATTTTTAAAGTTATATTTATTTCAATATCTGAGTAATATAAATAAATACAGTGATGTATTATTTTTAAATTGTCCATAGTCAAGTATTATTGTGAATTAGTATAATGATGATGTACATAAGCTATGATTATTGATTGGTGACATTTGTCATGGATATTAGATATCAAATCAATATATAAGTACATGTTAAAGAACTACGACTGCACAGACCACCATGTGAATGCTACATGGATTGTTATATGGGTGTCATAAACAATTCTAATAGTGATAATGATGTATGCGATTGTGACGACTTGAGATATGCTATCACCGAACGTTACCTCATGGTCCACAAATTATAGGATTTGTTGAATGACTTTAGATAAAGTCAGTCATTGCATGTACCAAAAATTATGTATATGGATGTTAAGTGATCAATATAGGATTTCCCTCCTGGGTCCACTCCACGTTGGGGAGACGGAGCTTGGGAGGCGAGCTGGGTAGGCCGACCATTCCCCGGGTCCACTCCAACATGTTCATCTCATTTATGTCACTCAAAAGGTCAAATAATGTGTTTGCCTTTATCTCATCATCATTCAATTATGCAACCTTAGAAGGTTGGTAGCTCAACCCTTTCTCCAACTTCATCAGGTCCTCTCATCCATTTAATTGGGAGATACACCCTGCTCCCAACTAACTCACGTCACCTCAATTATGTTGATAAGTGCCATTTTTACACTTATTTTTCTGTGATTTTCTATTGATTCTTGTAGTGTTCCTGGAACAATATTATGTTTTTGGTACTATTTTTGTTTGCTTCAGGAATCTAGGACTAAGTGCATGGAAGTGAATAAAATGACCTAAATAACGATGAAATGACTAAACCAAGCTAACACACCGAACGAATGACCAAAATCTCGAGTTTGGTTTAATTTTGACATTGTTGATCAATATTGGAATCATCACCGATCGATCGGTATATGTCGATGGTTGAGCAACAAAAATTATTTTTTGGCGATCAATCGGGATAATCCCCGAGATTGATCACAAATCATCGTGCATTGAAAAATAAAAAGATGGAAACTTGCGATCTATCGCGAGAAGCTACCGATCGACCGTTCGTCGCTGAATTTTTGAGATTTTATTTCATTATGAAGAGTTTGAGTCCAACACGGAAGCTTTTTCCTCCTCCTCCACTATATAAGACAATTATTAGATGACTTAAGAGGACTTTTGGCTCGCTTCTAACCTAGAAATATCATCAGCCGCCACCTCCAATCTATCCCAATTCATTGAGAAGCAAGAATCGACGCAAGAGATGGAACTACGCAGCAATGCAAGGAGTCAACACCTAATGTTTATTCGTATTTCTGAACTTTTGTTTATTGTTATTTCAGATTTGATGTTAAAATTGTCGGAAAACATATTTATGCATTATTATTTCGTTATGATTTTATGCTAAGTTTATTCTATAAAGACAATGAGATCATATGTTTGAATCTTCAGTTTAATTATGAGATTTGATTGATTCCATATAATCTTTGTGCATAATTTACTAATCTTCAAGCTTTCAAGGACACACACTGACAGACATAAGATAGTATGATACGTCATTGTAAATTAGGCCGTAGATTTCAGATTGAGATCGACAGATGAGATCAAATACATGTTTGATTTTCATAGATATCTAGAATCGAAACTAGGAGTTTTCATTGTGTTTCATGCAACATTACTCTGTTAATAAGTACACAACAACGACTTACTACAAATCGATGTTAGGTTTAATATAGATTGACAGAGAATATTGAATAAATTCAAAAATACTTAGTCACTTTTGATATTTATATGGATAATAATCATAACTGATATGTGAACTTGAGGGAATTACATAGGTGAACCGAAGTCTTGATAAATCATCTCTACTGATTTTTTTTTCGCAATTCATTGATTGTTTGGTTGGATTTTATTTTCGTTAATTTATTTATAATATTCGTCATCCACTAATCATAGACTAAATATATTTAACCTGATTTAATTTAGCAATTATTGACACTCCATGTGGGATCAACAACCTGTTCTTCAAAACACTATATTAAAACTTGATAATCGTGCACTTGCAGTATAAATCGTGTTAATTCAGCTAAGCGTGCGTCATTATAATTTATATGTTCACAAAGTAGCCGATCAAGTTTTTGGCGCTGTTGCCCGGGACTACTATTAGTAATATCATACAAGATTAGTTGTTTGTACTTTATCCATTCCCTTTTGTTCGTTTCGATTTTTTCGTTATATTTTTTTACTACACTTTCTTTTCTTTTTTTGTTGATTTTTGCAGGTAATTATTTTCTTGGTGTATGCTAAGAAGTAACAATCCAATACTTGAGCATTTTGATCCGGGAATTGAAAGAACCTCTTTAGAATATTCCCCCATCCAAAGCTGCTAAGATGTGCAATGATATCACTACGTACGTGCAATATGATCCTGAGACACTATACGAGGCATGAGCGTTTCAAAGATCTGCTAAATAGATGCCTACATCATGGTCTTCCTATATAGCTTCAGGTACAAACTTTTTATAACGGTTTACTTTCTACTAACCGCTTTATATGCAGCGAGATAAGGTATTATCATGAGGAAAAAGCCTGAAGTAACCTATCAGTGGCAGTCAGAGAGGAACGTACCCAAGAAACAAACTGGACTTCATCAAGTTGATAAATTCACTGCCTTGACTGCCCATATTGAAGCACTAACAAAGAAATTGGATGGCTTTTGCGCACCTGTGATGCAAGTCCAAGCCATACAAGTGATCTATGTAGGATCCCAATTCCTAATTTTTTCATAGTGCATTTATATCGTTAACTAGTGTATACAATTATAATATTATGGAATTCTCATTTTCATGCTTCCCAATTATGTCATGACCCCTATAAAATTCCAACAGAATTCCCCCATAAACCCGATTCTCAGCACGCATGCGATTCATATAGGTATACACTTTATAAAGCACTATATAAATTCTCAATTCATTATGCAATTTTGCTCTTAAATAAATTGCACATAACATCCAAATGAAAAGAGAAATCTCAAGACATTTATACAACACATATACACATATCATGATGCTCACAAACGAGCATTCAATAAGTAAATATGTCTCTACTTGTACCAATCCCATTATCCCAGACAAAACTGATACCTCGCTCCTAAGAGCATCCTCGTTCAATAGCTCGAACTCATTTTTCAGAACCAATGTCATAAATGCTTTACCTGTTTCAATAGAAACAGCCCCCACACGGGGTGAGAATACCCACGACATAATCTCAATATTGTGGAATGCACAATTAATAATTTATTGAATATAAAGCTGCAAATTAGATAATACTCCATGTATATACCATAATCATATAGGATCTCTCACGTTGTTCCTGTTTTCACAATAAACAGAATCATCAACTCCAAAATCAATTAAATCATCACAACATTGATTTGATGTACTCATATTTAGAGATGAGCAAAAGTTTGGCTTAAATGAAAAAATCGATCGAACCGAATAAATTCGAAAATTTGGTTCAGTCAATTGGAAGTTCAGTTTTAATTTTTTAAAATATTAGTTAACCGACTTAACCAATTTAACCGATTTTTAATATTTTTTAAATAATTTAATGTTTTTTTAAAATCAGTTTTTAATTATTTTTTATAATTTTTCAAAAATATCTGTAATTCGGTTACTGACCGAATTATCAGATATTTTATCGGTTCGATTTGTGCGGTTTTGAAAAGAAATTTGGTCGGTTCGTTTTGTAAAAAAAATATGTTTTCTCGTTTCGGCTCGGTCGGTAACCGAATTAGCTGAATGCTCATCCATACTCATATTCATTAACCATCAATTCTATAATCAATAATAACTAAATCATTACAACAATGATTTACTAAATTCAGATACATCTCGCCCATCAATTCTTGGGCTATATCTCATCATACAATGGCAGCACTATCATCCTTCACACGCTCAACAACTGCGGCACCATAACTGTTGTACGCTCAATAACGGCATCACATTAACTCATAACACCATTCACTTGGTGATCTCAAACACGTGCCAACACATTACTCAACAAATATATCAACAAGTATATCATTCAATGCTTGTACGTCTTTGTGTTCAGAGTCAAACACAACAAGAATATATTATTCGTTAAACAAAACATTAATAAATTTATCTATACTCGTACGTCACACGTACCTTCAGGTCAACAACGTAATTTAGACATTTCCGACCACCGGAGGCTCGTACAGTATCTATTGAATATCAATTCAATATTAATATATCATCAATAAGCCTATCTCATCAATAGCCCTCACAGTAACACCATTCATCATATAAACTGGTCATGCCTCATATCATACTCAGTCATGATTTATTGTACTCCGTATACTACTCAAACCATCCCATTTTATCATGTATTCATTTGAGTTATCAGTTAACTCGATCGAGTAGCACATATATTTTTAAAGTTCAATTCATGCAGCCTTATTTCATTGTGCAATATTTTCTTAGCATGTAGAAATCATCATGAAATCCACCGTAAAATACCATATTTGAAAGAAAAAAAAATTCAAAATTTAGCAGCCGCGATTGATCGTCCAAGGGGCACTATCGATCGTGCACTCCAGAAAATTTCTTGCCAAGATTTTGCGATGAGCGATCCATCGCTCCAAATCCGCGATCGATTGCGAGCACTGTGCATCGTCATTTTTCATCGTGCGGTCGATCGGGAGGCCCTGTTTCGATCAAACTCGTGATTTTCACCTACAAACTCAAGTCCATAACATACAACACCTAATTTCCTACAATCCTCCAACAAAAACACATTAAAACACGATAATACATCACATTATCTCTACCACAACAACTACCTTTTCCATACCACATAATTTTCCCCAAAATAATCAATCCATAACTCAATTTCTAATAATACCACATTACTTAAACATACAAATCTTCAAACTCCAACGTTCTCAAGAAGTTGGGAAGAAGAGGGGAAGAAGGGTTTGTGGAAATGTGTAGGGATTTTGTGTGTGTCTATGGTGTATTGTGTGAAGAGAAGTTGGTTATTTTATTTTCATTTAGCAATTTTGTCCTCCAACTTTAATTCACATTACAAAATTTACCTAATAATTATTTATCCCCCATTTCCAATAATTATTGCTCAACTTTAATCATTACTTAACAATTTCAAACTCATAATTAATTTCATATCATCTCAATCATTTATTAAGTCCATACTTTTGACTCAATCATAATTTAACCACACTCGATGTATTTCAAAACTGAGTCCAGATGCAAAATGACACTCATTCATAATTACCCATTAATTATCACAATAAACTCAATTTAATTGAGGTAATTAAGTTCTAAGCATCACAATCTATGTCAAGGAGTACATCTAGCACGGAGTGTCAGATAGGTAACCCTTTTATTCAACCAACCGAAAGTACTAATTTTGTAGGTAACAGACCACCACAGAACAACCCCTACTCAAAAACGTACAATTCGGGGTGGAGGAATTATCATGGTCCAACCAGTTGGATGTGTTGAAACCACCACCGTCACCGGGTTATACACCAAAGCTGATTATGGAGGAAATGTTGACCAAACTCATCACATCGATGGAGACTAGAATGCAAAAACCAAGATGCGTCGATAAAGAATTTGGAGAATCAATTGGGGCAATTAGTAACCATGTTGACTGAATGAGCTCAAGGCACATTGCCTATCAGAGGCCTTTGGACATCAGTTCGATTCCCCCTACCAAAACTTTTTTGGTCGAAGTTGTCGTCCCTGGAATGTTTAGTGTGATTTACCGGTTGATGTGGTTTGCAGGTTATTGCTTCAGCCCGAAAGTTTCACCTAGTGTGCTAATGGGCAACAAATGCGGCTTCCACATCATAAAAAACGTCCAGCCATAATCAATAATCATACAGATGATTTTCAAGGAACAATTTTGCTTGAATAGGTTGAAGCGAAATCTTTTAAGGAATACTACGTTCTAAAACATACACTAATATTCTTATAATAAATTGATACATTTCATATGAACCAAAATGATATAAATATGAGCACAGATTTACTAAATCTTTATCAAATAAAAGATACTTGCGATCCTTACTTTTGGCTCGAATTCGGTTAGGAACAGAGCTCGATTCGAAATTTCCGAGCTCTGATTCGGGTTTTTTGAGCCATGGTTAGATTTATGGCTCGAAAATGAGCTATAAAGAGGGAAATGCAAGCATAGGGGCTGTTAAGAGCAACCCAGCTCCAACGTCTAGCCCAGGCTTCGGAGAGAAACCGGCTCGAAAATGAGATCTAGGAGAGGAAATGCAAGAATAGGGGCTGCTAGCAAACCCAGTTATGGCATCTGGCCCAGGTGCCGGAGATAAACCACCCTCTCGCACGGTGACAGCCATGGAAGTAAGACAGAGTACCGCAAAGGCGAAGAAAAATTAAATTTTGGAAAGACCCATTGTCCCGGACCCAAGAGCTATGGCGGAAGACGAAACCTGTCAGGTGGCAGTGGTGAGAGGTGTAATTGACAGTTAGATTCGTAGATCTACACTATGATCTTCGAATTTAGCTTTGACTACAATAACCAACAGCGAGCAGTGGAAGTTCAAGCACAAGAAATGGCGAGAATTTTAGGGGGTAAGTGATGAAGACAAATGGTGAGAAGGGGCGGCGAATGAGAGAAGTGGTGAGAATTTTAGTATGAAGACAAAATGACCTGGACAGCGGCCCGTAACCGGGTCAACGGGCCGGTTAACCTTTGACCTAGTTATAGACATGACCGCGGTTTCTTAAAAACCGCGGCCCGGCCCGGAACCGTAACCGGGTCAACGGGACTGTTAATCGTTGACCCGGTTCACGGTTCCGAACCGTAACCGGGCCGTTGCTGTACGGGCAGGTTACGGTTCATGGTAGCTGTGAACCGGCGGTTGACCGTCGGTTCAACCCTTTATTTTTTTTTATTATTTATTATTTAAAATTAAATTGTGTTGTTGAGGATTCGAACCCTTGACCTCTATCATGTTTATACAGCACCTTACCACTAAGCTATTGTTCTTATTGTTTTATTTTAGACAATATATGTATATATACTAAAAGACAATGTATATTATATGTGTAATACAATAATAACTATTTTATATTGTAAAATCAAAATTATCTAAAAAAAATCTGTTATGCTCTTAAATAAATATTGTATAATAAAAACATATATATAACAAAGTAAATATAACAAAAAATGTTGGATAAATTAATAAGAACTATAAATAGTGGTTGAAAAATAAAATATTTCAAAACAAATATATTATACATTTTATAATTATTCTACAAGTACTTTATATTCATTATTTGATTTACATTATATATATAATAATTAAATAAGTATATCTTAATTTATCACAATATGACTTACAACAGAAACCCAATAATGTAATATTTGATGAATTAATAAAATAGAAATAAACTATAGCAAAGTAAATATAACAAAAAATGTTGGATAATTTCATAAGAACTAAAGAAATAGTTGTTGCAAAATAAAATATTATAATAATGAAGTAAATTATTATAAACAAATATAATATATACATTCTAATTATTCTACAAGCACTTTACTTGATTTACATTATATACAATATCAAATAAGTATATCTTAATTTCCCACGATATGACTTACCATAGAAACTCGATAATGTAATATTTGATTAATTAATAAAATCTTTTACTAATTTGCTTATAATGATTTGGGAACAACATATTGAATTGATAATTCACTAACTTTATATTATATAAATTAATCACTTCTAATTGATAATCAAAAATCTCATTACTGACTCTTTTTAACATAATAAGAACTTTTGTGTTGTTTTATTATATATAACAAATAATTCAATGTTATATTCGTCGATTTTATTTTGTAATTAGTATCAAAGTTGTATAGGTTTCATATCAATTTCATATGTAATTAGTATAATAATTATAAATGTTTCAATATCAATTTCATTTGCAATTAGACCAAAGGTGTATATGTTTCATGCCAATTTCATATGTAATTAGTATCATAATAGAAACATATCTATAACAAAGAAAATATAACAAAAAATGTTGGATAAATTCATAAGAACTACAGAAATAGTTGTTGCAAAATAAAATATTATAATAATGAAAAAAATTATTATAAACAAATATAATATATACATTAAAATCATTCTACAAACACTTTATTTGATTTCATATGTAATTAGTATAATATTTGTAAATATTTCATGTCATATAATTTGCAATTAGTACCAAAGTTGTATAAGTTTCATACCAATTTCATATGTAATTAGTACCAAAATTGTAAATATTTCATACCAATCTCTTTTGCAATTAGTATCAAAATTGTATAGCTTTCATACCAATTTCATATGTAATTAGTACCATAATTGTAAATGTATCATACCAATATCATTTGTAATTATAACAAAGTTGTATATTTGCATACAAATTTAATATGTAATTAGTATCATAATTGTAAATATTTCATACCAAACTCTTTTCTAATTAGTACCAAATTTGTATAAGTTTCATACGAATTTCATATGTAATTAGTATCATAATTGTAAATGTTTCATACTAATATCATTTGTAATTAGTATCAAAATTATATATGTTTCACATCAATTTCATATGTAATTAGTATCGTTAGATACTCAGATTCAACCAATTAAAACGACATTATCTTAATGTGGTCCCATCGAGTTTGATGAAACAATGGGGTAAGTTTTGTAAGCTTAATGACATGCGACCTATAAAATTTCCACTTGATATACCCCCACGTTGGAACTCAACATATAAATTGCTAAGTGATTCATATGAATATAGAGAGTTAATGGCAACTTAAAAAGTTCAAACTCTCCCCTTCCCCTTACATTTCCTTTGTTAATTTTTATGATCATTTTAGAGTAATTTTTAAATTTTTTAAATTAAATTTTTAATTTTAATTTTTTAAATTTAAAAAATATAAGGTTCAAACCGTAACCGTAACCGTAACCGGCGGTTCACGAACCGTAACCGGAACCATCTACGAAGGTTAAGGTTAAGGGTCGAGCTCTTTTGAACCGTCGAACCGGCGGTTCCGAACCGTTAACCGGCGGTTTACGAACCGTGGTCATGTCTACCTGGTTACATTGTTTGAGAATCGTAACCGACCCGTTACTGTATGGGCCGGTTAAGGTTTTAGGGCCATAAAAACCGTGGAAACCGACGGTTCCAAACCTTAATATATATATATATATTTTTTTAAAAAAATGAACGGCCAGGATCTCTTGACCGTTGTATATCAACGGTCAAGATCTCCTGACCGTTGCAACAGGTTGAACCGGCGGTTAGTAACCACCGGTTGAACCGTAATTTTTTTTTTTTTTTTAAAAAAATGTACGGCCAGGATCTCCTGACTGTTGCAACAAGTTGAACCGTCGGTTCGACCGTATTTTTTTTATTTTTATAATTCGATGGCTAGGATTATTTGACCGTTATAGATCGACGGCTAGGATTAAGTCACCGTTATTTTTTATGCTTATAAATATCCTCCACACCCATTTCATTTTTCATCAATCTTATCACAACTCTAAGTTTTCGATACATCATTTACTTGTATTATTTTCGAATTACTCAATGGAAGGTCCTAGTGATCCACGTAAAGGCAAAGGCAAAGGCAAGGTGACATATCCCGAAAGGGCCGAACTCGATGTTGATATTGATATTAATGATATTGAATTCACCGATGATAATCTTTTTGCTATACATGATACCAAGAAAGTGCGCATTCAAAGGTAAGATCTATCCCTCCACTTAAATCATCGATTTTACTAAACGTTTTGAGAAGGTGACTCTTCCATCCGGCGAGATGTGCGCCGAATGTAAATATTGTACAAGTACGTATAAGTTTCAAAGTGGTGGTGGCTATGGATCTTTTAAGCGTCATATCGAAACAAAGCATCCAGTGGAGTTTGGTAATGATTCTTCTCAAACTCAACTGTCTAGATTTCATTCATCGGGTGAAGGTAACGACTCTCCACTTTTCAAATACACTGATGCACAATTAAGAAAATCGGTGACAAAATTTATCTCTGTAGAACATCTTTCTTTTAGTATTGCATCTAGATTTGGTTTTGAAGATCTGTGTCATTAATCTCTACAACCTGCTGCTAAATGTGTTCCTAGGACCACAGTCACACGAACACTTAAAAAATTAGTTCGTCAACAAAAGAAAGAATTAGTTACATTATTTAGTAATTTGACGAACAAAGTTTCTATATGCTCTGATATTTGGAGTAATCATTGGCAAACTAATTCGTACATGGGTATTACTTGTCATTGGATAGATAATTCATGGCCAATTCAAAAAAGGTTTCTTGCATATCGAGTGTTCGATGAATCACACACCGCACATAATATTTCTCAATTGATTTGTGTAATTTTAGAAGAATATGGTTTAACTTCCAAAGTTTTTTCTGTGTCATTTGATAATACTAGTTTGAACACATTGAGTATTGAAGATCTTAAACGTGTTTGTCAACCTGCTATTGGTGGTTTATTTTCCATATTCGATGTATTTGCCATATTTTGAACTTATGTGTGCAAGATTGATTAAGATCGTTAGATAATCAGATTCAACTAATTAAAATGACATTATCTTATTTGTGGTCCCATCGGAGTTTGATGGAACAATGGGGTAAGTTTTGTAAGGTTAATGGCATGCGACCTAAAAAATTTCCACGAGATATACCCACACGTTGGAACTCAACATATAAACTGCTAAATGATTCATATGAATATAGAGAATTATGTGTTCATTTTTTGCTCAACATGGTGGAAACTCTAATATTTATGTATTTTCGCATCAATGGAATGTATGTAAAAGTATCTGTGAAATGTTGAAGGTATTTTATGATGCAACTGAACAATTATCGGGAGTTTATTATCCTACATCTCATTTAGTTTTGATGAACTGTTGTAATGTGACACTTACCTTAAATGAAAATTTCTCTAATTATCTGTTAACATCTTCTATGGTAGCAATGAATGTTAAATGGGAAAAACATTTTTATAATATTCCTGAACTTTTTCTAGTTGCTTTTGCTTTAGATCCTCGACTTAAATTGGATGTTTTGCATGAAATGTTAGTGATGTATTATGAGGCATTATCCCCCCGGATGATATTTCCCCAATTGATTCTTCTATGGCAGTAAACCGTGAGATTTATAGATATATAGTTTAAAATATGGTTTACAAGAAAATGAATCCAACTACAAATCAGTGCTCAAAGTCATTCTAGTGGTATTAAACTCACCAAAGCACAACTTCTGTTAAAAGAACGCACTAAACGCCCCAGAGGATCATCAAGTTCCAGTCAGGAACTTGATAATTATTTTACGACTCTTTTTGATTTCAATGAAGCATATAGCGAGCAACAATTTGGTATATTGCGGTGCTGGTCACAAAAGACACAAATTTTCCCGATTTTATCAATCATAGCAAAGGAAATCTTAGCTTGCTCCTTGTCAGCCGTTGCTGTGGAACAAGCTTTTAGCGTAGGGGGAAATATTTTGGATGTAAGACGATAAAAAATGAGTCCAGATTCTTTAGAGACCCAAGCACTAATGGACGATTGGGCGAGGGTGGCAAAACGAAAACAATGAATGGATCAAGCTCGGACCAAGATGAATCTGATACCGAAGGAACTACTACTACGGGGACAGGTAACGAAAGTGATTGAGCTACGCCACTTCCAAAGGTAAGAAGGGTTAAAAGGTAAGAGAAATACGTGGGCTTTGATTCCTCTACACCCTAAGAGGATACGTAGGCAACTTACAAAGTTCAAGCTCTCCCCTCCCCCTTACATTTCCTTTGTTCTTTTTTTTTTTATAGTAATTTTTAAATTGTTTTAAATAAAATTTTACTTTTTTTAAATTTAAAAATATAAGGGTCGAACCGTACCATAACCGGTGGTTAACCGTAACCGACGGTTCACGAACCGTAACCGAAACCGTCTACGAAGGTTAAGGTTAAGGATCGAGCTCTTATGAACCGTCGAACCGGCGATTTCGAACCAACCAGCGGTTCACGAACCGTGGTCATGTCTACCTGGACTACAATTATAGTTATAGTATAATAATAAATATAAAAAATATTAAACAAAATTTGAGCACAAGAAGTGGTGGACATTCAAAATCTTTGGGTTTCGTGATGTTCTTTCAGTTAAAAATATTTATTATAATATAAAAAATATATAAGAATATTAAAAAAATAATCGCGAACAATCGAACAAAATGATTTGGGCTCGAGTTCGACTCGGAAAAAATTCAAACATGTTCGAATTCGACTCGAATTCGATAATTTTGAATTCGAATCAAATATTTTTCGACCCGGCTCGAAAAGCTCACAAACATGTTCGATTTGTTTACATTCATATTTTGAATCAAGATGTTTTCATATTAGTCTAAGCGTGCTTCCCTTTTGTCACCCCAAATTAATATGATGTGTTCTTAATATCCTCAAACTGATTTATCATTCCGTTCCTTGAGAATATAATAAATGTCTTAATATCCCAAAACATCTGATATATTGACTTCTACGAATGAAATCATCAGAGCCTACAATTCGAAGTAACCCAAAAAATTTAAGTGTCTCAAAATTGCGTGAAACATTTTCTGAAAGATTCTCTAAAGCAAGATTGCAAAGCCTACAAAGTATGGACTTAAAATATCGAGTAGTTTAGAATTCCACGATGTACTCAAAATCTGAAAAAATCGAAAAGTTCGAATTGTTATTTTATGAAAGCAATGAATTTTGAGTTCATAGGCATTATTACGACTATAGTGGATAAAAGTGATGGTTGTTTGAAATTGATTATTAAACGACACGATCATACTTCTGAAACTTGAGCAGATTCAGAATACCAAACTGATGGGTATATGATTGATTGGTTCTGATTCAAAACTTGTAAAAGCAAAACTGATCGGGCCGAGGTTCAAGACTGACAGGGATAAGCTGATCGGTTTCGGGTTCAAATATGATATAAATGGAACTGATTGGTTCTGGTGTTCAAAACCGAGGAACGAAATTAATAAGAGTAAAGTTGATCAATCCAAGGTCCAAAATTGAAGCAACACTAATAGATTATGTGTTTAAAACTGATAGATAATAACTTATTAGCTCAGGAGTCAGAACTGGTATAAGAATGTGTCATTATAAAAAAAAATTGTAGGGTCTTCCTACCTTGACATGGTCTTAATCACCTATTAGGGACTAAACATGCATTTATTACGTCTTAGGGTTTCAGTTGTAGCTTAGAGCTAGTAAAATTTGGGCCGAGAATGAAATTTTAAAAACTAAAATAATTACATTCACAAAATGAATGTTAAGGCGATAGAATTATTCTACTCCTAGAGTAGATACTATCCAAAAGTTCTTGCATCCTAACTTCTTCCATGCTTCTCAAAGCTCACTGCCTCAACCCGGCCCTTAGTCCATTAGTCCAAAGGTGTACCTACATGAACAACCCATCATGAGCATATACATCTTTACTTAATAATCATAAGGAAATGGCATATAAATAAATGCATGAAAGTAATTGATAACATATACTTCCTGGTTAATCGTATTAACCCTCTTTGGTTGTCCATGTTTCATAGTCATGCATAAAATCATTAGTTCTTGCCATAAATGATTAAACATCATACTTCACATATGTGCTCACAACAAACTATGTTAATTAGAAATGGGACTGTCCGGGTTCCATTATGACAGCGGTATAATTGGCCCCCTCGCTCGACATAACACATCATATGATACCCATCGCTACACCTTGATAGCGGATGTATCTCTTTGTTCAGCGGATGATACCCCTCGCTACACCTTGATAGCGGATGTACCCCCTCGCTTAGCGGATGATACCCATCACTACACCTTGATAGCGGATGTACCCCATCGCTCAGCGGATGATACCCATCGCTACACCTTGATAGCGGATGTACCCCATCGCTCATTTATGTGAGCGGCAAGACCTTCCTCGCTTGCCCATAATAACCACCGGACATTCAACCATTCTTAAGAACATAGTTTCATATGCATCATAAACATCATAGCATCTTATAAACGTCATCATCTTGTAAACATCATTATCATATAAGCATTATCATCTTATAGACATCAACGTCTCATCATAATCGTTATAGTAACGTCATATCATTTTCTTTTATCATAACATCATCGTAAGCATCTTGTCATCTTAATTCATTATAAAGTCATCTTCATCGTGAACTTACTTATCATAATATCATCTTAAACATCTTATCATTTTTATTCATTATATACATCATCATGGCATCGTAAATTCTTATGCAATCATAGCATGATCAAAATATAGGAGTATGGCCTCTTACCATATGGGTATCTTACCCCGTGGCATCTTACCACATAATAACATCGTATCCCATCATCATAACTTACTTTTCATAAGCATCGTCATCGTAACATCATCATCATGAACTTACTTAACATGAACATTATCATCATAACATCGTCATCATAATCTTACTTATCAAAATCATCATCATACACTTCATCATCATAATCATCCTCCTCATAACTTACTTATCATAATCATCATCGTAACATCGTCATCATAATCATCATCAATATAACTTACTTATCATATCATCTTCACAAACATCATCATCTTAATTTATTTATCACAATTATCATCATAAACATCCTCATAAACATCATCATCGTAAATATCATCATAATATGTAAGGGTATGGTTTACCGTCCGATGCTCGTACGTCTCTTACGTACCTTAATTCCAAAAGAAGGAGAAATTGTAGAACTTTATCTTCTCGATGTTGTTGGCACCTGGGATGGTTCTACACAACCATATAAATCGATATTAGAAGCTAAACAATAGCCAAATACCAAAAATTCAACAAAAAACATCATTTTCCAACTTTTACACATTGGCGATCGATCGCTACTTGAGGCGATCGATCGCCTCAAATTTTTCTTCGCGGCGATCGATCGCTTCGAACATGGCGATCGATCGCCTAACACTTGGATTGGCTACTGCCTCTCGGCGATCGGTCGCCTCATTTTAGGCGATCGATCGCCTCCCCTGCGAAAATGGTACTGCCCTATGGCGATCGGTCGCCTCTTTTCAGGCGATCGATCACCTCGCACAGAGTCGCGATATTTCACCATTTTTGTACATTTTTCGAGCTCATCCTCATACCTTACAAAAACCAAACTTTCCTACAACATCAATAACATCATCACCCACTAAACCCACTTAAAACACTTCAAAAATCATACCCCAACAACATACAACATACCCAACCAAACCCACTTAAATCACTTCAAAATCATCCCATTTCAAATCCAAACTTCATAAAAACTTAAGGAAGGGTTCCATACCTCTTGAAGACTCCAAATCTTAACAAAGATCACACAAACACAAGTTTTGTGGAGTTTCCTCCTTCCTCCTTTGAGGGATTTCGAAAATGTGGCAAAGGGGTAGGGTTTGAGAGTAATTGGGGATTTAAGAGTGAAAAGGATAAAGTGAGTTGGGTAAGGTGGGGGAAAGGGTTAATTAAATTATACCCAAAAATTAACATGATGTATGAAATACCCCAACATGGTATTTTAAAAGCATTTTACAAAAATGCAACCAACTTCATTAAATTTATACTTTCCTCATAATTAACAATCAACACAATTAAATCATGTTAACACCTCATTTTCTATCATGCATAACATGCACCTTGAAACGTAACTCCCCTCCCGGGTCATGCCTATCATGTGACTAAGCATTTCATCGTGATAATTAATTTAAGCACATAAATCAATTATTCACATAATTAATCACATAAACATAATTAATGCTTTAATTGTAATTACTCATTTCGGGGACATCACATTACTCCCCTACTTATAAGATTTCGTCCTCGAAATCGCATGCACTTACCCCAAAAGAAACTAAACATAAATCACATACCAGAGAATAGTTCCGGGTAGTGTGTACCATACGCCGCTCCGTCTCCCACGTAGCCTCCTCGACACCCCGACGATCCCACTGAACTTAGACCATCGGTAAAACTTTACTTCGTAGTCTGCGATCCTCACGATCCAGAATTCTGACCGGTCGTTCAACGTAGAATACCCCTGAGTCCAACTGCACTTCAGTAGACTGTAATACATGAGACGGGTCTGGCTCATACTTCCGTAACATAGAGGAATGGAAAACATCATACATCCCAGATAAAGACGGCGGTAGAGCCAAACAGTAAGCCAAAGTACTGGTACGCTGCAATACTTCATATGGCCCAACATACCTCGGAGATAACTTTCCCCGTATACCAAAACGGACTACACCTCTGGAGGGTGAGATTTTCAAGAAGACCCTGTCTTCTACTTGGAATTCTAGCGGTCATCGCCACTTGTTGGCATAGGCCGCTTGCCTATTCTGGGTCACCTTCATCTTTTGGCGTATCAATTTAATCTTGTCTTACATATCCTTATGTCTTACATATCCTTAATCATATCCGGTCATCCGACCGCTTTACTAGTCAAGTCCTCCCAATACAGCGGTGACCTACATCGTCGTCCGTAAAGAGTTTCAAAAGGGGCCATTTGAATGCTCCCTGATAGTTGTTATTATAGGAGGACTCCATCATTGGCACTGAATCTTGCCACGGAGTATCAAACTCCAAAACATATGCCCTCGACATGTCCTCGAGCGTCTGAAGGGTACGCTCTGTCTGGCCGTCTGACTGAGGGTGATAAGTTGTACTCAGTATCACTTGTGTGCCCAAAGCTGTCTGAAGACCCTCCCAGAAATGTGGAGTAAACCTTGGGTCTCTGTCAGACACAATCGAGACTGGAACCCCATGCAACCTCACCACATCCCGCACATATCATTGGGTCATCTTTAGGTACGCAAAAGTCATACAGTAGGGGATGAAGTGAGCTACCTTCGTTAGCCTATCCATGATCACTCAGATCGTATCGAATCCAGAGGCCGCTCTTGGCAAGTGGGTTACAAAGTCCATAGGTACATGTTCCCACTTTCATTGGGGTACTTCCGAGCTCTTCAGCTCGCCATCAGGCCTCCGTCTTTCTGTCTTTACCTGCTGGCAGAATCAAACATCTTTTGACAAGGCCATAACATCACGCTTCATACGTCTCCACTAGAAGCGACCACTTAGGTCCTTGTACAACTTTCTTCTTCCTGGGTGGATACTGAACCGGCTACGGTGAGCTTGCTCCAAGATTCCTTCACGCAACTCCGGCGTATTTGGGACTACCCATCGGTGGCCCAATCTCAATGAATCATCTTCTGCCACTCTGAACTTTGATCACCGTCCTTGAAGTACTATAGATGACCATCTTTGAACCTCATCATCCGATCTCTGGCTTTCCTGAAAACCTCAAATATGTCTGGCTCGGCCAACAAGATCGACACTCGCACCGGCGACGTGTCCACATCAACATCATAGCCTAGATGTCAATAAAAAGTCATCATCGCTGATAAACACATAGTGTCCTCAGCAGTACTATTCACATGGTCCGTGCAGATGGTAAACGACGTACCGTCCGAGTAATGCCTCCAAATTTCAAGGCAAACATAATGGCTGCCAGCTCCAAATCTTGGACTGGGTACCTAGCCTCATGTGGTTTCAACCGCCTCGATGCATAAGCCAGCACAAGCTTATCTCGCATCAACACATAGCCCAAACCTTGAAGTGATGTACAAGGCAACCTCTTGTCTTCAGAAGGAATCACCAACCCTGGCACTGTCGTCAGACGACGCTTCAATCCTTGGAAGCTCTTCTCACAAGCTTCGGACCAAAAGAATGGGACTCCTTCCTGAGTCAACCGTGCCAGCGGCTTAGCGATCTTGATATAACATTACCCAAGAACACTACACTGTTCAACCAGAACTCGTACTTACTGAGCTTTACACACAACTGATGATCCCTAAGGATCTGGAGTACTGTTCTCAAGTGTTTCACATGTTCCCCTTCAGTTCGAGAGTAATTAAGCACATCGTCAAGGGGAACTATGACGAATTGATCCAAACATGGTTGGAGCACCGCCACCTCGAAAGGCATGACTAAGAATCCGTAGTGCCCACATAAGGTCCTGGAAGCTGTCTTCTGTACATCGTCCTCTCAAACTCGAATCTGATGATCCCCGCTCTCAGATCGATCTTACTGTAGAGCCTCGTACTCTGCAGCTGATCAAACAAATCGTCGATCCCCGGAAGCGGATACTTATTCTTCACTATGGCTTTGTTCAGTTGTCGGAAATCGGTGCACAACCGCAACGAACCATCTTTCTTTTCGACAAATAGGACTGGTGCATCCCAAGGCGACATGCTAGGGTGTATATAGTCCTTGCCAAGGAGCTCTTGCAACTGAACCTTTAATTCCCTTAACTCAGCTGGTGCCATCCTATACGGGCACGAGAAATGGTAGGCGTCCCCGGGTAGTAACTTAATCCCAAACTCGACCTCTCTCGTCGGTGGGAATCCGGGAATCTCTTCCGGAAATGCATCAGGAAACACCGCCACTACGGGCACATCCTCAACCTTTAACTCTTTCCTCTTTCAGTAATAACCACAGTATAGTTGAAATATCCTTTGTGGTCTCGTTCCAATAACTGTCTTGACAACAGATATTAACGGAATCCTTGAACGGAAATCATCCCCATAGAATGTCCATCGGACTCCCATATCAGACCTGAATCGGACAGTCCTTGGTTGCAGTCCACAACTGCCTGATACTTGTTCAGCACCTCGATGCCCACAATGCATTCGAAGTCTGACATTCCCAGAACAATCAAGTCTGTCCTCAGCTCGTTATCCTCAAAATAAATGAGGCCGTCATAACCAATCTGATCAGTTATCAAACTTCTTCCAGCGGGGGTCGAGACTACAAGAGGCGTGGGCGACGGAGAAGTACATATGTGGTGCATTTCCACAAAACTTATTGACATGTGCTGCCATACTGCAAGATAAGGGTTAGCAACAATACCCAAAAGCAGTTCACATAATACATTGTTAGAGAAGCGAAACATGTTAGTACCACATCATATACTTCATATGCAACTTATGCACAAAACATGTTTAAAAGTAAGCACCTAGCCAACTTATTGCTAAGGCTACCCTTCACTCATTCCCGAGTTATCTAACCACTGCTCTGATACCACTAATGTAGGGTCTTCCTACCTTGACATCGTCTTAATCACCTATTAGGGACTAAACATGCATTTATTACGTCTTAGGGTTTCAGTTGTAGCTTAGAGCTAGTAAAATTATGGGCCGAGAATGAAATTTTAAAAACTAAAATAATTACATTCACAAAATGAATGTTAAGGCGATAGAATTATTCTACTCCTAGAGTAGATACTATCCAAAAGTTCTTGCATCCTAACTTCTTCCATGCTTCTCAAAGCTCACTGCCTCAACCCGGCCCTTAGTCCATTAGTCCAAAGGTGTACCTACATGAACAACCCATCATGAGCATATACATCTTTACTCAATAATCATAAGGAAATGGCATATAAATAAATGCATGAAAGTAATTGATAACATATACTTCCTGGTTAATCGTATTAACCCTCTTTGGTTGTCCCTGTTTCATAGTCATGCATAAAATCATTAGTTCTTGCCATAAATGATTAAACATCATACTTCACATATATGCTCACAACAAACTATGTTAATTAGAAATGGGACTGTCCGGGTTCCATTATGACAGCGGTATAATTGGCCCCCTCGCTCGACATAACACATCATATGATACCCATCGCTACACCTTGATAGCGGATGTATCTCTTTGTTCAGCGGATGATACCCCTCGCTACACCTTGATAGCGGATGTACCCCCTCGCTTAGCGGATGATACCCATCACTACACCTTGATAGCGGATGTACCCCATCGCTCAGCGGATGATACCCATCGCTACACCTTGATAGCGGATGTACCCCATCGCTCATTTATGTGAGCGGCAAGACCTTCCTCGCTTGCCCATAATAACCACCGGACATTCAACCATTCTTAAGAACATAGTTTCATATGCATCATAAACATCATAGCATCTTATAAACATCATCATCTTGTAAACATCATTATTATAAGCATTATCATCTTATAGACATCAACGTCTCATCATAATCGTTATAGTAACGTCATATCATTTTCTTTTATCATAACATCATCGTAAGCATCTTGTCATCTTAATTCATTATAAAGTCATCTTCATCGTGAACTTACTTATCATAATATCATCTTAAACATCTTATCATTTTTATTCATTATATACATCATCATGGCATCGTAAATTCTTATGCAATCATAGCATGATCAAAATATAGGAGTATGGCCTCTTACCATATGGGTATCTTACCCCGTGGCATCTTACCACATAATAACATCGTATCCCATCATCATAACTTACTTTTCATAAGCATCGTCATCGTAACATCATCATCATGAACTTACTTAACATGAACATTATCATCATAACATCGTCATCATAATCTTACTTATCAAAATCATCATCATAAACTTCATCATCATAATCCTCCTCCTCATAACTTACTTATCATAATCATCATCGTAACATCGTCATCATAATCATCATCAATATAACTTACTTATCATATCATCTTCACAAACATCATCATCTTAATTTATTTATCACAATTATCATCATAAACATCCTCATAAACATCATCATCGTAAATATCATCATAATATGTAAGGGTATGGTTTACCGTCCGATGCTCGTACGTCTCTTACGTACCTTAATTCCAAAAGAAGGAGAAATTGTAGAACTTTATCTTCTCGATGTTGTTGGCACCTGGGATGGTTCTACACAACCATACAAATCGATATTAGAAGCTAAACAATAGCCAAATACCAAAAATTCAACAAAAACATCATTTTCCAACTTTTACACATTGGCGATCGATCGCTACTTGAGGCGATCGATCGCCTCAAATTTTTCTTCGCGGCGATCGATCGCTTCGAACATGGCGATCGATCGCCTAACACTTGGATTGGCTACTGCCTCTCGGCGATCGGTCGCCTCATTTTAGGCGATCGATCGCCTCCCCTGCGAAAATGGTACTGCCCTATGGCGATCGGTCGCCTCTTTTCAGGCGATCGATCGCCTCGCACAGAGTCGCGATATTTCACCATTTTTGTACATTTTTCGAGCTCATCCTCATACCTTACAAAAACCAAACTTTCCTACAACATCAATAACATCATCACCCACTAAAACCCACTTAAAACACTTCAAAAATCATACTCCAACAACATACACCATATACCCAACCAAACCCACTTAAATCACTTCAAAATCATCCCATTTCAAATCCAAACTTCATAAAAACTTAAGGAAGGGTTCCATACCTCTTGAAGACTCCAAATCTTAACAAAGATCACACAAACACAAGTTTTGTGGAGTTTCCTCCTTCCTCCTTTGAGTGATTTCGAAAATGTGGTAAAGGGGTAGGGTTTGAGAGTAATTGGGGATTTAAGAGTGAAAAGGATAAAGTGAGTTGGGTAAGGTGGGGGAAAGGGTTAATTAAATTATACCCAAAAATTAACATGATGTATGAAATACCCCAACATGGTATTTTAAAATCATTTTACAAAAATGCAACCAACTTCATTAAATTCATACTTTCCTCATAATTAACAATCAACACAATTAAATCATGTTAACACCTCATTTTCTATCATGCATAACATGCACCTTGAAACGTAACTCCCCTCCCGGGTCATGCCTATCATGTGACTAAGCATTTCATCGTGATAATTAATTTAAGCACATAAATCAATTATTCACATAATTAATCACATAAACATAATTAATGCTTTAATTGTAATTACTCATTTCGGGGACATCACAAAAATGGGGAGGGGTCGGTCTTAACATAGACGTCGCAAAAAGTGCCTTGACTATTCAAGTGAGCCTTAGAATTCATTCAAAAATGAAGTGCCTCTGAATTGACTAAAAAGTTTTCTAAAATTCCACCAAACAAGAGCATGGATCTCACAAAATTTGAACTCAATAGGTCATGTAGATTGGAAATGAAAATTCCTCTAATATAGCCCAAAAATGTAAAAATAATAATTAAAATTTAGCGTTAACAATCAAAATCAAGGGATTTTGGTTTATTGCTGACCCAAACTAATAAATTAGTTGTAGGTTTGACCCGGTACAAATGATGTTTCTGTGCATAGGTCATAATAGTCAAAATTCCTCTTGGATCACAATTTATGACCGTTTCAATTTTGGCCTACAAACAACACAATTAAGTTTTGAAAGCCAAACAGATTCAGTAAGCAAACCTGATTAAATGTGTGAGAATTGATCGATTCAGGACTGATCGGTCCATAACTGATGAAGGGGCAGAACTGATGGCATAAGATTGATCAATTCTAGGTTTAAAATTGATACAGCTAATGGATTCAAAATTATTTGCTCTACATATCTGATAAATGGTCAACTGTTAGGTTCTTGGGTCTGCAAATCGGTAGTCTACTGATCAGTTCTACAGATTATTTGTTCTACTAATCTCTTTTACATATAATATGTTCCACAAATTAAAATTTGTTATACATATATGATAGGTTCTATAGACTAGAAACTACTCTATAGATCTGATTGCTGCTACAGATTGGCATATACTCTACATGTCTATCTACACAGTTGGTCTGTTCCAATAAGGCCTCTCATTATTGGACTGATATGTTCTACATAATTGATCTGGTCTACAGATCTTAATGAACTGGTGTTTTTATCAACCAGTGGTTTTGCCCATCGAGATTATAGAACCTGATCTTCTCTGATATCACTTAACTGTCATGCCTCGAGACCGTGACCAATGAAACCGACGTTACTTCAAATTTAAAATTCAAAAACAACAAGCCTCGAATATAAATCTAAACTAAACCAGTCTTTTTATTCAATAAACAAGATTAATTGTCATTACAACTAAACTGATAAATAAGTAATACTGATTTACGAATGGATCTTAAATAAAAAGCATAGCGGAAGAATAAACGAATAAAACTATGCAAAACATCAACAACGGTTGACTCCTTGGCAGCATCAGTTCGCCATCCCTAAGATTTGTTATGTTCATTGTCATCTACTTCGGAGTCATTCTTATCTGAGAAGAGGAGGTAATGGGTGAGTATTTGGATAAATGCTAAGCAAATGGGGTCAATCAAACATGATAAAACATATATATACAATAATAAAGCTTTAAACAGATCCTTATCGAAACAGATACCAAAACTAAATTGAAATATTTATTGTTCTCATTAGAGCCAAAACTGATATGTTCACCTAGAGCCAGAACAGATCCTGTAACATATGGAACTGATCTCAACAGAACAGATCTGGTACCACACATCAGAAAGGATCTTATTACATAACATATTTCATAATTTCAAACTAGAAAGAAAACTAATTTGCTTATATCAAAACCGAAATATATTGTGTTGCTCTCACTAAAGCGTACTCACTTAGAGCCAGAATATATCCGGTAACATACATCAGAACCGATCTCATAATAGAACAAATTTAGTATAATAGCTGCTAAAAGTTCAAGAGGTGGCTCCTGTGTGTAGCACTTTGATCTTAAGGCTCGAGAGGTGACTCCTGTACACGTAGCACTTTGCCTCGTAGATTCAAGATGTGACTCCTATCGTACATGGCAGTTTGCTCCACAGATTCAAGTGGTGCCTCCCACACACATAGCATTTTGCCTACACATAGCCCTCAAATTTCGATGTGCATCTTTCATAAACCTCTAGGAACTTAAACTTATATCATGCTTTTCATGCTCAACTGAATTTAATACATAAACATGGTTTCAAAAAAATAAGCCACTCACAGTATTGAAGCGTGTTTGAACAAAGATACTAACAAAGCTTCTCCTTCATCCTTGTTTGAAGATTCTCAAAACTTAGTGTGTATGAGTGTGTGAGGATTTCGAGTTGCGGAGTTGTTGTATAAATCTTTATTTGGAATGGTTGGGTATTTATAAGGGTAATATCCTGGAAGTTACAAAATCTCCATTACCTTCCACATTATTCCACTTTAATGGCGACCTCTTCAACTTCTGTAATCGTAGCCCCCCATTATCATTCTTTATAAATGATGGGATAGTGGGGGTTGACCAATTCTTTTGATTTGGTAAGTTGAACTGATTTGCATTGTTGACCTGATTGGTATAAGTTAAGTTGAGCTGATTTGGGTAAGTAAAGCTGATAGAAAATCTGTTAAGGTAGAGTTTATGCATAGGTAAAGTTAATGCATATGAAGAGCCAATTGGTTTTCCTTAACATTTCACAAGTTGAGCCGATGGATTTGAGGTCTTCATCGGTTGAGTTTGTATGGTTAATATTAGTTCTGCTCACAGGACTTATTTGACTTCGACAACAAGTCTACAATTGGGTATTGGTTCGACTGATGGGATTTGTTCTCTCCTTAGGACCGATCCGATTTGGTCTCAAGACTGATCTGGTGAGACCGGCGGAACCGGGTCTTCACATAAAACACAAACAAATATCTAAAATGATAAGTAGAAAGATATGGCTGACTGTTTTTTACACACTTTTTGAGTTTTCGAGGAGACGGAAATAGGTGGTGTGGCATGTTTCATAGTCCAATTTGAGATAAATCATAAGAGGCAAGAGTGCACCAAGTCTGATCTCCACTTGCCGTTGAAGTGCTTGCACATGGTTTATTATATCATCCAGCACCATTGCAGTGCCTGAAATCTGTAGAGCGCATAGAATTTTACTAGGACAATAACAATGACAACAAAACGAGTTTTCAAAATAAAAGGCTCACTCTTAAAGGGTCGATGTTATTGGCATAAACTAAAGAGGCTTCATATATTTTTCACATAATCGACCAAAGTTTAAGTTTATATTAACACGAACAGAGTGATAAATGATAACGAAAGAAAACATAAGAATGACAACATTGTAGCTAAAATCAACCTCGTGCAAATTTCGTTACTAAGAGGCCGTTTGGTTTTCCTCAAAGACCCACCCATAGGTAGGTAGTGTTGCGAGGAAAGAAATTTTGTATCAAGATTTCCCAAACGTAATATTCAAACACAGTAAAGTTGACTAAGGCATCTAAATGTTACTAAATAACATTAGCTTAAACAATTTCAAAGGCAATAATCAGAAATAGTCAAGCAGGTTTTGATCCTTGTTGTCTGCAAGAGATTCATCCTAAATTATATAACTACTGACCGCACCCCCAAAAGCTTAAGCTTTCGGGAAAATTGGTTTAAATGTGAAGCTATGCGGTTACAAGTTTCAAATCTCAACCGCGCAAAAACGCCATGTATATCTTAAGATGGTGTTGGATGACTTGCTCGAGATTAATGCTGAGTATGTATTACTTTGTCACCCTATTACAAGTACGGGGGCGTGTTAAAGGATAAAAATACTGATTGTACCATCTCGCATAATATTGATCTGAATGAATATTGATTTTTCATTTAAAGCATCCTAAAAATTTGACGAACGATGTCAATATACACTCTTAACACTCGAAAATATTTGGAAGGAAACAAATATACGACAAGAAATTCTGAGGTAGAAAAGTAGAACTACATAAAAGAAAAGGACCAAGCCAATTCCATTATTGTCCTTTGATAAAATTTAATTTTTCAAGTTTTTCCGCATTAAATAACACCAGAACACAATGAAGAAGTCATAGCTCCAATGTTTAATACCAACTCCCAAAATCACTTCTCCCTAGCAAAAGTAATAAATTCAAATTAAAAAAATAAAACGTAGATATATTCGTGATAAAAAAAAGAAACAGTCCAAGAAGTGAACCATTATCTGATGCAAAACCATTTAGTAGAAAAGAGAAAATATGAAGCAGCAAATAACAACAATGCCCTTAAAATGGGGAGACTTGGTTTATAATCCATAAAGCAAATCTTATGATTTAAATCAGTCAACTATAAACATTTTTTCAATTATGCACATCATATCCAAAAAAAGCTTTTATTGTAACTCCCTATTAATAATATTTCCAAATATACCATTATCTTTCAATCTTTACATCTTCACTATCCCTTCTTTTTTTCACCTTCTCTTCTCTTACATTTATTTTAGATTTTTTACACTACATTATTTTTCATTTCATTTAAAAATGCCGAATGAACAAGAATTATATATAAAATATTATTTTCTATTTATCTTACATTTAATTAATGATGGTTTTACAATATATGCTTGTGCGCAAATATGTAGATTTTTTTATTTTAATCCATTAAAAAAATAGTATCTCCATAATAAATAGCTTGGAAAATATTTTTAAATTAAAAATCTGTATCTGGAAAATTATATATTTATGAAAATATTTTATCCAAAATTTAGTATTATTTGAATATCTTTTTCTAATACTATGCATAATATTTACTTAAATTATTTATAATCATATGTCAATTAATTTATTGTTGATACACTTTGAAAATAGATTTTTTTAAAATGGAGATATTTTTTTAATTAATTGGGTAATCCAAATTTTTAAAAGCAAACCTTGTGAATCGTTCGGGCTCTTAAATTTGTTAATTTAATTATTATCTCTTGTAATGGTTGAAAACGAGTCTTTTGTGTGTTTTAAACAAGTCGGTAGAACAAGTCTCATGGGTTTCATGTCGGTTGGTGCCCTAACGCTGAAGATGTGGCGCTAGCGCATTGCACTTGCTGGATAAAATACAACAAAAAATTTCTTGAGGCGCCTTATCTATTACCACAAATTAGTTTATCTAGTACCACAAACTATTTTAGTTAGTATTAGTACCACAAATTAGCTTATCTAGTATCATATATTATCTTATATAGTACCACAAATTATGTTATTTAGTATCACAGATTATGTAATATAGTACCACAAACTATGTTATTTAATACCACAAATTAACTTGTGTAGTACCACACATTAGCTTATATACCACAAATTAGATTACTTATTAACAAAACTTAGCCTATATAGGACCACACATCATGTGATATAATTACTACTACATTTTTATATGTTATGTTGTTTTACAATCACCAATATGTTTGTATATAATATGTGATAGAATCATTACTCCATTTATATATGGTATGTATATAATACGGAACATATTTCGACAATTTAAAACAAATGATACACCCATTTGTTTGTTTATTGTTGGAATATTTTTAAGTTTTGGTGATTGTAAACTTTGTGGATCTGTGTGAGACGATGAGCTTAGTTATCTGTGTGGTATTAGCCTAAGTAGGTCGTATACTGTAAAATGTGTAAACCATATCTTCTAGTGTATCATTCATGTAATGGTCGAACTTCCAGAAACAATCTTTGTGTCATTTATTTTCTGTACTTTACTCTACCGTCTTTTGCTTCTGCCTTCAGTTTTTCATTCACAAGCCCGGTAGACACCTTCCGAATTATTTATTAGTTGTCTACTGACTTGCCTTAAATTGAGACCCTACCATAAGACTTAACCGTCTGCTGTAACTTGAAGAAATTTTGATTTGAGCTAGTGTTTATTCAACACTCCTTCTAAACACTACTTCGATCCTAACAAGTGGTATTAGAGCCAGATACTCAATTTATAGAATATTTGAACTGATGGACTCATTCAACAAAATCCCTATGTTCTCTAAAAAAGATTGTGATGATTGTATAGTTTGTATGCAAGTACATATCGATGCTGAAGATGATGACATGTGGTGTAAGGACCCTAATCCTTAAGTGCGGATCAAAGGCATAAATAGAGCTAATATAAATGATCAGAGTGAATGAATCGTGTTGAGTCTATGAGCTTTAAGAATTATGTGCCAAAATGAGGACTATCAATGGATTAATTACATTCCCATCAAAAGAATGTTATCAATTATAGTTTTACACTACTCCTAGAGTAGACACTATACAAAAATTTAATCCTGTCCTTCCTGTCTCAAAAGAATTCTCCACAAGCTCACCACCTCAACCCGCTTAGCCCTTCTATCATGCCAAACAAGTACCTACAAGGACAACCCCCAAACATGAGCAATAATATCATTCATATTCAACACAATATGAATATAAAGCGTAAATGCATAAAACACAATTAAAACACTTCCTGTTTTCCTATGCATTTCAAAACGCTTCCAGTTTGGTTGTCCCTGTACCATAACTCATGAGTATAATCAATAGATTATTTTTAATGGTCTAAACATGTCATGACACAATACCATCTCATCAATATCAAATACCGGTCACCATTCCCTAGTCTGTCCATCACAATGTATTTTAATGCCCCTCGCTTATTTACATATAGGCGGCATAGAATAACCTCGCTTCAATGGACAAGTGGTACTCCCACCCCTCGCCTCACATTGAGCGGCAAATATCCTTTCCTCGCCCTATATGACAACCACGCTCAAATGTGACATGCGACACTCCCACCCCTCGCTTCACATTTAGCGGAACCAAAACAAATAGCGGCAAGCATTAAAATCATCAAGGGATGACCACGACTCATGGGATGTGCACCAATAATCATATGCATCTACATTCATCATGCATAATTCAACATGTATTTGCATCCACAATGCATAATCACATATATACTCGCATCCACAATGCATAAACAATGAGTATATTAGATACATGTACCGTTGGGTGCCCGTACGTCCTCTACGTACCTTTCCAAAATGTAGGATATGGTAGGACTTCAATGCCTTGGCTGTGTTGCCACCTGGGATGGTTCTACACATTCACACAAATCAATATTAGAACCCAATAATAGTCCACTACCAAAAATCCCACAAAAATAATCAAAAACACCATTTTTGGTGTCTCGCGATCGATCACCATAAAGCCCCGATCGATCGCGAGACCTCACTGCCTCGCCCAACAAAAATATTCAATCCGCGATCGATCGCTGAGTTTGCGCCGATCGATCGCGACCTCGCCGATCGATCGCGCAAAACTCGCGATCGATCGCTGAAGTCCACTGCCTTCAGCACTGCAGCTCGCGATCGATCGCGGAAGGCGCCGATCGATCGCCGAGTCCTGCATACCCGATTTTTGGGCACTATTCACCCTTCTCCTTCCCAAACCCAAACAAACTCATATAATCAAACACCAACCATACCAAATCACTACAAATCTTCAATAAACAACATCATACAACCATAAATCTAACACTCACCCAAAAATAACACCAAATCACACAAACCCATTTTAAAACCTTCAAAATCATACCAAACTTAAACAAAACCTTACAAAATCAACAATGAGGTATCCATACCTCTTGGGGATCTCAAATCTCCCAATAAACTCCACAAATCCACTTTTTGCAAGGATTTCTCTCCACCCTTAAGTTCAAGAACGAAAATGAGAGAAAAGAAGGGTTTGAGTGGTGTTATTTGGGAAAGTTGAAAAGTGATAGTGAAATGTATGGTGGGGGGTTTGGGGTAATAAAGTGGGTTAATAAATTAAAATGTATCCCACAACTCATGGTGTATAAAACACCCCAACATGATATTTTTAAAAGCATTAATCCAAAATACACCAAATATCAAATAAACTCATGATTTCCAATTAATTGCTAACCATGGCAAATAAATCATACTAATAACAATTTTCCCCAACATGCACAACATACACCCTGAAATGCCCTCCCAGGTCATCCTTTCCATGTGACCATGCATTTCCACACATTAAATAAATCCCGCACATAAACAATTAATTACCATCATAATTAATCATATAAACACAATTAATGCCTAAATTACAATTAATCATTTCGGGGATATCACAATACTCCCCTACTTATAAGATTTCGCCCTCGAAATCACATGCACTTACCCCAAATTGAAACTAAACATAATCACATACCAGAGAATAGTTCCGGGTAGTGCTGCACCATATGCCGCTCCGTCTCCCACGTAGCCTCCTCGACACCCCTGCGATCCCACTGAACCTTGATCATAGGTATCACTTTGTTCCGAAGTCTACTGTCTGCTCGATCCAGAATTCTGACAGGCCGTTCCACATAAGACACATCGGACTCTAACTGAACTTCGGAAGGCTGTAAAACATGCGACGGATCCGGCTCATACTTCCGCAGCATAGACACATGAAGCACATCATGTATACCAGATAAAGAAGGCGGCAGAGCTAGTCGGTAAGCTAAGGTGCCAATGCGCTGCAAAATCTCGTACGGTCCAACATACCTCGGAGACAGTTTCCCGCGCATCCCAAATCGCACAACGCCCCTGAAAGGCGTCTCCCAAATGAGTCAGAGAAGACTCTAGAGCAGATATGCACCGATGCTATGTCGATGTTTGTGAGGAAATTTGGCAAGTTCATGAAAAAGAGCCATAACACATAACAATCATATCCCATGAAGCACAACTCCAAGGACAGATCAGATGAAGATGATCGTGTTTGCTTCAACTGTCACAAACCATGGCATTTCATTGCTGATTGTACCGAACTCAAGAAGGATGATCAATGGAGAAACTCCAAGGACTACAATAAGTCCAGTGACAAAGAGGATGTCATCAAGAAAAGACAAAGATCAAAAGGTTCTCGTTGCAGCGGAGAACAAAATCAAATGTGCGGATTTTGACTTGGACCCAGATGACCAATTTATCTATTTTCAATTATATTAACAGATTTTTCATTCATAAATTTGTTTCACCTATTTTCGTCAAATCTTAACTAATTTTATGATTATTAAATTTATTAATAACTCGTTTCTAACCAATATTTTATTTGAAGTAATTGATTTCATATCAGGTTTAACATTTAAATATTTTTAAAAATTAAAATAAATCATATAAAATTGAAATCGAAACATAATATCGAAACTATTGTTGACATCATCTTCATTGTTGTCTAATCTACAACATATATTAATTTCATAATTTCCCGACATTAGTCCAAAATAAGTCATAACATAAATGCAAGAAAAATTGAAGAAAAACTACCTCAAAGGAATGGAATTTTCCTCACTTTCTCTCTTTCTTCACATGCTGTGTATTTTCACACACTAAAATGTGACATTGTGTGTATTTTATCTGATTACTAAGTCGTCTTGATTTATTTTTTTTATTTTTTTAAAAAAATTATATTTATAAAATTACAAAATTACCCTTCAAAATATCAAAATTACAAAAATGCTATTAACAATATTGTAAATTTGGATATCGTAATGACCGAATTAGCAAAGTGATCTACATGAAAGTTGTAGATCCATGTCTTAGTTTTCATTTGGTTTTGAAATCAATCAATTTGGATATCAAAGAAAGTTATGTCCAATTTACCAAACTGTGTCAACTTAGGAAAATAAATACACAAAATATTTTGGGATGATTTTGACCTTCCTTCTAAAAGGATTCAGTCAAAACTTAAAACATAAATGTTGTAGCCATCTGAGTTGGCTTTCCAATGGAATTGGCCTCATCACATTAGTACTAGGCAACAATTATGTATGCTGAGAACTTTAACAAGTGTCACACATATGATGCAGTCGAGCACACGTGTCAAACATAAATACAAATACAATTTTGAATGTTATCATAATAGAATATATCTCATGTTTCTTCTCAACCATATGATTAACATAAGATAATCACATAATTATTGAGAGGTTAGACATTATTTACAATATTACGGTATGAGGGCCTCACATTCTCTGCGCCTAGAGTTCTAGCATATGGATATCTTTGGTCCTCTATCATTAACAAGTCTGGGAATGAAGTATACCCTAGTGTTAATAGACGATTTCTCTCGTTTTATGTTGATTTTGTTTCTAAGTGGCAAAGATCATGCTACACCAAAGCTGATCAAAATATTGAAGAGACTTCAAAACGAGAAATCGTGTGCGATATACAGGATTCGTAGTGACAAGTGTACTGAGTTTACCAACCACTCATTCAGATCATATCTAGATGATCTAGGTACTAAACACAAATAATATGCTGCTAGAACTCCACAAACAAATGGGGTTGTTGAGTGTAGGAACCGTGGCTTGAATGAGGTTGTGGGGTCCTCATCACTTAATCCGTTATGTCTCCACTCCTTGTACATATCTGAGTAAGAATTAAGTAATGTCACACACTGATTACAAGTTTACTAGGTCAGTTATTATCGTGTTTACAAAGTTCTACCATAATTTACATCACATGTTCATAAACACATCATATCGAAGTTCAACTCCTAAGTAGTGTTTCAGTTCGCAGCAGAAATCGACTCACAATCCCGTCCTCCCGCGCCTATGAGTCCCTACAGAAACAATCACACAACATGAGTATTGATAGTCAAACATCTCAGTGCTATATCAATAAGAAACATAATACGATAAATCACTATCGTAAAATATCAACTGTGATTGTTCTGTACCATGCATCATAAAATGCAAATATGTCATGACATGTCTCATCCATCATCCTGTTATAACGGGACATATATGATATGCATATCTCAGCTCAATATGACAGTGGAACCTCCCCACATCTTCATATTAGCAGCACATATCATGTTTCCGTCATCACACATTATAACAGCCAAAGCATATACTCAACCAGAGCATACCTCTCATGCCAAAGCATATGCTCAACATTAGCACACCTATCGTGGCATCAGTCTCAACAACATGCATGTATAACATCATGAATGTATACGCATATGATACCACCAATCATATCATACAATCTCAACATATCGAAGCGACATTACATCAATCAGTAATCAATACTCGTACGTCAACATGTACCTGTCGTGCGATACAATATATATAAAGTCAAGCGTCAATGTTTAACCGCCTCTCTGTCCTGTCCCCTATGATGATTGATAGGCTTAGATATTACGTGTTTTTAGCTGTAATTTCTTACCGTTTTTCGTACTTTTTCCTGGATGAAATTACGCTTTTTGGTATTTATTTGCTTGTTTCAGGAAAATAGGTCGAAAATGGTAGAAATGAGCTAAAATGAAGAAAACGGGTGAAATCGAGGCGAAAAAGAGAAAAAAGAGAAGAATTCAGATTTTGCAAAGCACCGATCGATCGAGAATATTTCTCGATCGATCGATCCGGGCAGAGAATTTAGCAACAATTTTATCGAAGTGTCGACCGATCGGAACCAAAATTTCGATCGATCGATCGAGGCAGAGAGTTTAAAATGCTGAAATGAACAGTGCACCGATCGATCGGAAAATCTTTTCGATCGATCGATACGAGAATTTTAAAAAATCTTATCTTCCATATTTGATGGATTCTCGGTGGTTTAAATGAAAAATCATTTCCATATACAATCATATCAGATCAGAGAGGGAAGAGGGCCAAAAATTATCAAAGGAGAACCCTAGTAGCCGCCGAGAAGAACCCGAGGAAAAGCCATCTTCCTCCGTTCTCCGTCCGAGCTTGAGCGAGACATTTCCGGAGTGCAAGGAAGGAGCAAGAGAAGAGATTACGGTGCAACCCACGGATTTGTTCCCACGTTTATCGTATTTCTAAACTCTGATTTATTTGATTTTTATATTTATTTGATGTTTTTGAGGTTGAGAGACAATTAAAAATCTCATTTATTTGATTTGAATTGAATAGAGTTTATTTTATCGAGTTTGAGTATAATTGTGTTTGAGTTATTGATGCAAATGTGTTTGAGTGGATAGCTTTCTTATTGTTCATGAATTATATGCTTAATGATATCAAAGCCTAGCTAACTTTGATTGAATTTGTGAGTTATAACCGAGATCGAGAGATAACGTTATAATACGCTACAATAATTCATGATGTATGTTTAAGATTGAGATCGAGAGATAAAATCACATACGTGAGCACTTTGAATCGAGAGATTTAGAGTAACTAGGTTTTGAAGATTTATGCAATATCGGATTAGTAAATAAGTGAACGAGAGTTACTTGTTATAATTTGATATTAGTTTCTATACAGCTCGAGAGAGTGTATTGAATAACAGCGAAAACCTTTCACCTTAAGAATCGATTGTTTAGTAGTTGCTTATTCAAACGAATCATTGACGAAAACACAGTTGAATGAAGAGCTAGATAAATTTCTCGAGCGAAATTCCTTTGCATATCCGGAAACCATTTATTTTATTTATTCTTGTTTTATTTGGATTCTTTAGTTCTAAATTTGCATTAGTTAATCTACCCCTTTTTAGTCATAGGCTAAATATAATTTTACTAGTTTTATTTGGTACTTATACGTTAGTCCCTGTGGATTTGACAACCCTTACTTTCATTTAACTATACTAAAACTTGACACCGTGCACTTGCGGTAGAATCGCTATACTGAGAAATTTTCTGTTTAAAAAATAAGCGGTCAAGTTTTTGGCGCCGTTGCCGGGGACTAATCTGTATAATATCATACGAGATTAGTTAATTGTAATTTAGCCAATTTGTATTATTTCGTTTTTTTTTCTTTTTCATTTTCGTTAGTTGTTTTTTGTTTTTGATTTTGTATTTTTGTTGTTGTCTCCTTTTGTCTGATCCAGTACAGAAACCATTTCTCTAGTGCATGTTCAGAAGAGAGGAACCCATTCTCGAGCCATTTGATCCTGAAATAGAGAGAACTCTACGTAGAAGACTACGAGAAGCTCGAGCAATGGCCGACAGTAACGATGCACAAAACCCGAGATCGATGATGGACTTTGCATAGCCAGCATTCCAAGGATCTTTATCCAGCATTACTAGGCCGACAATCCAGGCGAATAACTTCGAGATCAAGCCTGCAATTATCCAAATGATACAGCACTCTGTAATGTTTGGGGGAGCTGCCACTGACGATCCAAACACTCACATCTCCAACTTCTTGGAGATTTGTGACACTTTTAAACATAATGGCGTCTCCGACGACGCCATCAGGTTAAGGCTCTTCTCTTTTTCATTGAGAGACAAAGCTAAATCTTGGTTAAATTCATTACCTGCAGGATCGATTACAACATGGGAGGGGATGACTAAAGCATTCTTATCAAAGTATTTCCCCCCCTTCCAAGATGGCAAAAATGCGGAACGATATCACCACGTTCGGGCAATTCGACCCCGAGAGTTTATATGAGGCGTGGGATCGTTTCAAAGATTTATTGAGGAGATGCCCACATCACGGTCTACCCATCTGGCTGCAGGTACAGACTTTTTACAATGGTTTGTTTTCTACTAACCAATCAATGATACATGCAGCATCTGGGGGATCGATCATGCGGAAGACACGGAAGAAGCGTATGACTTATTGGAGGAAATGGCGTCCAATAGCTATCAGTGGCAATCGGAAAGGAACACGCCACAGAAACCAATAGGAGTCCATCAAGTGGACGAGATTACTGCCATTTTGGCTCAGTTGGAAGCTATGAACCGGAAGATAGATAGCATGGGTGCAGCAGCGATGCAAGCTCAAGCTGTCTTCTGTGATTTATGTGGAGGCAGTCATCCGAGCATTGAGTGCCAAGCAGGTAACCAATTTAATCAAACTACTGAAGCTGTGAATTTCATAGGGAACAGGCAGCAAAACAATCTATACTCGAACTCATACAACCCGGGGTGGAGGAACCACCCAGATCTGAGGTGGTCAAACCAAGAGAATGTGTTGAATCCACAACCACAGTCGGGGTTCACACAAAAACCGAGTATGGAGGAGCTGATGGCCAAACTGATTTTGTCGACTGAGGTGAGGATACAGAATCAGGATGCATCGATTAAGAACTTGGAAGTGCAGATAGGGCAGCTTGCAACGTTGATTTCTAGAAGGACACAAGGTACGCTCCCGAGTGATTCTGTGAAGAATCCGAAGGAGCAATCAAGTTAACAGAGAAGGAGGTGACAGTCCAGCTTGGGACTATAAATTAAGAACTTTCTTCCCCTTCTTTTTCATTGTAGTTTTTTTGTTTTTAATTTGTTTCTAGATGTTCCGTGAATGAATCCGTGCGATTTTTGTTGCAGGTGTAAAAACAAAATCAATAAAAATGTAGGCGAAGCAACCCGAGAGGAAATTTTTTGAGAAAAAAATTGTTTTTGGTAGTCTGGTGCTGGCGATCGATCGAGACAAAATCTCGATCGATCGCCCGGAAGTATTAAAGGCGTAGCAATTCACTGCCTCGACCGATCGATCAAGATAAAATTTTGAAAAAAGGGCACCGACGCACAGTCTGTGCAACACTATCAAATTTTTTTCCCCCTCTCTTCTCCAACAAAAAACCACACGCCTCTTCCAATTTTTTTCATCATCTCTCATCAATTTTCTCTCCAAATTTCAAATTACTTCAAATCTTTGAAGTAAGAATTGTTTCTGATGAGATTTTATTTGCAGATCTGAAGTATTGCAAACCGAATTGGGTAGAATTGCATCCGAAAGAGAATTCCGAGCCAAGCGCCAAATTCATCAAAGATCAGATTTTTCTTGGTAATTGGTTTTAAATTTCGTATCTTTTCATCCTTTGGTGCATTTACTCTGTTGTTGTTAAATTGGGTCAAGAAGAATCGAAGTTTGGGGGAGTTGTCATTGTGTTGCGGGGTGTTGGTATTCTTGTGTTTTGGGTGTGGTGTTTTATTGCAGTAAAGCGGAATAACTGAGAAAAACTTAGCAAGAAAATGGCTCCAAGAAAGAGGTCAAAGCAGGCGGAGGCCTCACAGAAGCAAAAACAGGCGGAGGCCACCACTTCTGAGCAAGAGCATGACGAACGGAAGTTTGAAAATGCCACGACAGCTGAGTTGTATCCCAGTTATCACAAGAAACCCCTCAGTCGTGAAAGGGGCATGAGTATGGAAAAGATTGAATGTCCTGTCATAAGGGCAGTAAGGCGACGAGGGTGGTTTCAGTTTGTTCAAACACCAATGGATGCTGTGGTTCCGATGGTGAGGGAATTCTACACGAATCTCCGAGTTATCCCACCAGGACGCAGAGCAAATGTTTTTGTCCGAGGGACGGATGTGCTGGTTGATCAGGCATCAATTAATAATGTTTACCGGATGCCATTCAAACAAAACTGTGCGTACCAATCCTTCCGAAAGAGTACGATAAATTATGATGAGGTACTCGCAGTTATTGGCATGCCGGGAAAAGATTGGCAGCGGAACGATAAGGGAGAGCCACAGGTGGTTCTCAAGAAGTATTTGACACCAGAGGCCCAAGCGTGGTTCTCATTTATCGCCTCACGGGTCATGCCCTCGACCCACACTTCTGAGGTGACAAAGGATAGAGCGGCCCTGGTATTTGCCATTCTCACAGGGCAAGACGTGGATTTGGGCGAGATTATTAGTGCTCACATCTATGATATCGGTAGCAGACCACCTACCTCCGCACTACCGTTTCCATCTACCATCACTGCTTTATGCCAAAGATGCGGAGTGCAATGGCGGGAAGACGAGGAGTTACTTCCACTGAAGACTCCGATTATTGTTGATGGTCCACCACCCCCTACAGGCCGAAAAAGGGTTGAGCCACAACCCTCGGACACCAGACATGCCGGAGCATCATCATCCTCTGCTGCAGAGCGTACACGCATCACTTTGGACTCCCTTCACAGGGATCTCCAAGACATTCGCCTGGAGCAGCAGAGCATCCATAGCATGCAGCGGGACATACACATCATGCATAGAGCATTGTAGTTGGACCATGAGTAGGTAACTCAGCGTCAGATGGAGTTCATGCAATACCAGAGTGCATGGAACACTGCCATGGCCCAGGGCTTCCCAGGATTCCAGTTCCCACCAGAGCCATATTTCCCACCATATCAGCCGCATGCACCCCCACCTGCTGATTACCCACCATTTCTGCCATACCAGGGTGAGGAGCGTCACTACCCAGTTCCCCCTCCGGAGCATGATGAGGACGATGATCAGTGACGATCGTCGTCATGGTATGTGTTTTGCCATTACGTTTATTTTTCTTATCCATTGAGGGCAATGCACATATTAAGTTTGGGGGGGTTTGTTTATATTTGTAGTATTTTTTGTTGTTTTTGCACTTTTTGCTACTTGTCTTGTTTCTTTTCTTGCATGACTGCAATCTTATGAGACTAATTCGTCCTTGAGCACTATCAACAAAAATGTTTTTTATAAAATGAGTTATTCTTGAGAAATGATGAGTTGGATTTGCAACGGTACTAAATGATGAAATTAATCCCCATCTAGATAGGAGTCATAAAAATTTTTAACTTGTTTTTATATATCCTTTGTTGAGCTTATGTCAAAATTGAGGAATAGTTTGAGCACGTTTTGAGTCATGATTGAGTGAAGTATGTATTGAATGAAGTGAAAACTTGTGTTAACTATGATTTGTCTTGAGCATCTTAGAAAACTCTACAATTTATTTGAAAGCACTTTGAGGTGAAATTTTATAATTAGAAACTTGACTTGGAGATGATTTAGGTGATCTTTGGACCGTTTGTGCCTTTCAAGCTTACCTTGTCTACATCATTCCTTAGTGTCCTCTCTTGAGCCTTATTGAAAAAGAATGGTATATGCATTGCATATAATTAGACCCCCATTCGACATTTTTGGCTAACTCATTATACCTACCTTGGATTGAGCCTAAATGAAAAATTTATCCGTCCCTAAGGGAGTATAATGAATCTCATTCATTGCACTGAATTGTGGGGTCTTCCCACCTTAACAGTGATTAATAGACATAAGAAGGACGAAATATGCATTAAAGTAACATCTTAAGGTTTTGGTTGTTACATGAGCTAACGGGATTACAGGACAATTACAAAACTTCAAAAATAATTCATTACATTCTAAAAGAATGTCATTTAGATTTACACTACTCCTAGAGTAGATACTAATCATAACTTGAATCCTATGCATTCCTGTGTCCCTAGTAGCTCACTGCCTCAACCCGACCCTTAGTCCTTTCATCCAAGAGTGTACCTACAGGGACAACACATCGTGAGCATATATATTCTTACTTAACATTATAAACATCATAGTAAATGCATGAAACATTGGTTAAGTAATATGCTGGTTGTACATTCACTTCTTATTGTTGTCCCTGATTTAGAATCATGCATATGGGGCATCTTACCCCCGTGGCATCTTACCACAACATCATCGTATAGCCTCTTACCATATGGGGCATCTTACCCTGTGGCATCTTACCACAATACATCGCATGGCCTCTTACCATGTAGGGCATCTTACCCCGTGGCATCTTACCACAATACATCGCATGACCTCTTACCATGTAGGGCATCTTACCCCGTGGCATCTTACCACAATACATCGCATGGCCTCTTACCATGTAGGGCATCTTACCCCCATACATCACATAAATGTCATTATATAAGCATCGTATAAGTAATAAACATCATATGAACTTCATCATATAAACATCATATAAACATCATCATGTAAACATCGTATAAACACCGTCATTTCATCGTGAATACTCATGCAATAAAAGCATAGTTGTAGTATAGAGATGTATGTTACGGTCCGATGCCCGTACGCTTCTTACGTACCTTTTCAAAAAGAGGAGGAGTCAACAGACTTTATCTCCTTGATGGTGCCGGTACCTGGGATGGTTCTACAAGACCACATAATACCATATTAGATGCCTCAAAACCATCTTACATCATAAACTTAACAAAATAAAACATCATTAAATTTTTCAACTTTCTGCTTGTCTCGATCGATCGGCCCTAGGTCTCGATCGATCGAGGCACTGTGCACTAACAGTGTCTTGGTTTCCTGCCTCGCTCGATCGATCGAACATTTTACCGATCGATCGAGGAGCTTCACCGATCGATCGAGAAATCCTTCGATCGATCGGCACCAAAATTTTGAAAACATGATTAGACCTTCTGACTCGCTCGATCGATCGGGACCAAATCTCGATCGATCGAGAGATCTGAAAAAAATCGGGATTTCCCAGATTTTTGAGCACCTCATTTCACACCATCTTTTCTACTTCATAACATACATAAGATGCCTACAAAAAGAATATCAATAACTTCCTCATACTTCCATTCATGTATTAAAGTCAAAGGTTCGATCATAACTTAAACCGGCATGCATTAAAATACCCCATCTTTATCAGTGCCCAATTAACTTGTTCAGAAAAACAGGGCACAATACACAGCCCAGATTTCTTGAACACACATCTTTATAGCAATGAAACTACTACATATCCCGTAGTTTATGCTTAAACAAATATGTTGGCATGTTCACCAAACTTTCGTGTATGTAATCATGCCAAAGGTTTATTTATAACCTAAGCTAGCATGCTTCAAATCTTCATAATAAAAGCCCTACGCATCATAAAAACAGAGCACTTCCTTGCCCAGATTTTCGAACACCTCAAGCCAACAAATCTACCACATAGCGCATACATCATGCTCATATAAACATGCTAGGAACTTCATAAAAACATCATGAACGAGCTTGAATTAAAGGTTTGACAAAATCTAACCTAGCATGCCATTTTTATACCAAGTAAAAACATTAACCCAAACAAAACTTAAACCAAACAGAATGTGGTTTCTCACCCTCCTTTGCTCCGATTTTTGGAAGGTTTCTTGCAAAGAATTTTGAAGTTTCTTCCTTCCTACCTGCTAAGCTGGAGCTGGATGTGTTTTGGACGAAAATGGGGCAAGATTGGAGTGATGGAGGTGAGGTGAAAGAGTGGGGGAAAAGGCATGGGCACCCAGCCACTTGCAGCATGGGTTGAGGGTAGGTGGTGTGGGTTGGGGTGCCATGTGGTGTTTAATTGTATCCCGGTATATAGTACGATGTATTAAAATATCCTCACTCGATATTTTCTAACTTCATATAATTAATACATCCCTTAAAATACCCAACATGCTCCCCACATCATATCATCATAACATAATTCGTGGCCCCCAATTTAAATACACCATAACCCTTAGACACATCATAATTCATCATCATAGAACATAATCATATTACATTTCGGGGGTATTACATTACTCCCCTACTTATAAGATTTCGTCCCCGAAATCCACATGCATCATTGTATCGAAACTAAACGTAAAAACATACCAGAGAATAGTTCCGGATAGTGCTGCACCATATGCCGTTCCGTCTCCCACGTAGCCTCCTCGACACCCCGACGATCCCACTGAACTTTGACCATCGGTATAACTTTGCTTCATAGTCTGCGATCCTCTCGATCCAGAATTCTGATAGGTCGTTCAACGTAGGACACATCTGAATCTAACTGTACTTCAGTAGGCTGTAAGACATGGGACGGGTCTGGCTCATACTTCCTCAACATAGAGACATGGAAAACATCGTGTATGCCAGACAAAGATGGCGGTAGAGCCAAACGGTATGCCAAAGTACCGATACGCTGTAAAACTTCATATGGCCCAACATACCTCGGAGATAACTTTCCCCGCATCCCAAAACGAACCACGCCCTGAAGGGCGAGATCTTTAAGAAGACCCTGTCTCCTAACTGGAATTCTAGCGGTCGTCGCCGCTTATTGGCATAGGCCGCTTGCCTATCCTGGGCCGCTTTCATCTTCAGGCGTATCAACTTTATCTTACCTTCCATATCCCTGATCATATCCGGTCCTCCGACCGCTTTGCTAGTCAAGTCCTCCCAATACAGTGGTGATCTACATCGTCGTCCATACAGAGCTTCAAAAGGGGCCATTTGAATGCTCGCTTGATAACTGTTGTTATAGGAGAACTCCACCAGCGGCACTGAATCCTGCTACGGAGTATCAAACTCCAAAATACATGCCCTCAACATGTCTTCGAGCGTCTGAATGGTACGCTCTGTTTGGCCGTCTGTCTGAGGGTGATAGGCCGTACTCAGTCTCACCTCTGTGCCCAAAGCTGCCTGGAGACCCTCCCAGAAATGTGAAGTGAACCTCGGGTCTCTGTCAGACACTATCGAGACTGGAATACCATGCAATCTCACAACATCCCGTATATACATTTGGGCCATCTTTAAGTATGTATACGACATACTATAAGGGATGAAATGAGCCGTCTTCGTTAGCCTATCTACGATCACCCAGATCGCATCAAATCCTGAGGTCGTCCTTGGCAAGTGGGTCACGAAGTCCATAGATATATGCTCCCACTTCCATTCAGGCACCTCTAAGCTCTTCAGCTCACCACCAGGCCTCTGCCTCTCTGCCTTTACCTGCTGGCAGATCAAACATCTTTTAACAAAAATGATTACCTCACGCTTCATGCGTCTCCACCAGAATTGATCGCATAGATCTTTGTGCATCTTCTTTCCCCCTGGGTGGATACTGAAACGACTACTGTGAGCCCGCTCCAATATTCCTTTACGCAGTCCTGGTGCATCTGGGACTACCCATCGGTTGCCCAGTCTCAAGGAATCATCCTCAGCCACTCTGAACTTGGATGGCTGACCCTGAAGTATCAATGATGTCCATCTCTGAACCTCACTATCGGACTTCTGGGCCTTCCTGATTGCCTCAAATATGTCTGGCTCCGCCAATAGGGTCGACACTCGCACAGGCGACGTGTCTACATCGAAATCATAGCCCAGTTGGCAATAAGACGTCATCAAGGCTGACAAACACATAACATCCTCTGCAGTACTCTTTACCTTCCGACTTAAGGCGTCTGCTATCAGGTTTGCTTTACCTGGATGGTACTCAATTTCACAATCATAATCTTTGAGCAAATCCATCCATCTTCTTTGCCTCATATTCAACTCTGCTTGAGTGAATAAGAACTTCAGGCTCTTATGGTCCGTATATATAGTGAAAGACGTGCCATACAAATAATGCCTCCAGATCTTTAAGGCGAATATGATGGCCGCCAACTCCAAATCATGTACTGGATACCTGGCTTCGTGTGGCTTCAGCTGCCTCGATGCATAAGCCACCACATGCTTATCTTGCATCAACACACAGCCCAAGCCCTGCAATGACGCATCCGTATACAAGGCGAACCTCTTATCCTCGGACGGAATCACCAGTACAGGCGTTGTAGTCAAACGACGCTTCAGCTTTTGGAAGCTTTCCTCACAAGCTTCGGACCAAAAGAAGGGGACTCCTTTCTGAGTCAGCTGCGTCAGGGGTTTGGCAATCTTCGAAAAACCCTCGACGAAACGTCGGTAATATCCTGCCAAACCGAGAAAACTCCTTATCTCAGGTACAGAAGTGGGTGCAGCCCACTCCATCACGGCTTCAATCTTCCTTGGATCCACAGATATCCCGTGGCTAGATATGACATGGCCTAAAATACCACGCTGTCCAACCAGAACTCGCACTTACTAAGCTTTGCATACAGCTGATGATCCCTAAGGATCTGAAGTACTATCCTCAAGTGCCTTACATGCTCTTCTTCCGTCCGAGAGTAGATAAGTATGTCGTCAATGAAGACTATGACGAACTGATCCAAATATGGCTGGAACACCTTGTTCATCAAACTCATGAAGACAGCTGGGGCGTTCGTCACCCCAAAAGGCATGACCAGGAATTCATAGTGCCCATATCTAGTCCTGAAAGCCGTCTTCTGAACATCATCTTCTCTTACTCGAATCTGATGGTACCCCGACCTCAGATCGATCTTACTATAGAGCCTTGTACCCTGCAACTGATCGAACAAGTCATCGATCCTCGGAAGTGGATACTTGTTCTTTACTGTAGCTTTGTTTAACTGCCTATAATCAATGCATAGACGCATCGATCCATCTTTCTTCTTAACGAATAAGACAGGCGCACCCCATGGCGATACGCTAGGGCGTATGTAGCCCTTATCAAGGAGTTCCTGCAACTGTATCTTTAACTCCCTTAGCTCTGCTGGTGCCATCCTATACGGGGCGCGAGAAATTGCAGACGTCCCTGGTAGTAGCTCAATCCCAAACTCGACCTCTCTCGTCGGTGGGAATCCGGGAATCTCCTCCGGAAAGACATCAGGAAACTCCGCCACTACGGGCACATCTTCAACCTTCAATTCCTCCCTCTTATCCGTCGTGTCAACAGCATAGATAAGATATCCCGCATGACCTCGTTCCAATAGTTGTGTCATCTTGACAACAGATATTAATGGAATCTTCGGACGGGAACCATCCCCATAGAATGTCCATTGGACTCCCAATACAGATCTAAATCGGACAGTCCTTTGCCTGCAATTTACCACTGCCTGATACTTGTTCAGAACATCGATGCCCACAATGCAATCGAAGTCTGTCATTCCCAACACAATCAAATCTGATCTTAACTCATTATCCTCAAAATAAATGAGGCCATCATAAACAATCTGATCCGTAGTCAAACTTCTTCCAGCGGGGGTCGAGACCATAAGAGGCATGGGGGACGGAGAAGTGCATATGTGGTGCCTTTCAACAAAACTTGTCGACACAAAAGAGTGTGACGCACCTGTGTCTATCAATATAAGAGCAGGGTGCGTAAATAAAAGACACGTACCCGCTATAACTTCCTCCGGGGCCGTCGTAGCCTGCTCCCTCGTCAAAGCATACACCTGTCCCTGAGGTGGCCCCGCGGGCTGACCTCCATACTGTCTTGGCACAAAGGGTGGCCGGTGTTGTGCCGTTCTGTCCGCAGGTCTCCCCGTAGAGCTCTGCTGTCTTCCCCTGTTGGGACACCGCCGAGCAAAGTGGCCTCTGTCGCCACAGACATAACATCCTACGCAGTCTTTTGCCAAATGTGGCTGCCCACAAAGAGTGCACTGAACTCTTCCAGATCTGTCTCCCTGAGACTGTCCTCTCCCAGATGGAGCATCATTCCTACCCTTCCCTTTCCATCGATTCTCGGGCCTCTTGCCACTGAATCTCGATGCCGAAGTGTTCCCCCTTGGCTTAAACTGATCACCTCTAGGCTTCAAATTGTCAGAAGTGGATCTCTGAGGGGGTGCCGGAGATGGCACAGCATCAGGATATGCACCGACTCCCAGTTCAGCTAGCTCAGCTCATGAGAGTGCATCATCAAAACAGGCAGGGCCATAAGTGATCACCCTGTCATACAGTTCAGGCCTCAAGCCCTTCATGAAATTCCGCATCTTCGCTTGAGTGCTTGCAGCTATGTGTGGCACATATCGTAGTAAGGAACAGTAATGTAGAGCATAGTCAGATACAGGCATGGTACCTTGCCTTAAACTGGTAAACTCATCCTCCTTGGCCTGTCTTGCAGCGGCTGAGAAATAGCGGTTCAAAAACCGCGTTCGGAACATCTTCCAATTTACTTCCTATCCCAGAGCCTCTTGCTCAATCACTGTGGTTTTCCACCACATCAATGCTTTCTTGGACAGTTGAAATTCTGCTAATCGGATCCAGGCCGTCTTTGCACAAGGCGCTGCCACAAATATCTGTTCGATCCTCTCTAACCATTCCTCAGCTTTCTCTCCTGATTCAGTTCCCTCGAACATCGGAGGTCGATACATCATAAACTGAGCCAAGCTCAATTCCCCAGGTAGCAATTGCTGTTCAGAGGGTTCCTCTCCCAAAGCTGGTGGTGGCAATGGGTTCGTACGTCCAGCACTTGCATTTACACTAATGGCGTCACCCACTTCTATATTTGCTGCCATGCTGCGACACAAGGGTTAATAACAACACCAAAAGCAGTTCATAGTGCACATCGTTAGATAATTAAACATGTTAGCATAACATAGAAACTTCATATGCAAAATACACATAAAACATGTTCAATAGTAAGCACCTAGCTATCTTATTGCTAAGGCTACCCTTCGCTCATTCCCGAGTTATCTAACCACTGCTCTGATACCACTAATGTGGGGTCTTCCAACCTTAACAGTGATTAATAGACATAAGAAGGACGAAATATGCATTAAAGTAACATCTTAAGGTTTTGGTTGTTACATGAGCTAACGGGATTACAGGCCAATTACAAAACTTCAAAAATAATTCATTACATTCTAAAAGAATGTCATTTAGATTTACACTACTCCTAGAGTAGATACTAATCATAACTTGAATCCTATGCATTCCTGTGTCCCTAGTAGCTCACTGCCTCAACCCGACCCTTAGTCCTTTCATCCAAGAGTGTACCTACAGGGACAACACATCGTGAGCATATATATTCTTACTTAACATTATAAACATCATAGTAAATGCATGAAACATTGGTTAAGTAATATGCTGGTTGTACATTCACTTCTTATTGTTGTCCCTGATTTAGAATCATGCATATGGGGCATCTTACCCCCGTGGCATCTTACCACAACATCATCGTATAGCCTCTTACCATATGGGGCATCTTACCCCGTGGCATCTTACCACAATACATCGCATGGCCTCTTACCATGTAGGGCATCTTACCCCGTGGCATCTTACCACAATACATCGCATGGCCTCTTACCATGTAGGGCATCTTACCCCGTGGCATCTTACCACAATACATCGCATGGCCTCTTACCATGTAGGGCATCTTACCCCCATACATCACATAAATGTCATTATATAAGCATCGTATAAGTAATAAACATCATATGAACTTCATCATATAAACATCATATAAACATCATCATGTAAACATCGTATAAACACCGTCATTTCATCGTGAATACTCATGCAATAAAAGCATAGTTGTAGTATAGAGATGTATGTTACCGTCCGATGCCCGTACGCTTCTTACGTACCTTTTCAAAAAGAGGAGGAGTCAACAGACCTTATCTCCTTGATGGTGCCGGTACCTGGGATGGTTCTACAAGACCACATAATACCATATTAGATGCCTCAAAACCATCTTACATCATAAACTTAACAAAATAAAACATCATTAAATTTTTCAACTTTCTGCCTGTCTCGATCGATCGGCCCTAGGTCTCGATCGATCGAGGCACTGTGCACTAACAGTGTCTTGGTTTCCTGCCTCGCTCGATCGATCGAACATTTTACCGATCGATCGAGGAGCTTCACCGATCGATCGAGAAATCCTTCGATCGATCGGCACCAAAATTTTGAAAACATGATTAGACCTTCTGACTCGCTCGATCGATCGGGACCAAATCTCGATCGATCGAGAGATCTGAAAAAAATCGGGATTTCCCAGATTTTTGAGCACCTCATTTCACACCATCTTTTCTACTTCATAACATACATAAGATGCCTACAAAAAGAATATCAATAACTTCCTCATACTTCCATTCATGTATTAAAGTCAAAGGTTCGATCATAACTTAAACCGGCATGCATTAAAATACCCCATCTTTATCAGTGCCCAATTAACTTGTTCAGAAAAACAGGGCACAATACACAGCCCAGAATTCTTGAACACACATCTTTATAGCAATGAAACTACTACATATCCCGTAGTTTATGCTTAAACAAATATGTTGGCATGTTCACCAAACTTTCGTGTATGTAATCATGCCAAAGGTTTATTTATAACCTAAGCTAGCATGCTTCAAATCTTCATAATAAAAGCCCTACGCATCATAAAAACAGAGCACTTCCTTGCCCAGATTTTCGAACACCTAGTTTCAAGCCAACAAATCTACCACATAGCGCATACATCATGCTCATATAAACATGCTAGGAACTTCATAAAAACATCATGAACGAGCTTGAATTAAAGGTTTGACAAAATCTAACCTAGCATGCCATTTTTATACCAAGTAAAAACATTAACCCAAACAAAACTTAAACCAAACAGAATGTGGTTTCTCACCCTCCTTTGCTTCGATTTTTGGAAGGTTTCTTGCAAAGAATTTTGAAGTTTCTTCCTTCCTACCTGCTAAGCTGGAGCTGGATGTGTTTTGGACGAAAATGGGGCAAGATTGGAGTGATGGAGGTGAGGTGAAAGAGTGGGGGAAAAGGCATGGGCACCCAGCCACCTGCAGCATGGGTTGAGGGTAGGTGGTGTGGGTTGGGGTGCCATGTGGTGTTTAATTGTATCCCGGTATATAGTACGATGTATTAAAATATCCTCACTCGATATTTTCTAACTTCATATAATTAATACATCCCTTAAAATACCCAACATGCTCCCCACATCATATCATCATAACATAATTCGTGGCCCCCAATTTAAATACACCATAACCCTTAGACACATCATAATTCATCATCATAGAACATAATCATATTACATTTCGGGGGTATTACAGAATTGTATATGTAGATGAGTTCATTGTGAAAAACAAAATGAACAAAAGAATGAGCAATAAGAAAAGATGTAGAGAAATGCCTTGAAAGAAAAAAATGAAAACATTCAAATAAGACCCAAAGTGGCCAAGGCTAGAAAAAGTTGAACAGAAGCTCAATATTGTGCGAAGAATTTTGAACTGATTCTATTATACTCTCTTCTTGCATTCATCCTACCTTTTCTTTGGAGCCGACACCAAAAGGCCTAACGTTATAAGCTTTTAAAGACCTCCTGATCCAAGTCTAGGGAACAATTACATTAGTGGAGAAGTGCTGGATAGTAGATTTGTAGAGTAATCCAAAGTAATCTTGACTTTGAGTTTTTATGGCACATTTTGATCTTAAAGATATGATTATACCTCATGATTGACAATAGCACACACGCACGTTCCGATGTTGCGATGTATTGTTTGGCTTAGGAGAAAACGCTTCCTGTTGAACTTTGAATGACTCTTATTGATGTGTAAGTAGGAAGGCTGAGCTTTTACTTTGAGATGTAAAGATGATTCATTCAAAGAATTAAGTTTAACTCTACTTTTTGAGGTTATTGCTTGCTCGAGGACGATCAAGTCCAAGTTTGGGGGAGTTGATAGGCTTAGATATTACGTGTTTTTAGCTGTAATTTCTGGATGAAATTACGCTTTTTGGTATTTATTTGCTTGTTTCAGGAAAATAGGTCGGAAATGGAGAAATGAGCTAAAATGAAGAAAATGGGTGAAATCGAGGCGAAAAAGAGAAAAAAGAGAAGAATTCAGATTTTGCAAAGCACCGATCGATCGAGAATATTTCTCGATCGATCGATCCGGGCAGAGAATTCAGCAACAATTTTATCGAAGTGTCGATCGATCGGAACCAAAATTTCGATCGATCGATCGTGGCAGAGAGTTTAAAATGCTGAATGAACAGTGCACCGATTGATCGGAAAATCTTTTCGATCGATCGATACGAGAATTTTAAAAAATCTTATCTTCCATATTTGTTGGATTCTCGGTGGTTTAAATGAAAAATCATTTCCATATACAATCATATCAGATCAGAGAGGGAAGAGGGCCAAAAATTATCAAAGGAGAACCCTAGTAGCCGTCGAGAAGAACCCGAGGAAAAGCCATCTTCCTCCATTCTCCGTCCGATCTTGAGCGAGACATTTCCCGAGTGCAAGGAAGGAGCAAGAGAAGAGATTACGGTGCAACGCACGGATTTGTTCCCACGTTTATCGTATTTCTAAACTCTGATTTATTTGATTTTCATATTTATTTGATGTTTTTTGAGGTTGAGAGACAATTAAACATCTCATTTATTTGATTTGAATTGAATTGAGTTTATTTTATCGAGTTTGAGTATAATTGTGTTTGAGTTATTGATGCGAATGTGCTTGAGTGGATTGATTTCTTATTGTTCATGAATTATATGCTTAATGATAACAAAGCCTAGCTAACTTTGATTGAATTTGTGAGTTATAACCGAGATTGATCTCATACGTTATAATACGCTACAATAATTCATGATGTATGTTTAAGATTGAGATCGAGAGATAAAATCACATACGTGAGCACTTTGAATCGAGAGATTTAGAGTAACTAGGTTTTGAAGATTTATGCAATATCGGATTAGTAAATAAGTGAACGAGAATTACTTGTTCTAATTTGATATTAGTTTCTATACAGCTCGAGAGAGGGTATTGAATAACAGCGAAAACCTTTCACCTTAAGAATCGATTGTTTAGTAGTTGCTTATTCAAACGAATCATTGACGAAAACACAGTTGAACGAAGAGCTAGATAAATTTCTCGAGCGAAATTCCTTTGCATATCCGGAAATCATTTATTTTATTTATTCTTGTTTTATTTGGATTCTTTAGTTCTAAATTTGCATTAGTTAATCTACCTCTTTTTAATCGTAGGCTAAATATAATTCTACTAGTTTTATTTGGTACTTATACGTTAGTCCCTGTGGATTCGACAACCCTTACTTTCATTTAACTATACTAAAACTTGACACCGTGCACTTGCGGTAGAATCGCTACACTGAGAAATTTTCTGTTTAAAAAATAAGCGGTCAATGATGCTACATGAATACCAACAATGTATCGTGTTATAATAGGCTTTAAAATCAAATTCCACAAAATTATCACATTTTTCAAAATGTTAACCCTAGAGATCGATCGCCATTTTACCAGATCAATCGCCAACATTTTCTATTTCAGCGCAATCGATCGCCACTATCTCGCGATCGATAGCTGTAAGGACCCCCGTGCCCTTATCCCATTATTAGTGTATTAATCCATGCCATTTGTGCATACAATCATATTATCATGGGGGAAAAACCATATGCAAGTATAACATCATGTACCATCCAGAATTTGCATTAGAAGCACATAATATTCAAATTCCCCAACCAAGACCACTTGCATGCACTAACATGCTCTCAGTTCATTTAGCAATTCCGTATTTAATTGCATGCAAGAATAAATGAAGAGAGAAAAGCCGTGCCCTTTTATACATTCCATATACACATAAAAACGTGCTCACATGAGAGCACCCAATGAATGAACGTGTATCTAATGTATAAGATAATCTAAAATCTAATGTATAAGATAATCTAACAAATACCGTTACTGGTACTTCGATCCAGGAAGCACCTCCCATGTATACTTCGATCTCACTCTGGATCTACCGTTATACTTATTCAACCAACACCGATACTTCAATCCTGGAAGTACCCCAAATCAACAGCCCGAGCTCAACTCTGAAGCTATTGCTGCACCTGTACCACCTGCCCCAACAGAGACAACCCCCACAAGGGGTGAGCATACCAATACCAACATATAAAACTGTAATGTAAAAGGATACTCCCTGTATAGTAGTGTTACCACGTAGGATTTCCGTACTGTCCCTGTTCTCAAAATAACCAAAACCATCAAATTCCCAAAGCCAGTTAATCACCACATTGATTAACTAAAAACATTCCTGCCATACTAGTTCCATAATCAAAATGATTAAATCATTAAATGAAGTACCACATATATCTAGCCAATGATTCCATTGTTCTATTTCATAGCTCGCTCCACAATAGAGACATTTTAACCCCACGTACGCTCAACAATAGCGGCATCATAATCGATGTTCGCTCAATAGCGACAACATCCCTATCATTGCTAGCTCAAAAGCGGCACCATATAATTCCCAATGTATATCCGTTTATCGCAATTATCATATACCATACATTTCAATATCCATTTATTGCAAGTACCATATACAATGCATTTCAATATCCAGTTATTGCAAATACCATATACTATGCATTTCACAGTTGCAACATTATAATAGGCTATGCTCGTACGTTATATGTACCTTATAATTCCGTAGTTCAAGTCCAACCTTGCCTGAGTCCCACGACCCGATGAATTATGTGCTAACACATAAATAACTCACAATCAAACATAAGCATGCAATCACGTGCCCAAGCACGTTCACAATCTCTAAACCCATCGTCAATCCATGACGATTAACCATTTTAAAAGACTCCAGATTAAGCATGCATAATACCCAAAATATTCCATTTAATAAGTTCAAAGGTTAACCAAATACTAAACCGAGTATTCCATATTTTCTTTAAAATTTGGCTCCAAACATTCCATTTTAAAAGTATAGCATTCCTATTAGAATGTCGACATTGCCCCGAAAATCGGCTAATTAAACCCCGTTTCCAAAATCGTGACATTTTCCAACATTTTCGAAAAAAACAAATGGAACATGGCCCCGATCGATCGGCGCCAAGCCGCGATCGATCGCCATATCCTACTGCCCAAAAATAAGTATGCCGTGATCGATCTCCAAATCTCACGATCGATTGCCCACTTTTCACGATCGATCGCCGCTACTGCTCATCGCCTTCCCAAATCAGCAACATGTCGCGATCGATCGACGCCAAGCCGCGACCGATCGCGACCTACGGGTTTCCAAAAAATTCGAGCTTTTATGGTGTTTTTGACACCGAAACTCAAAACCAACACCCCTAACTTCCCCAACACTTCCATTACACCAATTAAACTCAAGAAAAACACTAAAAACAACTTTTTAGATTTTTAACCAAAACCCTAATTCTCAAACCCAACTCAAAACTTAACCAACAAGCACAATACCATAATCAAATCGAAGCTAAAGGTGAGGAGAAGAAGATTACCATCATTTCTTCAAGAAATCGGGCTCTCAAGACGAGCCTCCATCGATTTGCTTCCAAGAGAAAAGAGGGGGAAGGGTTGGGGGGAAGGGTTGAGCGCGAGAGAGGAGAGAGAGAGAGATTTCGTGCAATGACGAAACACAGAGTCCCCTTGGTATATATAGCACCAAGGCTCCAAAATATCAGTACCCCACGTACAGCCAAGACCACACAATCCAAACGTATTCACGAAGTCGAATCGTGAACGCCTCATGAACGACACACCCACTGCGAGGACACCGACCTCGCATCAAATCTTTGGAATGGAGTAAACCTCCCAAACCATGACAATCACAACAGAACGTCAGCATTCCCCGACGCTAACCATTTCAAAAGCAGTCTGCCAACCATAACTGCAAATCAAACAATCATTCGTGATTCCAAAATAGATATCACCCCGATGATATCTCCACGATTTAACCTACGATGTTAAACATACATCGTTACCAAGGAAACCACCAGTACACAACAGTGTACCTAAACTACATTCGGTTTCCATTTTTCCAAATCCATCTCCAACTGAGGAGTAGTTGCACCTCCTTCAACACGGATCGGGCAACGTACGACCACCGATCGACACAAAACACATCTCCAAGGATGTCTACTTTCGTGTGTTCCAAGAAATCACATCTTGATCTAAACACACTATCGAGATTCCACAAGGTATCAAGTTCCCGAAAGGACATGCAAGAAATACGATTGCATTCCCGCCTCACGTGTTAACCATGACACCTAACAAATCCGAATCCTGGCCATCCCTTGTTTACCCAAGGATTCAACAGTCCTAACATAGGGACATTAGCAAATTAGTCAGAAATGAATTACCATGGTCTCAACACATGACAATCCTTACACATGGAGGCTATCGAATTAACCAGTAAAGAATTACCATGGTCTCAACACATGACAATCCTTACACATGGAGGCTATCGAATTAACCAGTAAAGAATTACCACGATCCCAAAACACAACAGTTCCTCATCGGAGGAAGTCAACCAAACCTCACAATCATTCTTCAGAATATATCGTGTCATCGAGATTACCAATCTCAAGGTGCCAAAATCTCTCACCGGAGATTCATTCATCCAAGCATACTAACCCGATGCTCGACGAGGACTAAATAAATGCTGGCATTCGTATACACACACTGGTATACATGCCTAAGTACCAATACAACATGCATACTCAATGCAATCGACTCGGGTATCTCTAATCATACCCAAAGCCCCTAAAACAACTGTCAATCCCCAGTTATTCTCGTATCGTGGAGAATGATGATTGACGAACCAACGACCAATGGTGTGATTCCGACATCAACACCGCACAAACCGACTCAACGAATCTTCCAACGATTCCCAAAAGGTATATGAATACCGCTTTCGTCACAAGGAAGGTGTCATGAACCCATACCTTCCAACCTCGAACCACTGTTCGGAAAAAATTAGATACATTTATACCATGATGTATCTCGAAACCAATAAATACACAACTGGTTCAGAATAGGCATCAATGCCACTATTACCAAATCAAAACCCGTATACTCCATGTATACTCATTCTAATCTGTACTAATGCCATAGTACTCCACAATCCTCGAGCATCTCCCCAGAGACGCCTCCTTGAACGTCTCACCGGAAATATAAAGCCATCACTTAGTCCAACACTAGTAGTTCTTACCATGGTTGATTCACAATCAACCCTCGACCAATACTAGTTGTCTCCATGACAGGACAATCCAAATCTCTCCAAGAGATAAAATCAATATAGTAGTGTTACCCCACTAACTATATCCTACAATTCCAATTGTGATTCCCATTGCATTCCATATGCAAAGATGCTCAACCAGAGCTAACAACGACTTGTCGACACTCACGTTGGTCTTCCCAACAAAAATTGAGTTGTCCCGGTACAAGTCCCTCAAAACATTTGACGTATAAACGTCCCCGTGAGGCATTCTCTGCCTCAATCATCATGCCACATAGGGACTACAAGAGTCTTCTATTACTCTCATCGTATCATCATATGATTCATCGAACTCGGTTCCAGATAGCAGTATAATTGTTACGACAAGCACACTATATCACTGCAACAATACCTGGCTAGCAAATCGCTGCCTCCATAGGCTTATACCAAACCTACCAACGTGACATACATTTCATCCCGATATGCCATACCGCACAAACCATTAGAGTAGTGGGTCATCACCCAATATTTCTCTAAAACACCAAAGCATAATGGACATCCCGGCGTCCTTGCTCAACCACGATGCAATCCTAATCCATTAGGACTTATTCCACACCCTCAGGTTGGGTGTGACCATGTCTACCCCACATCACAACGACAAAAGCGAGTAGTTTCCTCAATAACTACTCTTACCACCAATCACCTGGCCTTAGCCATTCCAGAGTGTATATCCAAAGGTACCACTACTCGTAAAATATTTACCTCTAATGCATGATGCGGTACACTCACCGGTACAATGCATCCAATATTCATCGAGCAATCCTGCTCGACGTAACGATCTCGTCAACCGGTGACGTAGACACCACCTTGTGCTCATCATCGACACTCAAACCATATGACTAAATACATATACCCAGACGTATTATTCATCAAAACGACGCTACACTTCTACATAGAACATCCACTATGTCATCGTTATCCCGTGACGGTATATGTCAACATATGACATTCAAAATAACATCGTCAACTCGTGACGGTACATGTCAACACCTGACATTCACAATCTCATCGTCAAACACGTGACGGTATATGTCGACACACGACATCCATAATCTCATCGTCAAACACGTGACGGTATATGTATATCGACGCATGATATCCACAATAATGCTAATAAAACAGTAATATACCATACCTCATCGCTAACAAGATAGCGGCATACCTGTATCCATCGTCCAATAGTGGTACGCAAGCAGCACCCATCGCTCGTAGGCGGCATAATCCAGAAGCGGTATAACCCATCGCTATAGGATCAGTGGCATAATCCCTCGCCATAGAGTCAGAGGCATAAAGCATCGCTATAGATATCCGGTGGTATGAACCATCGCCAATAGAATTAGCGGAATGTACCATTGCTATATATATATACCCGGCGGTATGAACCATCATCATAGATGTAGTGGAATGACCCATCGTTATATGATACCTGGCGGCATGAATCATCGTCAATAGATATAGCGGAATGACCCATCGCTATATAATACCTGGCGGTATGAACCATTGTCAATAGATGTAGCGGAATGAACCATCGCCATATAGATACCCGGCGGCATAAACCATCGCCAATAAACTAGCGGAATGAACAATCACTATATAGATACCCGATGGCATAAACCATAGCCAATAAACTAGAGGCATGATATCCCTCGCTATAATATGACAATGGTCATGTTCTTCGCTTCATATTAGCGGCAAATATCCTTCATCGCTAACTCGCTTCGACATACCAGCGGCAAATAATATCCCTCGCTATAATATGACAGCGGTCGTGTTCTTCGCTTCATATTAGCGACAAATATTCTCTCATCACTACGGTATGACAACGGCACCATTACTCCTCGTTTTAATCATGACAGCGGAAATACCCCTCGCGTTAACATGACAGCGGAAATACCCCTCGCTCAGACAATACCAGCGGAAAATAATATCCCTCGCTATAATATGACAGCGGTCGTGTTCTTCACTTCATATTAGCGGGAAATATTCTCTCATCGCTACGGTATGACAGCGGCAAGTATTCACATCGCTACGCCATGAAGGCGGCAAGTATTCACATCGCTACGCCATCTATGCAACCACAATGCATAACACATATACCAATATACATCGTTTAGAGTGTATCTTAATGCACCTCGTTTCAAATGTGACATGCAGAATTCACCATCGCTTCAACATTTAGCGGCAAAGCATTAAAATCACCACTCAATATATATGCAACCGCAATGCATAATCCATGTCCCCTATGACCCTGCAACCACCATGGTTAGCAGCAACATATTCCAATTATGAACACATATCATAAACGCACATAAGCAATATAGTTGCGTCACACAACACTAACTACCATCATGCATAAGTATGTGCTTCCCATTTCTATCAACATATTCCTAGGCCCTCAACAACCCAAAAAGCAACCACTGCTCTGATACTGTAAGGACCCTAGTTCCTTAAGTGCGGATTAAAGGCATAATTAGAGCTAACATAAATTATCAGAGTAAAATGATCGTGTTGAGACTATGAGCTTTAAGAATTACATGCCAAAAATGAGGACTATCAATGGATTAATTACATTCCCAATCTAATGAATGTTATCAACTATAGTTTTACGCTACTCCTAGAGTAGACACTATAGAAAAGCAATCCCGTCCTTCAATTCCCAAAGGTATTCTTGACAAGCTCACTGCCTCAACCCGCCTTAGCCCCTTCTTATCATGCCAAAAGTGTACCTACAAGGACAACCCCCAAACATGAGCAATGATATCATTCATATTCAACACAATATGAATATAAGGCGTAAATGCATAAATCACAATAAAACACTTCCTGTTTTTCCCATGCATTTTAAACGCTTCCAGTTTGGTTGTCCCTGTACCATAACTCATGAGTATAATCAATAGATTATTTAATGGTCTACACATGTCGTGACATAATACCATTTCATCAACACCAAATACCAATTACCAATCCCTAGTCTGTCCATCACAATGTATTTTAATGCCCCTCGCTTATTTACATATAGGCGGCATAGAATAACCTCGCCTCAATGGACATGCGGCGCTCCCACCCCTCGCTTCACATTGAGCGGCAAATATTCTTTCCTCGCCCTATATGATAACCACGCTCAAATGTGACATGCGGCGCTCCCACCCCTCGCTTCACATTTAGCGGCAACAAATCAAATAGCAGCAAGCATTAAAATCATCAAGGGATGACCACGACTCATGGGATGTGCACCAATAACCATCATATGCATATGCAACCATCATGCATAATTCAACATGTATTTGCATCCACAATGCATAATTCCATATATACTCGCATTCACAATGCATAAACAATGAGTATATTAGATACATGTACCGTTGGGTGCCCGTACGTCCTCTACGTACCTTTCCAAAAGTGGAATTGATATGGCTTCACTTCCTTGGTTGCGTTGCTACCTGGGATGGTTCTACACAATCACACAACCCCATATTAGAAGCCAAATAATAGTCGAATACCAAAAATTCGTCAAAAGAATTCATTTATCAAAATTCCACAGCTGGCGATCGATCGCTTCGCTGAGGCGATCGATCGCCTCAATTTTTGCTTCGCGGCGATCGATCGCGCCAAACATGGCGATCGATCGCCTACCCCATGAATTGGACACTGCCTCTCGGCGATCGGTCGCCCCATTTCAGGCGATCGATCGCCTGCCATGCGATATTGGCACTGTCTGTTGGCGATCGGTCGCCTCATTTCAGGCGATCGATCGCCTCGCACAGACTCGCGATTTTTCACCATTAATGCACACCAAAACCTTCCCAACCCATACCAATACTCCTCCCACCAACCCAACAACATAATAACACAATATATCAACAAAAATACACCCCAAGCAACACAAAAGTCCAACATCTAACCAAAAAGATACCAACCCAAAATAACCCATTTCAAAACCATTTCAAATCCAATCCAAACACAACAAAAACAATAGGGAGGTATCTATACCTCTTGGGGACTTCAAATCTCCCAATAAACTCCTCAAATCAAACTTTTGGAAGGATTTCTCTCCACCTTTTTGCTCCAACTCGAAAATGAAGAGGGAAAAGGGTTTGGGTGGTGATTTGGGGAAAGTAAAGTAAAGGTATGGTGGGGGTTGGGGTATAAAGGGGTTGGGTTTAATTAAAATGCATTCCACAATCCCATGGTGTATAAAACACCCCAACATGATATTTTTTTAAAAGCATTAATCCAAGATGCACCAAAATACCAATTAAACTCATGATTTCCAATTAATTGCTAACCATGGCAAATAAATCATGCTAATAACAATTTTCCCAACATGCACAACATGCACCCTGAAATGCTCACCCGGGTCACTCTATCATGTGACTAAGCATTTCAATATGATAAATAATTCCAGCCCATAATTAATTACCACCATAATTAATCATATAAACACAATCAATGTCCAAATTACAATTAATTATTTCGGGGATATCACAGATACCACTAATGTAAGGACCCCCATGCCCTTATCCCATTATTAGTGTATTAATCCATGTCATTTGTGCATGCAATCATATTATCATGGGGGAAAAACCATATGCAAGTATAACATCATGTACCATCCAGAAAATTTCTTGCATTAGAACCACATAATATTCAAATTCCCCAATAAAGACCACTTACATAGCATGCACCCACATAATACCTTAACATGCACTCAGTTCATTTAACAATTCCGTATTTAATTGCATGCAACAATAAATGAAGAGAGAAAAGCCATGCCCTTTTATACATTACATACACACATAAAAACGTGCTCAGATGAGAGCACCCAATGAATGAAAGTGTATCTAATGTATAAGATACTCTACCAAACACCGTTACTGGTACTTCGATCCAGGAAGCACCTCCCATGTATAGTTCGATCTCAACTCTGGATCTATCGTTATACTTATTCAACCCGCACCGGTACTTCAATCCTGGAAGTACCCCAAATCAACAGCCCGAGCTCAACTCCTAAGCTATTGCTGCACCTGTACCACCTGCCCCAACAGAGACAGCCCCCAAACGGGGTGAGCATACCAATACCAACATTCCAATAATCACAGTACGTAATTTACAGAATATAAAACTGTAATGTAAAAGGATACTCCCTGTATAGTACCGTTACCACATAGCATTTCCCGTACTGTCCCTGTTCTCAAAATAACCAAAACCATCAAATTCCCAAAGCCAGTTAATCACCCCATTGATTAACTAAAACCACTCCTACCATAATAGTTCCATAATCAAAATGATTAAATCATTAAATGAAGTACCACATATATCACATATATCTAGCCAATGATTCCATAGTTCTATTTCATAGATCGCTCCACAATAGCGGCATTTTAACCCCACTCACGCTGAACAATAGCGGCGTCATAATCGATGTTCGCTCAATAGCGACAACATCCCTATCATTGCTAGCTCAAAAGCGGTACCATATAATTCCCAATGTATATCCATTTATCGCAATTACCATATACCATATATTTCAATATCCATTTATTGCAAGTACCATATACCATGCATTTCAATATCCATTTATTGCAAGTACCATATAACATGCATTTCAATATCCATTTATTGCAAATACCATATACTATGCATTTCACAGTTGCAACATTATAATAGGCTATGCTCGTACATTATACATACCTTATAATTCCGTAGTTCGAGTCCAACCTTGCCTGAGTCCCACGACCCGATGAATTATGTGCTAACACATAAATAACTCACAATCAAACATAAGCACGTAATCACGTGCCCAAGCACGTTCACAATCTCTAAACCCATCGTCAATCCATGACGATTAACCATTTTAAAAGACTACAGGTTAAGCATGCATAATACCCAAAATTTTTCATTTAATAAGTTCAAAGGTTAACCAAATACTAAACCGAGTATTCCATATTTTCTTTAAAATTTGGCTCCAAACATTCCATTTTAAAAGTATAGCATTCCCATTGGAATGTGGACATTGCCCCGAAAATCGGCTAATTAAACCTCGTTTCAAAAATCCCAACATTTTCCAACATTTTCGAAAAAAAAAGGGAACAGGGCCGCGATCGATCGGCGCCAAGCCGCAGTCAATCGTCATATCCTACTACCCAAAAATAAGTATGCCGCGATCAATCTCCAGATCTCACGATCGATCGCCAAGACCCCTGCGATCGATCGCCCACTTTTCGCGATCGATCGCCGCTACTGCTCATCGCCTTCCCGAATCAGCAACATGTCGCGATCGATCAGCGCCAAGCCACGATCGATCGCGACCTGCGGGTTACCAGAAAATTCGAGCTTTTATGGTGTTTTTGACACCGAAACTCAAAACCAACACCCCTAACTTCCTCAACACTACCATTACACCATTTAAACTCAAGAAAAACACTAAAAACAACTTTTTAGATTTTTAACCAAAACCCCTAATTCTCAAACCCAACTCAAAACTTAACCAACAAGCACAATACCATATTCAAATCGAAGCTAAAGGTGAGGAGAAGAAGATTACCATAATTTCTTCAAGAAATCGGGCTCCCAAGACGAGCCTCCATCGATTTGCTTCCAAGAGAAAAGAGGGGGAAGGGTTGGGGGAAAGGGTTGAGCTCGTGAGAGGAGAGAAAGAGATTTCGTGCAATGACGAAACACCGAGTCCCCTTGGTATATATAGCACCTAGGCTCCAAAATATCAATACCTCCACAAACATGATTCATTAAAAATCATCAATAATTATCTCTCCAACTCAAATTCCCATTAACAGCCCCAGTACAAAGTACTCCGGACCCCAGATCCCACCAAAAACCAAATTCCAAGGTTAACATCACGATGAGAATACAATCTCATCCATTGGATTCAACGACTCCAAATATCGGATTTAAAATCCTCGGGAGTCCCAATACCAAAATTAATTCATAACTGCCATGATTAAAATCCATAAAGGATTATTACCACACCGGGATTTACACCAATAACACCCGGGCATCACAATAGCCAAAATGTTTTGTTCACTCGCAACAGATCTCCATGTTTTCACCGATCGATCCCCACGCCATTTCACCACCTTAAAATTGAGTCTGTATCGGCGATCGATTGCCATAAGACTCGCGATCGATCGCCGATGTCTGAAATTTCAAAACATGGCGATTTTCAAGTTTATCCCCATAGTTCCACTTCCATACTTCATATCACACTTCTAAACTTGCATCAAAGTTACACTAAAGCATGCTATGCACATTGCTTTCATAAAACCACAAGTTCATACTCTTTAATTCCATCTAAAATAATTCAAACTTGCTTCACAATAATGACAACCTATCCTACACATATATATGTGTATACAAGCTCATAAATCATTAAATTCATATCAATTTCCTTTGATGTTGTTACTCCACAACTTTGTAATGAATTTCCAAGCTCACCCTCAACCACAAGTCAAAAGAGGAGCAAGAGGAGTGAAGAGAGTGTGTAGAGATTTACTAGGTGCAAAATGGTGAAGTATGTGTATAACAATCTGATTTTGATTATATGTACTAACCTCCAAATGAAAGCCAAATGCATGTGAAATCCAACTCAAATTCAAATGCTTCCTCTCATCAAATCCTATAACACACCAATTGTATGTAATTATATGTTTAACTATGTACCTTCACCAACAATATATATATATACAGCACCAACATATCAAGCTATGCTATTACTATATGTTCTCAACTCAACAAAAAACATGCTTATCATACTTAGCATCTATGTATCATAATCTGTTCAACCCGAACTCGAGTCCACATCATGTCGTAATTATCACATAATTACGCAATAATCACATCAAGTATATATGATTCATATCGAGGTATTACAATTCTCCCCTACTAATTGAATTTCGTCATCGAAATTGAATACACATAGCATGACTGCAATACGATAAACATATACTCAATTATATGTTTAACACCACAAAACTTGCAGTAACATGAATGCTCACCAGTATCAACAACAATATATAAACATACCAGAAAATAAATCAAGACATTGTTGCATCATATGATGCTCCATCTCCCACGCTGCCTCCTCGACACCCCGTCTGTCCCATTGTACCTTTACCATTGGAATTACTTTACTTCGCAATTTTCGCTCTGCTCTATCCAAGATTATAACTGGTCGTTCCTCATATGACACATCTGTATCCAATTGTACGTCAGACGGTTGTAATACATGACTCATATCTAGTTCATATTTCCTCAACAGTGAAACATGAAATACACCGTGGATACCACTCAATGATGACGGTAGTGCCAATCTATATGCCAATGCACCAATACGTTGTAACACCTCATACAAACCAACATATCGTGGTGACAATTTCCCACACATACCAAATTGTACCACACCTCTAAAAGGTGATATTTTTAAAAATACTCTATCGCCAACTTTGAATTCAAGTGGTCTGTGTCGCTTATTCGCATAAGTGGTTTGTCTATCCTGAGCAGCTTTTCATTTCAATCATATCAGTTTCACTTTTTCTTCCATTTCTCGGAGCATATCAGGTCCACTGATAGAAGACTGATCAATATCATCCCAATATATTGGCGATCTACATCGCCGCCCATACAAGGCCTCAAATTGTGTCATCTGTTTAATAGTATCATAACTATTATTATACGAGAATTCAACTAATGAAAATGACTCTTGCCAAGATTTATCAAACTCCAATACACATGCACGTAACATATTCTCAAGCGTCTGTATTGTACGCTCTGTCTGTCCATCTGTCTGAGAATGATAAGATGTACTTAACCGTATTTCGGTCCCCATTACCAATTGTAAGCCTTCCCAAAAATGAGAAGCAAACCTCGGATCTCGATCCGAGACAATCGAAATTGGTATTCCATGTAGTCTCACTACATTTTGAATGTACAACCGAGGCATTCTCAAGTAGGTAAATGTCATACTGTAAGGTATGAAGTGAGTTACTTTCATCATTCTGTCAACGATTACCCAAATAGCATCAGAACCAGAAGAAGTCATTGGCAAATGGGTCACAAAATCCATTATACTATGTTCCCATTTCCATTGAGGAATCTCTAAACTCACCAATTCCCCTCCTGGTCTCTGTCTCTCTGCTTGTATTTGTTGACAAATAAGCCATTTCTTTACAAATTCAAGCACATCATGTTTCATGCGTTTCCACCAGAACTGTGTACGCAAATCTTTATACATTTTCTTGCCTCCAAGATGTATACTATATCTACTACAATGAGTATGTTGTAGTAGATCTTGGCGTAGACCCAATGTTGCAGGTACTACCCAACGCTATCCATATTTCACAATCCCATCACCTGTTAGAACAAAAGCAGATGCATGCCCTTGACTTATATTCTACACTGTTGTACGTCATCATCAGTGATTTGTTCCATTATAATATTCTCAAAGATATCGGGTTCAACCAACAATGTTGATACCCTTACTGGCACTGGCACTGCCTCAAACTCATAACCCAATGTACAACAAGCAGTCATTAAAGCTGATAATTTAATCATATCATTCGCAGTGTATTGTACCTTTCGACTTAAAGCATCAGCTGTCAAATTGGCCTTTCCTGGATGATATTCGATCTCACAATCATAATCTTTCAAGAGATCCATCCATCTCTCTGAGTGAACAAAAAATTCAAACTTTTATGATCAGTGTATATGGTAAATGATGTACCATATAAATAATGTCGTCATATCTTCAATGCAAAGACGATTGCTGCCAACTCCAGATCATGCACTGGATACTTCATTTCATGTGGCTTTAGTTGTCTTGATGCATATGCCACAACATGTTTATCCTGCATCAATATACAACCTAAACCAAGTAATGATGCATCAGTATAAAGAACAAACCTGTCATGCTCTGATGGAATAATCAACACCGGAGCAGTAGTCAAGCGATGTTTCAATTCCTGAAAACTATGCTCACAAGTATCGGACCATCTGAAAGGTACACCCTTCTGTGTCAACTGTGTTAAAGGTAAGACAATCTTTGAAAAGCCTTCCACAAACCGTCTATAGTATCCTGCCAACCCCAAGAAACTACGAATCTCGGGCACTGAAGTAGATGCTGACCAATTCAGTACCACTTCAATCTTTTTCGGATCCACAGATATACCATCTTTGGAGATCACATGTCTTAAAAATACTACACTCGTCAACCAAAACTCACACTTGCTGAGTTTGGCTTATAAGTGATGTGTTCACAAAGTTGAAATACCATATGCAAATGTCGGACATGTTCTGCTTCACTTCGAGAATAGATCAGTATATCGTCAATAAAGACAATGACAAATTGATCAAGGTACTCCTGAAAAAATCGATTAACAGCTGGAGCATTTGTCACTCCAAAAGGCATAACTAAGAACTCATAATGGCCATAGCGAGTTCTAAATGTTGTCTTCTATACATCTCCTTCCCTCACACGTATTTGATGATATCCAGATCTCAAATCAATCTTAGAATAGATCATCGATCCTGCAACCGATCAAACAAATCATCAGTACGGGTGTAAGGACCCTAGTTCCTTAAGTGCGGATTAAAGACGTAAATAAAAATTTCCATGCATAAACAGAGTATAAAGGTTGTGTTGATGCCCTGAGCTATTAAATTACAGTGCCAAAATAAAGTTCCAAAAGGGATTAGTTACATTCCCAACAAATGAATGCTAATTCTATAGCTTTACACTACTCCTAGAGTAGATACTATACAAAAGAATCAAGCCTGCTACCAAGAGCACTCCTCACTAGCTCACCGCATCAACCCGCCTTAGCCCCTTCAGCCCAAAAGTACCTACAGGAACAACCCCAAAACCATGAGCATGTATATAAATCATATTCACAATAATATGATCATAATTCAATGCATAAATCGTAAATGCAATTCACTTCCTGTATTTAACACATTTAAAAGCTCCCTTGGTTGTCCCTGTACCACAATAATAATCAAAGGATTATAATACCAATATGCATGTCATGACATGTATCCATTCCGTGTATATCAATGGCCAATTTCCAGTCTTATTATATCAGTGGCATAATACCCCTCGCATTTATATGACAGCGGCATTAATACCCCTCGCTTCGACATATTAGCGTCATAATATCCCTCGCATCAATATGACAGCGGCATTATCCTTTGCTTCGACATATTTGCGGCAAATATTCTTCATCGCTAAATATGACAGCGGCAAGTAGTCTATCATCGCTTCGACATAACGGCGGCAAGTATTCTATCATCACTGCAATATAATCTCGACTCACAATATATATGCAACCGTAATGCATATCCAATCATGTATGCAACCATAATGCATAACCAACCATATATGCAACCATAATGCATATCCAATCATGTATGCAACCATAATGCATAATTAAGACCATGTATGCAACCATAATGCATAACCAATCAAAGCGTAATAAATACGTTTTACCGTCCGATGCTCGTATGTCTCACTACGTACCTTAGTTCCAAAAGTGGAGATATCGTGGAACTTTATCTCCTTTGATGTGTGGCTACCTGTGATGGTTCTACACAATCACATGAATCCATATTAGAAGCCAATAAATGAACCATTACCAAAAACATCATCATTTAGAACAAAATCCCAAAACCCACATTTTATGCCTTGCGATCGATCGGTCCCTAAGCCCCGATCGATCGCTAAGTGAAGAAAAATAGGCATCCAAGTACTGCCTCCACCGATCGATCGATATTTTATCTCGATCGATCGAAATTTCACACTTCGATCGATCGGAACTTTTTCCCGATCGATCGGTGAGCTCGATTCAAGCCTTGTTCAGGCTCTGCCCTGCTCGATCGATCGGACCCTAATTTCGATCGATCGAGCAGCCCTGTTCCAGCGAGAATCCTCCAAGTATGAGCTTACAACAACACCTAAACTCATATACAACCAATAACAACCACCATGCTCAACATTTAACCACAAAACAACCTTAAAATACATCCCACAAACATAAACAAAATGTTGGACCAAGATCCACCCTTTTAACCCCAAAAACAAGCTACAAACCCAACCAAAACTCAACAAGACTTCACTATAATGAAAGCTTACCACTTGAGCTTTAAGTTTTTAGCAAGAAATCACAAAAAGACTCCTTTTTCCAAGCTTTCTCCTCTCCTCTTGTTTCAGAAACGAAAAATGGAAGCTTTTGGATAATGGAGGGGGTTGTAGGGACATAAAGCTGATAGAGAGGAGTGATGGGATGTAAAGGTGTGTGCAAGTGGCTCCCTTGCCAACTTATGGGATTTAAATGTGTATCAAAACACAAGCATGATGTATAAAATACCCCAACATGATATTTTAAAAGTATTTTACCACAATGCACCAAAATCACCATTAAAATCATGCTTTACCAAAAATTACAAACCAACACATTTAAACCATTATAACACCCATTTTCCCAACATGTGTAACATGCACCCTGAAATGCTCTACCGGGTCACGCCTACCATGTGACAAGCATTTCACCAAGATAATTAGTCCCAACACATAATCTAATTATCACCATAATATCACATAAACATAATTAATGCCCAAATTGCAATTAATGATTTCGGGGATATCACAATACTCCCTTACTTATAAGATTTCGCCCTCGAAATCGCATGCACTTACCCAAATCGAAACTAAACATAAATCACATACCAGAGAATAGTTACGGGTAGTGCTGCGCCATATGCTGCTCCGTCTCCCACGTGGCCTCCTCGACACCCCTGCGATCCCACTGTACCTTTACCATTGGTGTCACTTTGTTCCGAAGCCCGCGATCAGTCCTATCCAGAATCCTGACTGGCCGTTCCTCATAGGATATATCAGAATCTAACTGAACCTCAGAAGAATGTAATACATGCGACGGATCCGGCTCATACTTCCGCAGCATAGATACATGAAACACGTCGTGAATACCAGACAACGACGGTGGCAGTGCCAAACGGTAAGCCAAGGTACCGATGCGCTGTAAAATTTCATACGGCCCCACATACCTCGGAGACAATTTACCACGCATACCAAACCGAACCACACCCCTAAAAGGTGAAATCTTCAAAAAGACCCTGTCTCCTAACTGAAACTCCAACGGTCTCCGCCGTTTGTTCGCATAGGCTGCCTGCCTGTCCTGGGCTGCCTTCATTTTCTGACGGATAATCTTTACCTTATCCTCCATTTCCCGAATCAGTTCGGGTCCTCCTATCGTTTTACTGGTCAAGTCATCCCAGTATAATGGCGACCTGCAACGCCTACCATACAAAGCCTCAAACGGAGCCATCTGAATACTCGCCTGATAGCTGTTGTTGTATGAAAACTCTACCAAGGGCAAGGAATCTTGCCATGAGGCATCAAACTCCAACACACAAGCTCGCAGCATGTCCTCGAGCGTCTGTATAGTACGCTCAGTCTGCCCGTCCGTCTGGGGATGATATGCCGTACTCAATCTCACCTCAGTACCCAATGGTGACTGAAGACCTCCCCAGAAATGAGATGTGAACCGCGGGTCTCTGTCCGTCACAATAGATACTGGAATCCCATGTAGTCTCACTATGTCCCGGACATACAATTGAGCCATCCTCAAGTATGTGTACGTCATACAGTAGGGGATGAAGTGAGCTACCTTTGTCAGCCTGTCAATGATCACCCAAATGGCATCACAACCCGAAGTAGTCCTCGGCAGGTGGGTCACAAAGTCCATAGATATATGCTCCCACTTCCACTCCGGTATCTCTAAGCTCCTTAGCTCGCCACCGGGTCTCTGCCTCTCTGCCTTAACCTGTTGACAGATCAAACACCTCTTGACAAAAGCGATCACATCACGCTTCATCCGCTTCCACCAGAACTGATCACACAAGTCCTTATACATCTTCCTCCCTCCTGGGTGGATACTGAATCGGCTACTATGAGCTCGCTCCAAGATTCCTCTACGCAACTCCGGCGTACCTGGAACTACCCATCTGTTACCGAGTCTCAAAGAACCATCCTCAGCCACTCTGAACTTCGATAGCTGACCCTGTAGTACCAATGACGACCACCTCTGAACCTCATCATCTGTCCTTTGAGCTCTCCTGATATTCTCATAGATATCTGGCTCAGTCAATAAGGTCGATACCCAAACCGGCGATGTGTCCACATCGAAGTCATAGCCCAGATGGCAACAAGAAGTCATCATAGCCGACAAATGCATGACATCCTCAACAGTGTTCTTCACCTTCCGACTCAAGGCGTCTGCTGTCAAGTTCGCCTTCCCCGGATGGTACTCAATCTCACAGTCATAGTCTTTGAGCAAATCCATCCATCTCCTCTGACGCATATTCAACCCCGCCTGAGTAAACAATAATTTTAGGCTCTTATGATCCGTGTATATGGTAAAAGATGTACCATACAGATAGTGCCTCCAAATCTTCAGGGCAAAGATAATAGCCGCCAACTCCAAATCATGAACTGGGCATCTAGCCTCATGCGGCTTCAACTGTCTCGATGCATAAGCTACCACGTGCTTGTCTTGCATCAATACACATCCCAAGCCCTGAAGTGATGCGTCAGTATATAGAACAAACCTCTTGTTCTCCGTGGGAATTACCAATATAGGAGCCGTGGTCAATCGATGCTTCAACTCTTGGAAGCTCTGTTCACAAACCTCAGACCAATAAAATGGTATCCCCTTCTGAGTCAACTGAGTCAGTGGCTTAGCAATCTTAGAAAATCCTTCGACGAAGCGTCGATAATAGCCAGCCAAACCAAGAAAACTCCGTATCTCAGGCACGAAAGTGGGTGCAGCCCACTCCATCACAGCCTCAATCTTCCTGGGGTCCACTGAAATCCCACTGCTAGATATGACATGCCCCAGAAACACTACACTGCTCAACCAAAACTCACACTTGCTGAGCTTGGCATATAATTGGTGATCTCTGAGGATCTGGAGCACCGTCCTCAAGTGTTTCACATGCTCTTCCTCGCTCCGGGAGTAGATGAGTATATCGTCAATAAACACAATGACGAATTGATCCAGATAGGGTTGGAACACCCGATTCATCATGCTCATAAAGACATCCGGGGCGTTCGTCACACCGAACGGCATTACCAAGAACTCGTAGTGCCCATACCGAGTCCTAAATGCTGTCTTCTGCACATCCTCCTCCCTGACCCGTATCTGATGGTACCCGGATCTCAAATTAATCTTACTATCCAGCTTCGTGCCTTGCAACTGGTCAAACAAGTCGTCGATCCTTGGAAGAGGATATTTATTCTTCACCGTGGCCTTGTTCAGTTGCCGGTAATCGATGCACAACCGCATCGAATCATCCTTCTTCTTCACAAAAAGAACCGGTGCGCCCCAAGGCGATACGCTAGGGCGTATATATCCTTTATCAAGGAGCTCCTGTAACTGCTCCTTCAATTCCCTCAACTCCGCCGGTGCCATCCTGTAAGGTGCACGAGAGATAGCGGATGTCCCGGGTAATAACTCAATCCCAAACTCGACTTCCCTAGCCGGTGGGAATCCTGGAATCTCCTCTGGGAACACATCGGCAAATTTCGCTACCACTGATATATCCTCAACTCTTAACTCTTTGCTCTTTCCCAACATATCCACGGCATAGATGATATAACCCGTGTGTCCACGTTCCAATAATTGGGACATTTTAATTGTCGAAATCAACGGAATCTTCGCACGAGAACCGTTGCCATAGAAAATCCACTGAACTCCCAAATGAGATCTGAACCGTACTGTCCTCTGTCGACAATCTACCACTGCCTGATATCTGTTCAGAATGTCGATGCCCACAATGCAGTCGAAATCTGACATACCCAAAACAATCAAATCTGCCTTTATCTCATTGCCCTCAAAATAAATGAGGCAGTCCATCAGAAACTGATCAACAACAACTTTCCTTCCAGTGGGTGTCGAGACCAATAGAGACGTGGGCAATGGAGACGTGCACATATGATGTCTCGCCACAAAGTCCGCAGACACAAAGGAGTGCGAAGCACCTGTGTCTATCAAAATAAAGGTGGAATACGTAAATAGAAGGCACGTACCAGCTATCACTTTCTCTGGGGCTGCATCGGCCTGCTCCCTGGTCAATGCATAGACCTGTTCCTGAGGTGGCCCCATCGCGTGTCCTCCCACATGTCGAGGTACCATCGGCGGCCTCTGCTGAACTGTACCACTAGAAAATCTCCGTTGACCTTCCCTGAGATCCGTCTAGCCTTCCCGATTAGGGCAACGCCGAGCAATGTGGCCCGACTTGCCACATATGTAGCATGCAGAACAATCACGCATCAAATGCGGCCCTCCGCAAAAGTGGCACTTAACCTCTCCAACTCTACCAGGTCCTCCAAAAGTAGATGCACCACCTCTCCGGTCATCTTGTTTCCGGCCATCCGGTCGCTTTCCGCTAAAACGGGAAGAAGAAAAAGTCCCTCGTGACTTAAAAGATCCTCTCCGTGGCCTCAGATTCTCTGATGTAGATCTCTGTGATGAGGCTGGTGGGGGTGCGGCATCAGTATAAGCACTCACTCCAATCTCTGCCAACTCCGCTCTTACATGTGCATCATCAAAGGATGTCGGGTTGTTAGAAATCACCCGATCAAATAGTTCCGGTCGCAACCCCTTCAAAAAGTTCCTCATCTTTGCATGTCCATTGGTGGCAATGTGTGGAACATACCTCAACAAGGACGAGTAGTGCATGGCATAGTCCGAAACTGTCATGCTCCCTTGTTTCAAGTTTGTAAACTCATCCTCCTTTGATTGTCTAGCCGCAGCCGAGAAGTATCGGTTTAAAAACAGAGTTCTGAATAGAGTCCAGTCGACCACCATGCCTTGAGCCCTCAACTCCATCACAGTCGTCTTCCACCACATAGAAGACTTCTTTGCCAATTGAAATTCCGCCAATCTCAACCATGCCGTCCTAGCACACGACGCAGATACAAAGATCTGTTCCAATCTCTCTAGCCACTCTTCGGCCTCTTCCCCTGTTTCTGTCCCTTGAAACATAGGCGGGTGGAAGGTCAGGAACTGTGTCAGGCTAATCTCCCCTGGTAGTAGTAACTGAGCAACCGGTTCCATGCCCACGGCAGGTGGGGGTAAAGGATTTGCCTGACCAATGTTAGCATTCACTCTCACCAACCTCTTCATTAAGGTTCCCCGCATTCATAGCAGCCATGCTGTAATACAAGGGTTAACAACAATTCCAAACAATATACATGTTATGCCGTTAGATAACATGAACGATAATAAACATGTTAGTATAACAGTTTATACACCAATATGCGCCACATGCATAAACATGCTCAAATGTAAACACTTAGCTAACCATGCTAAGGCTACCCTTCACTCATTCCCGGGTTCTCTAATCACTGCTCTGATACCACTAGTGTAAGGACCCTAGTTCCTTAAGTGCGGATTAAAGGCGTAAATAAAAATTTCCATGCATAAACAGAGTATAAAGGTTGTGTTGATGCCCTGAGCTATTAAATTACAGTGCCAAAATAAAGTTCCAAAAGGGATTAGTTACATTCCCAACCAATGAATGCTAATCCTATAGCTTTACACTACTCCTAGAGTAGATACTATACAAAAGAATCAAGCCTGCTACCAAGAGCACTCCTCACTAGCTCACCGCATCAACCCGCCTTAGCCCCTTCCGCCCAAAAGTACCTACAGGAACAACCCCAAAACCATGAGCATGTATATAAATCATATTCACAATAATATGATCATAATTCAATGCATAAACCGTAAATGCAATTCACTTCCTATATTTAACACATTTAAAAGCTCCATTGGTTGTCCCTGTACCACAATAATAATCAAAGGATTATAATGACAATATGCATGTCATGACATGTATCCATTCCGTGTATATCAATGGACAATTTGCAGTCTTATTATATCAGTGGCATAATACCCCTCGCGTTTATATGACAGCGGCATTAATACCCCTCGCTTTGACATATTAGCGGCATATATCCCTCGCATCAATATGACAGCGGCATTATCCTTCGCTTCGACATATTTGCGGCAAATATTCTTCATCGCTAAATATGACAGCGACAAGTATTCTATCATCGATTCGACATAACGGCGGCAAGTATTCTATCATCACTGCAATATAATCTCGACTCACAATATATATGCAACCGTAATGCATATCCAATCATGTATGCAACCATAATGCATAACCAACCATATATGCAACCATAATGCATTTCCAATCATGTATGCAACCATAATACATAATTAAGACCATGTATGCAACCATAATGCATAACCAATCAAAGCGTAATAAATACGTTTTCCGTCCGATGCTCGTACGTCTCACTACGTACCTTAGTTCCAGAAGTGGAGATATCGTGGAACTTTATCTCCTTTGATGTGTGGCTACCTGTGATGGTTCTACACAATCACATGAATCCATATTAGAAGCCAATAAATGAACCATTACCAAAAACATCATCATTTTGAACAAAATCCCAAAACCCACATTTTATGCCTTGCGATCGATCGGTCCCTAAGCCCCGATCGATAGCTAAGTGAAGAAAAATAGGCATCCAAGTACTGCCTCCACCGATCGATCGAGATTTTATCTCGATCGATCGACACCGATCGATCGAAATTTCACACTTCGATCGATCGAAATTTCACACTTCGATCGATTGGAACTTTTTCCCGATCGATCGGTGAGCTTGATTCAAGCCTTGTTCAGGCTCTGCCCTGGTCGATCGATCGGACCCTAATTTCGATCGATCGAGCAGCCCTGTTCCAGCGAGAATCCTCCAAGTATGAGCTTCCAACAACACCTAAACTCATATACAACCAATAGCAACCACCATGCTCAACATTTAACCACAAAACAACCTTAAAATACATCCCACAAACATAAACAACATGTTGGACCAAGATCCACCCTTTTAACCCCAAAAACAAGCTACAAACCCAACCAAAACTCAACAAGACTTCACTATAATGAAAGCTTACCACTTGAGCTTTAAGTTTTTAGCAAGAAATCACAAAAAGACTCCTTTTTCCAAGCTTTCTCCTCTCATCTTGTTTCAGAAACGAAAAATGGAAGCTTTCGGATAATGGAGGGGGTTGTAGGGACATAAAGCTGATAGAGAGGAGTGATGGGATGTAAAGGTGTGTGCTAGTGGCTCCCTTGCCAACTTATGGGATTTAAATGTGTATCAAAACACAAGCATGATGTATAAAATACCCCAACATGATATTTTAAAAGCATTTTACCACAAGGCACCAAAATCACCATTAAAATCATGCTTTACCAAAAATTACAAACCAACACATTTAAACCATTATAACACCCATTTTCCCAACATGTATAACATGCACCCTGAAATGCTCTACCGGGTCACGCCTACCATGTGACAAGCATTTCACCAAGATAATTAGTCCCAACACATAATCTAATTATCACCATAATATCACATAAACATAATTAATGCCGAAATTGCAATTAATGATTTCGGGGATATCACAACGGGGAAGAGGATATTTATTCTTAATCGTTACCTTGTTCAATTGTCTATAATCAATGCACAGTCGCATTGATCCTTCCTTCTTCTTTACAAACAATACCGGAGCACCCCAAGGCGATACACTAGGACGTATGTAACCCTTGTCCAATAAATCATGCAACTGAGTTTTCAACTCTCTCAATTCAGTTGGTGCCATGCGAGATGGTGCTCGTGAAATTGCAGAGGTACCAGGTATAAATTCAACGCCAAATTTCACCTCACGACTTGGTGGAAATCCAGGAATCTCATCCAGAAATACATCTATGTATTCTGCAACAACTGGTATCTCTTCTATTCGTCTTTCCACTTTCTTATCTGTTACATCAGCATCACAAATCAAATATCCCATATGTCCACGTTCTAACAACCGTAACATTCTGATCGCAGATATCAAAGGAATTTTTGCACGAGATCCTTTCCATAGAAGATCCATTGGTTTCCAATGTCGGACTGAAATCGAACCGTCTTCTGACAACAATCCACAACAGTTTGATATTTACTCAACACATCAATACCCCGAATACAGTCAAAATCAGTCATATCTAACACAATCAAATCTGACTATAGTCCATATTCATCATCAAACTGAATAGAGCAAGCATTCACAATGTGACTAGTCATCACCGTAGTTCACATGGGTGTCGAGACATACAGAGGCATCAACAGTGGAGACGAGCATATATGATAACGCTCAACAAAAGCTTGTTCAATAAATGAATGTGATGCACCAGTATCAATCAATATAAAAGCTGGATAAGTAAATAAGCAACACTTACCTGCTATCACATCATCAGGAGCTGCCTCTGCTTGCTCCTTGTTCAGTGCATAGAACTGAACTTGGGGTGGCCCTTGTCTCTGTCCCCACCTGTCCGTGGTACAAACTGTGGTCTCTGTTTCACTGTACTGTCTGATACACTCCCTCTGTCCTGTTGTCCTCAAGCTTGAGGACAATCTCGGATCATATGTCCTGGCCTACCACATCCATAACAAAGTGGCCCCTCACTGTGTGGACAATCGCGTCTAAATTGTGGTCCGCCATAATTAAAATATTTTAAGCATTTACCACTGCCACTACTGCTGCCTTGGGACTATCCCTTGGGACCTCGTTTGCCCCCTTTTCGCGAATAAAATTTCTTTCCACCAAATCTCTAGGAAGATGCACGTCCACCTGATGATTTAAACTGATCCCCTCTGGATCTCATACTCTCCGATGTAGGTTTCTGGATTTGTCCTACATTCTTATACGCTCCTATTCTGATCTCAGCCATTTCAGCCCTTGTCAACCCTCCTCAAACGAAGTAAGATTATTGAAATAACCTTATCAAACAACTCAGGCCGTAAGCCGTTTACAAATTATCTGATCTTTGCCTTCGTGTTTGCAGCTATATGAGGTACATACCTTAACATAGAAGAATACTGGAAAGCATAATCAGATACTGTCATGGTTCCCTGTTTCAGATTATTGAATTCATCTTCTTTCAATTGCCTAGAAACAACAGAGAAATAATGATCCAGAAAGCGAGTTCTGAATACATCCCAGTCCAAAGTCTGCCCCTGAGCTTTCAATTCAAGCAATGTTGCTTTTGTAAGGCCCCGTTACTGATTAATCCGGATTAACGATGTTTAAGAAAACCCGGATAATTAAAAGTATAGACTTTGAATTAAGGTGTACGGGACCACGATGAGTCAACCAACTAGTGGGACATGTTTTTAAGCATGAGAATGTGCATGATCACATGGCACTTGTTTAACACATGCCATTAATTAATTTAACTCATGTTTAATACATGATTTTGGACCATTAATCTGCAAGATAGTGATGCATTGACACATGGATTCCACAATACATCAAATACATTAAAAAATCATGCAAAACATCATGGAAACTCACGCCTAACTTTTAGATTTCAGATTGAGATTCTTTTTGTTTTGCATGCAAGTCTTTAGGTTCAAGAAAAACCTCTTTCCACTTTCCTCTTCCTTCTCCCCTCAAAGTGTTCGAACTTCAGCCTTTCATAGCATAAATCATCTTGCAATTTTTTGAGTGCATGTCACATGCAATGCTGGTTTTTGGAAGGAAACAACATAGGAAAACCGAAATAGAGCAAGAACTTAAGAGGAAGAAGCAAATACAAGAAGCAAAAATGGGTTTGTGCAGTTTGGCACATGTGCGCTGAATCCTTGAGCTTAGGACGACATTGGCTCTTGTTTTGGCTTCAAATCTCGACCAATTGAATCTGGAAATTCAGTGCATGAGAGTTTCTGTTGGGATATGCCCTAAGACAAGTCATTAGATGATTGTTTAAGACATACAATGTTTATGGATTTTTGAATGGCAATTCATTATTATATATTATTCTTTTGACTGTGCATTGTGAATTAATATATATGTTAATGTCCTTAGAATAATATTGTATTATTCTTAAAGATGTCCCTAGTCAAGTATTATCATGAATAGGGATAATGATAACACGTAGAGACTAGTATATGTTGATCGATGAATTGTTCATTGATATGAGATATCAAATCAACATATGGGTACATGTTAGAGAACGATGTACTGGACAGACCCACCATGAGAATGCAACATGGATAGTTATATGATCGTCATATGCAATTCTCATAGTGATAATAATGTATACAATCCTTACGACTTGTGATCATCAGAGATCCCAACATAAGGAGTTATGTATCTTGATATCGTCAAACGTTACCCGTAACAGGGTATACTATAAAGGCGACTATTGGATACACTACGAATTATGTAGAGGGATGTTGACTGATCGAGATAGGATTTGTCCCTCCTATATAACAGGAGATGTGTTTGGCCCTTGATCAAGTGAGAACTAAAATGCATGGCCATGCTCGAATGAGTCGATATGAGATATCGAGCTTATTCGTTTATTCTAGTTCTACTTGGGGATCAAGAAATAAAGATTGGATATACGAGTATGACTATTCCATGACTCGTGTTCAATCTAAACACAAAGGACAAAGGGATTAAGTTACATGGTTAATATTATCACAAGTTCTAAAGGTTATGTCGAGTCATTGACATTCTCGTAATTTGGGTAGCATCGATGTGTTGCTAGATACCGCTCGATGCTTGCGACATAAAATGAGATTTTATGTCACTGCCAACATTACGAGATCCTATCGGGTGGCACAAAAGATTAAATCGAGAAGGGAAATTAAATTCATGGGATGAATTAAATAATTAAGAGGAGTCTTAATTAATAATCATAAGGATTAATTAAATCATGGGCTTAAGCCCATGAAGCTTTAAGAAAGCCTTTAATTAATCATATTTAAGATGATTGCATGGAGTTTAATTGTAAGACAATTATCATATCAAAAACACAAAACCCTACACAAGCTAGATAGCTCACGGCCGCCGACTTCAAGAGGAGCTCTCGGTTTCTTGATAACCGAGGAGTGATCTTGTTGTTTTGGTGGTGATCTTCGATTGTGAATCGAGTTAGCTTCGTGTATCGGATTAATAACTTGTCTAGCAACGTGTTATTAATCCATCCCTTCACTCGATCTGATCGTGTGGATACCGTTGAGGCAAAACCAATCGAGTTTTGCTTAGTGACTCGGAGAAGGCGTAGGACGTGGTGCAGCTCCGTGGATTCGGCTTCAAACACGCTACAAGGGTAAGACACTTGTAATTCTCTAATCCGATATGAATCCCTATGTATAGATCGCTGGTTTGTAATCCCAAAATTTTATTCCGCTGCGTTGTATGCTCATGGGGTTACTTACAGTGGTATCAGAGCCGTGTACAAGGCTCATATCGGATTTTATGTGGTTAAATAGTTTAATCATGTTAGAATTTATATTGCATGCTATTTAAAACTGTATTTTCATATATGATATGGAAAAATCGATTTTGTGAAAATCATCGTATGATAATATATATGATATAATTGACGGATCGAAATATATGATAATTCGTGATAAAAAAAAAACCGGAACATTGGCTCGTGTAGGCTCACGGCCGACGCCACCTAGGTGCTAGGGTTTCGAACCCTAGTCACCATGGCTCGGCCGCCGCATCAAAGAGGCTAGGGTTTTTGAACCCTAGTCAAATAAGCCTCTCGGCCGCCGCTTGAGAGCTAGGGTTCGGACCCTGGCTCGAGCATGGGTCAAGCCGTCGCACTATCTAGGGTTTTGAACTCTATTGGCTCGATAAAGTATTGAGAAGGTGCAAGTTGGCTCGATAGAATCAACATGGTGCAAGGCGGCTAGGGTTTGGAACCCTAGCAGCGCCGCACCCAAGCCGCCGCATGGACCATGGCTCGGCCATGGGCTAGGGTTTCGAACCCTAGGCCCACTATTGGTCCAGCCGTGGGTTTTGGTTCGAACCATGGTGGTTCGTGTTTTAGTCGCTTTAGTTCGTGGCATGTGATGTCCCGAGCGTACGATAATTTTTCAAAAATTATATTACAGTTTTAATTAGAATTAAATTTAAAATGTTTAGAATTTAATTAATTAAATGTTAATGCATGCTTTATGTGTTGTTTGAGCATGGTGCGTGGTTATAGCCCTTTGACCTATTAGATAGGATTTGTGAATGATTGTAATTTATAATACGACCTGCGAGTCGTGCCTTTCTCTATTTTATTCTAAATGTAATCCCTCCCCTATGTTCCCCTCGAATGTGAATCGAGGAATTCTATATCTTGTAAAATAGTGTAGTTTATTTTATTGATGGTGATCAATGAAGATGGAGCATCGTGCCGGGATGAGGAGGCCGTTCACAAATTGGAGCCAAAGGAAGGTGCTTATGAAGTTACCTTAGGTTGACTCATAGGAGTTTCTCATTGGCTTGAGAAACTCATTAGTAGGGGCTATAACCATGTCACGTTTTAATTATGTATGTTGATGCATGATTTATCTTATGTTTTAGTTTGATAATAGTATTACACATATATGTAGATATGTATACAACTATATGTAGTGGACATATTTTAAATTATCAAATTACTCATGAGATCAATAAATCCCTCTAAAATATTAAGTTTTAGATGCCTTCCAAATAAAAGTACTCGTCAATAACTTCGATTGTACATGTGTGGGTTTGCCAAAGCAAAGCACCGTGGCAATCTTAGTAAGGCGCGAAAGGATAAAAGTGATATCCGTTATACTTTAATTGGGTACGACTTAACTAGGTTATCTCAATAGGATTGGGAACCTAGAGGCATGGGTTGGATCATAATTCATTTGATGAATTGAACAAAGTGTTGTTCGTCCAACTATCCAAGAATTATATGTGATGTAATTGACAAAGTGTTGTCTACCTAAATAACCGAGTCTTGGGCGATTAGCCAAAGCTAACTCAAGATTAGGCGAAATATGGATCTTGGCCCACTAAAGGTTTCGAGGGTTGATATTTTTCAAACAAAATAGTGGGAGTATCATTTAATATAAGACCATGTTAAATGATTTAAATCATAAACTTATTTTGCATATTTATATTGTAGATATCCATGGCAACTAACAACGTTACTAGCACTTTATCACTGCGATCGGTCCTTGAGAAGGACAAATTAAATGGGACAAATTTCCTAGACTGGCATAGGAACTTGAGGATAGTCCTCAAACAAGAAAAGAAACAATATGTCCTAGAGGAACCCTTACCCGCTGAGGAACCTCCCCTAACGGCTACAAGAACCGAAAAGGATGCTTACAAGAAGCATCAGAGTGACGCACTTGATGTTGGGTGCCTCATGCTTGCCACTATGAACTCTGAGCTTCAGAAGCAACATGAGGAAATGGAGGCGTTCGATATGATCGAACACTTAAAGCAGTTGTACCAACAGCAAGCTAGACAAGAGAGGTATGACGTCTCTAAAGCGTTATTCCAGTGCAGGATGGTAGAAGGAAGCTTAGTTGGAACTCATGTGCTCAAGATGATTGGGTACATTGAGAATCTGGACAAGCTAGGTTTTCCATTGGACCAAGAGTTGGCCACCGATGTGATCTTGCAATCGTTGCCGGAGAGCTTCAGTCAATTTGTAGTCAATTACAATATGACTGATATGGAAAAGACTCTGCCCCAGTTGCTTGGTATGTTGAGAACATATGAAGCAAATACTAAGAAGACTAAGGCCACAAATGTCCTTATTGTGAATAAGGGCAAAGGAAGGGCCAAAGCTAAAGGCAACAAGAAAGCAAAGAAGGTCTTTGCTAAATCTAAGCCAAAGTCTTCTGCACTGAAGCCAAAGGGAGGGATAGCAAAAGAAGGGAACTGTTTCCATTGCGGTGAGACCGGCCATTGGAAAAGAAACTGCAAAGTATATCTGGAGGATCTAAAGAAAGGAAGTGTGACTTCCGCTTCAGGTATTTTTGTTATAGAAGTCAATTTATCTACTTCTTCATCATGGGTATTAGATACTGGATGTGGATCTCACATTTGTGTAAATGTGCAGGATCTCAAAAGGAGTAGGACATTGGCAAAAGGTGAAGTTGATCTCCGAGTTGGAAATGGAGCAAGAGTTGCTGCATTAGCTATAGGAGATTATCATTTAGCTTTACCTTCTGGTTTATCGTTGATTTTAAAAGACTGTTATTTTGTGCCTTCAATTACTAAAAACATTATTTCTATTTCTTGTTTAGACAAGTATGGTTTTTCATTTATAATAAAGGACAATTGTTGTTCTATTTATTTAAATGATATGTTTTATGCTAGTGCACAAATGGTGAATGGTCTTTATGTATTAAATCTTGATATGCCTATCTATAACATAAATACTAAAAGGATTAAAAATAATGATTGTAATCCGACTTATCTCTGGCACTGTCGCTTGGGCCACATAAACGAGAACCGCATATCTAAACTTCATAAGGATGGAGTATTAGATTCATTTGATTTTGAATCATATGAAACATGCGAATCTTGTTTAATGGGCAAGATGACTAAAGCCCCTTTCAAGGGACATGTTGAAAGGACAAATGTTTTATTGGGACTAATACATAGTGATGTATGTGGACCAATAAGTACGCAAGCTAGAGGTGGTTTTCAATACTTCGTTACATTTACTGATGACCTCAGTAGATATGGGTATGTGTACCTAATGAAACATAAGCATGAAACCTTTGAAAAGTTCAAAGATTTCAAGAATGAAGTACAAAACCAACTTGGCAAAAGTATCAAAATCCTTCGATCAGATCGAGGAGGAGAATACTTAAGCCAAGAGTTTCATGACTATCTAAAGGAATGTGGGATAGTCCCACAACTCACTCCTCCGTATACTCCACAATGGAATGGTGTATCCGAGAGGAGAAATCAAACCTTGTTAGACATGGTTAGATCAATGATGAGTCATGCAGATCTTCCGATATCATTTTGGGGACACGCTCTAGAAACAACAATTTTCTTACTGAACCGTGTTCCATCTAAATCAGTGGAAAAGACACCATATGAGATATGGACTGGGAAGCGTCCTAGTATGTCTTTTATGAAGATTTGGGGTTGTGAGGCTTTCGTTAGACGTCACGCCACTAACAAACTTGGACCCAAATCTGATAAGTGTTTATTTGTGGGGTATCCTAAGGAAACGAAAGGGTACTATTTCTATTATCCCACCGAGAACAAAGTAGTTGTTGCTCGGACTGGTATATTTCTTGAAAGAGAATTTATTTCTAGAAAAACCAGTGGGAGAAAAATAGAACTTAGTGAAGTTCAACCACAAGAAAACACTGAACCTGAGACTGAGATGGAAACAGAGCAGGCACCACAAGCTGTTGTGGAAGAAGTACCTGCTCAAGAGACACAAGCCCAGCGTAGGTCTGTAAGAGAACACCGGGAGCCACAGAGATATGTATTTCTTGTGACTCAACAAGGTGACTTACTACTTATTGATGAGGATGAGCCGTCATCTTATCAACAAGCTATTATGGGCAATGATTCTGAGAAATGGCAAGAGGCCATGAAATCTGAGATGGAATCCATGTATGCAAACCAAGTATGGACTTTGGTTGATCCACCTGAAGGGGTACGACCCATAGGGTGCAAATGGATTTTCAAGAAAAAGACCGATATGGATGGTAACGTACAAACCTATAAAGGTCGACTGGTTGCAAAAGGATTCAAACAAATTCATGGTATTGACTATGATGAAACCTTTTCACCAGTGGCCATGGTTAAATCCATAAGGATCTTACTTGCAATAGCTGCATTTCATGATTATGAAATCTGGCAGATGGATGTCAAAACAGCTTTCCTTAATGGAAATCTGCTCGAGGATGTGTACATGACACAGCCCGAGGGTTTTGTCGATCCAAAGGATGCTGGAAAGATATGCAAGCTACAACGATCAATTTATGGATTGAAGCAAGCTTCTCGGAGTTGGAATCTTCGTTTTGATGATGCAATCAAAGAGTTTGGTTTTATCAAAAATGAAGATGAACCTTGTGTCTACAAGAAGGTCAGTGGGAGCGTAATCATTTTCCTAGTGTTGTATGTAGATGACATACTTCTTATTGGAAATGATATCCCTGCCTTGCAATCTGTAAAGATTTGGCTAGGGAATTGCTTTTCGATGAAAGACTTAGGAGAAGCCACCTATGTGTTAGGAATCAAAATCTATAGAGATAGATCGAGAAGGCTTCTTGGTCTAAGTCAAAGTACATACATAGACAAGGTGCTTAAAAGGTTTAGCATGCAAGAATCCAAGAAAGGATTCGTGCCTATGACACATGGTATTTATCTCTCGAAGGAACAGTGTCCTTCAACACCAGATGAGAGACAACACATGAGCAAGATTCCATACGCATCAGCTATTGGATCTATCATGTATGCCATGATATGTACTCGTCCCGATGTATCGTATGCTTTGAGCATGACGAGCAGATATCAAGTTGATCCAGGTGAAGGTCACTGGATTGCTGTCAAGAACATCCTGAAGTACTTGAGAAGGACTAAGGATACATTCTTGATTTATGGAGGTGAGGAAGAGCTCAATGTAATGGGTTACACTGATGCAAGCTTCCAAACCGACAAAGATGATTTTCGATCGCAATCTGGATATGTGTATTGCCTGAATGGAGGTGCTGTGAGCTGGAAGAGTTCAAAGCAAGAAACAGTAGCCGATTCTACAACGGAAGCTGAGTATATTGCTGCCTCGGATGCAGCAAAGGAAGCTGTTTGGATGAGGAAGTTCATTTCTGAACTTGGAATGGTGCCTAGCATTAAAGATCCGATAGAACTCTATTGTGACAACAATGGAGCGATCGCATTGGCTAAGGAACCAAGATCTCACCAAAGATCCAAGCACATACTTAGGCGTTTCCATTTCATTCGAGAAATCGTTGAAAGGGGAGATGTTAAAATATGCAAAGTACCAACAGATGATAATGTATCTGACCCATTGACGAAGCCACTGTCACAGCAGAAGCATGATCGTCATACTAGATCTCTAGGCATTAGGTATATGTCTGAGTGGTCTTAGTGCAAGTGGGAGATTTGTTGGGATATGCCCTAAGACAAGTCATTAGATGATTGTTTAAGACATACAATGTTTATGGATTTATGAATGGCAATTCATTATTATATATTATTCTTTTGACTGTGCATTGTGAATTAATATATATGTTAATGTCCTTAGAATAATATTGTATTATTCTTAAAGATGTCCCTAGTCAAGTATTATCATGAATAGGGATAATGATAACACGTAGAGACTAGTATATGTTGATCGATGAATTGTTCATTGATATGAGATATCAAATCAACATATGGGTACATGTTAGAGAACGATGTACTGGACAGACCCACCATGAGAATGCAACATGGATAGTTATATGATCGTCATATGCAATTCTCATAGTGATAATAATGTATACAATCCTTACGACTTGTGATCATCAGAGATCCCAACATAAGGAGTTATGTATCTTGATATCGTCAAACGTTACCCGTAACAGGGTATACTATAAAGGCGACTATTGGATACACTACGAATTATGTAGAGGGATGTTGACTGATCGAGATAGGATTTGTCCCTCCTATATAACAGGAGATGTGTTTGGCCCTTGATCAAGTGAGAACTAAAATGCATGGCCATGCTCGAATGAGTCGATATGAGATATCGAGCTTATTCGTTTATTCTAGTTCTACTTGGGGATCAAGAAATAAAGATTGGATATACGAGTATGACTATTCCATGACTCGTGTTCAATCTAAACACAAAGGACAAAGGGATTAAGTTACATGGTTAATATTATCACAAGTTCTAAAGGTTATGTCGAGTCATTGACATTCTCGTAATTTGGGTAGCATCGATGTGTTGCTAGATACCGCTCGATGCTTGCGACATAATATGAGATTGTATGTCACTGCCAACATTACGAGATCCTATCGGGTAGCACAAAAGATTAAATCGAGAAGGGAAATTAAATTCATGGGATGAATTAAATAATTAAGAGGAGTCTTAATTAATAATCATAAGGATTAATTAAATCATGGGCTTAAGCCCATGAAGCTTTAAGAAAGCCTTTAATTAATCATATTTAAGATGATTGCATGGAGTTTAATTGTAAGACAATTATCATATCAAAAACACAAAACCCTACACAAGCTAGATAGCTCACGGCCGCCGACTTCAAGAGGAGCTCTCGGTTTCTTGATAACCGAGGAGTGATCTTGTTGTTTTGGTGGTGATCTTCGATTGTGAATCGAGTTAGCTTCGTGTATCGGATTAATAACTTGTCTAGCAACGTGTTATTAATCCATCCCTTCACTCGATCTGATCGTGTGGATACCGTTGAGGCAAAACCAATCGAGTTTTGCTTAGTGACTCGGAGAAGGCGTAGGACGTGGTGCAGCTCCGTGGATTCGGCTTCAAACACGCTACAAGGGTAAGACACTTGTAATTCTCTAATCCGATATGAATCCCTATGTATAGATCGCTGGTTTGTAATCCCAAAATTTTATTCCGCTGCGTTGTATGCTCATGGGGTTACTTACAGTTTCAAGCATCATGTTCTTCAAATTTATGGAAATATGGATACGAATTTGAAGTTTTAGGCTCTAATAAGTGTTGTAGTATTCGGTGTTATCTTGCATTAGGAATTGGCCTCACTTAATTTGGAGTTCATATGAAAAAGTTATGCTAAGTTTACCAGAAACTATGCAATCTGGAAGCAGGGTATATACGAGTTTTTTAGGCTGTACGTTTTTCAACTAATGTACCTCATGATGAGCTATTTTTCTTAAAGCTCATAAGAGATGTATTTTATAATTTTGAGTTAGCTTGCATTAGAAACTGGCCTCACATGATTTGGAGTTCATACGAGTGAGTTATGATTTTTTCCCTATCACTGCTCAATCTGCACTAACAGAGCATATTAGAATTCGATGAATTATTCTATGAATCGACCTCTATACCTATGAATTAGCTAAAACTCATAAAATATGAAATGAACCTTGATGTTTTTGAATGTTTCCTACTAGTTTGAAGTCATTCGCAGGTCTTATGAATTTATAATGATTTTTCTACGAAAATGGGTCAAGCTGAAAATTAAGAGAATCACCAAGGGTCAATATTTAGAAGTTGCATTTGATTCAATGCACTACTTGAACACTTAGTGTTATTTGGAATTTGCATGACCAGGTTAATAGATTCCGAAGTTGATTTGAGGAGTACTCGGTAGATTAGCTTGGTTATGAGGTACGTAGAAATGAGTTTTATCATGACGTCTGACGAAGACGTGTAATGATGCTTTGTATGATTTTACATGTCATCGATTGAATTATATGACTATATGATTCTTATGTGATATATGACTATATGATTCTTATGTGACTATATGACATTGTTGGGAAACGATTTCTAAGTTTTGGTGATTACAAACATCTACTGGGTGAAGACATCTACCGGATGAAGACACCTACCGGGTGAAGACATCTACCGGATGAAGACATCTACCGGGTGAAGACATCTACCGGGTGAAGACATCTACCGGATGAAGACACCTACCGGGTGAAGACATCTAGCGGATGAAGACACCTACCGGATGAAGACACCTACTAGATGAAGACATCTACCGGATGACGACACCTACTGGATGAAGACATCTACCGGACTGAGATACTCACTGGATGAAGACATCTACCGGACTGAGATACTCACTGGATAAAGACATCTACTGGAATAGACAACCACTGTATTATTACTCCATCGGAAGACTTCCACCGGATAAAGACATCTACTGCATGAAGTCTTTCATCAAGTCTAACCAACATCTACTGAGCCAAAAAGTACGACTGGATACTGAAGTTACAAGACCAGTTGAAGTGAATCCAGCAGCGGATTGAAGACAAAGTAAGTACAATTCCGTCTGACAAAGGTACAACAGAGCGACGAGCACTACGAAATCATCGCCACCAATTCCGTCAGATTGTAAGAGCCGTTGCTGAACAAAAATGGAAGGAAGATAAAATGGAGAAGAAAACAGATTCTACGCTGAACCTTCCATACCAAGAAAGTTTACCGTTGGAAATAAAGTCTATAAATACAGATGCTGAATGAATGAAGAGTCGAGTTGAATCCACTGACAATCGATTATTCTATACATTCAAACATAGAAATTTACCAAGTCATAATTATCTGAAGATTCAGCTAGAGCAAGGAACACCTACTGGTATATCAAAGATCAAGTTAAACTAGTGTACTGCTCAAAGATCGTTCAAGAACACTCAAAGCTTACAAGTGTAATAGTCATTCAAAGGAGTGTTAGATAGTTTACTTTGTAAACAAATCATATACATTGTGTTGCTAGGAGTTTAGGCTAAGTTGTGTGAAAGCCTAAGGAGGTTGTATACTGTAAAGTGTAAACCGAAGTCTTCTAGTGTATCCTTCCTGCAAAGGAAGAAGGGGAGACGTAGAAGCGTTGTGCTTCGAACTTCCAGAAACAATCTCTGTATTCTTTACTTGCTTTTTATTGTTTACTTTAGTTAACTCACAAGTGCAGCAGACGCTTTCCGCACTTCACTTAGTGTCTACTGACTTGCTTATTTGATTGAGAAGCTACTGCATCACTTAGCAGTTTGCAGTAATCAGTTGAAGATCAGAATTTGAGGGCAGTGTTTATTCAACCCCCCCTTCTAAACACGCCTCCGATCCTAACAAGTGGTATCAGAGCAAGGTCTTCTCAATCTTGAGATATATTAAAGTTCAAATGACATCATTCAGCAAGTTCCCTATGTTCAAGAAGGATGAGTATGATGACTAGAGAATCCGTATGCAAGCGCATCTAAGTGCTCAAGATGATGATATGTGGTACATGATTACTGATGGACCCATGAAGATTATGAAAATCAATACAGTTGCCTCTATCACAACTGGTGAACCACAGATGGTAGAGAAGGAAAGATCTCAGTGGTCAAATGAAGAAAAAAAGAAGGCCAATCTGGACAATGTTGCAAAGGACATTTTGTTCAAAACTTTGGACAAAAATATGTTCAACAAGATCAAAATGTGTCACACAGCAAAAGACATCTGGGAGAAGATTGCTCAACTTTGCGAAGGAAATGATCAAACAAAAGAGAACAAGCTCACTATGGCATTACAGAAGTTTGAGCACATCAAGATGACAAATGGAGAGACTCTCAACGAATATGATGAGAGAGTGACTGGTATAATAAATGAACTTAGCAGTCTGGGTAAGGAGTTACCCAACAGAGAAGTCATTCTCAAGGTGATGAGAGGTCTCCCAAGAGAATGGGATGTCAAGACAATTGCAATGAGAGAGTCGAAGGACATAAACAAGATAGATCTACATGATCTATTCGCTGACTTAAAAACTTATGAATTTGAACTAGGTATCCGGGTGGAAGATGAACCCAGTACCAGTCAACCAACCAAAGCTCTCACTGTATCGGAGTCTCTACCTACTTCTACAGAGATGACTCCAGAAAAGATATGTAATGATGCTATGGCAATGTTCGTGAAGAAGTTTGGGAAATTCATGAAGAAGAACCAGAAATCTTAGCAATCATATCCTCGAAGGCAGAGTTCCAAGGGAAAGTCAGAAGAAGAAGAGCGAGTGTGCTTTAACTGCCTCAAACCAGGGCACTTCATTGCAATCTGTCCTAAACCCAAGAAGGATGATCACAAAAGACGAGCCAAGGATTACAGAAAATCCAAGGAAACCAGAAGATCATCCAGAAGGGACAGAGATCAAAAAGTGTTGATGGCTGAAGAAAGCAAGAGCAAATGGGCTGATTCTGAGTCAGAGTCAGAAGAAACAATGAGCTCATCAGGCGAGAGTGAAGATGAAGAAGTCCACTGCTTAATGGCAAATGATGAGATTGAGGTACACGAGTCTAACCTATCTGAATTTGCACATAGTGAACTTACCAATGCATTGCAGGACATGATCAATGAGTATCGGACGTTATATGAATCCTTTGAAAGCTATAAGACTGAGCACTCAATCCCAACTGAAACGCATAAAAACAAACTTTATTGTGAACAATCGAGGGAGTTGAACTGCTTAAGGGAAACATCCAGTCTCCTAGTGAAAGAAAGAGATGAAGCCAAGTGTGCTTACCAGAAACTTAGCAAACTGGTTAGCACTTGGAATGCGTCTACTACCAGAAAGGATGAAATGCTTGAGTCTATAAGGCTTGCTGGTGATTTAACCGGCATAGGCTATAATAGCAATGACGGCAGTTCATCTGGTAACGAACCTCAACTGTGTCTAACAAAAAGCAAGGTTCAACCAATGAACTTTGTAAGATCTAGCACAGTATATGACCCTTATGAACTGCTTAAAGAACCTGTTAAAGTAACACTCATCAAGGAACAGGCACAGCACAGGGGTATCGGTTATGTAGAACCACTCAAAGTGGCTAAACCGAGGCAAAAGTTCAGAAATGAACTTAAACCCACTGGTCGAGCAGCTAGAGAGGTTAAACCCAACTAGTACTACAACTATAAGCCTGTCCAGAAGAGGTATAAGCTCTATAACAGGAACTACAAACCAAAAGCACATGCATACACATATTATCACACTACACGTTCTAGACCATCACCATCACTGTTTAATACACACACATTTCAGAACACACACCGACCTAAGCTACTCAAGGTCATACAAGTGTGGGTTCCGAAAGGACTAATCCCGCCTGGAACCAAGTAGGATTGGGTACCAATCATGTATTTTCGCTTTAATTGCAGATATCTAGAGTCCAGCAAGTTCGAAGCTCATAGTGGTTTCTGGACAGTGGATGCTCTAGACATATGACAGGGAATGCTACCCTGCTGTCCAAACTGGTTGACATCTCAGGACCAAAAATAACATTTGGGGACAACGCGAAAGGTAGAACCGTGGGTAAGGGTAAGATTATCCACGGTAACATTATCATCAAAGACATTTTGCTGGTAGAAAACTTGTGCTACAATTTGATTAGTATCAGTCAATTATGTGACAATGGCTATTTAGTAGAATTCAACCAACACACCTGCACAATTAAGACTGATGATGGTAATTCTCTAATCATAGGAAAAAGGCATGAGAACACCTATATGATTGATTGGAACTTTAATCAACCTGCCTCCCCTACTTGCTTTGCTGCTTTGAATTACTCCAAAAATTGGCTTTGGCACAAGCGGTTGAGTCACTTAAACTTTAAAACTATTGCCAGTCTTCGTAAACTTGACCTAGTTGTTGGACTGCCCCAAATCGAGTTCTCAAAAGATATGTTCAGCCTGCCAATTGGGTAAGCAAATCAGATCCACCTTTAAGAACAAAGAGAGTAAATCTTCTTCTCAGTGCCTAGAGTTGCTGCACATGGATCTTTTTGGTCCTATACCAGTAACAAGTCTAGGGGGAATGAAGTACACTCTAGTGTTGATAGATGATTATTCTCGCTTTACGTGGTCTTATTTCTGAGTGGTAAAGATCAGGCTACTCCAAAGCTGATCAAGCTACTCAAGAGACTACAAAATGAGAAATCATATGGGATAGATAGAATTCGCAGTGACAAGGGTACATAATTTACCAATCAATCACTCGAATCATATCTAGATGACCTAGGTATCAAACACGAATACTCTGCTACAAGAACACCACAGCAAAACGGAGTTGCTGAGCGTAGGAACCGCACTTTGAAAGAAGCTGCGCGAACTATGCTAGCAGAATCCAATATATCGCAGAGGTTTTGGGCAGAAGCAGTCAACACAACTTGTTATACGCAAAACAGATCAATGATTAATAAACGAGCAGACACAACTCCATATGAGATCTGGAATGGCAGTAAGCCAAATATTTCTTATTTCCATGTGTTTGGTTGCAAATGCTTTATTCACAACAATGGAAAAACTCATCTCACCGCTTTTGATGCTAAATCTGATGCTGGAATATTTCTTGGCTATTCTACTGTTAGTAAAGCTTTCAGAGTATTCAACAACATGACTCTTACTGTAGAAGAATCCATTCATGTTAAATTTGATGAGTCTGCAGACAGCACTGAAAACGACTTACGAATCAACAATTTGAGCAATCGACTGGAAAACACAGTCATTGATGATCCAAGTGATGAAGAAGAAGAGCCAAATAGAAGGATTGACTACAGCTTAGAGCCAGAAGTTCCAGAAGCACAGGCAGACGAACCTGCTGATCAACAGGAACTGGAACCTACTGACACTGGAACCAGGCTGATTCCTACTGTAGTGAATGGATACAATGCACACAATGAACCAGCCGATTCTCCTGAGCAACCATCCAAATCACTTCAACTGAAGAAGTCAATCCCCTTGGACCTCAGCTCCGGTGGAAGAAGGATCATCCACCCAGGCAGGTAATCGGTAACCCTCTTGCTCCTCTGCGTACCAGAGGATAGATGATCAATGAATTTCTTCATACAGCATTCATTTCTCACATAGAACCCAAGAAGATTGATGAAGCTATCCTAGATCCTAGCTGGGTAGAAGCAATGCAGGAAGAGCTGAATCAATTTAAGAGGAATTATGTTTGGCATTTAGTTCCACGTCCATCGCATCACACAGTAATTGGCACTAAATGGGTTTTTAGAAACAAGTTAAATGAGAATGGTGCAGTAATCAGGAATAAAGCAAGATTAGTTGCACAGGGATACAGGCAGGAAAAAGGCATTGATTTCGATGAAAACTTTGCCCCTGTAGCCCGATTAGAAGCCATTCGCATATTTATTGCCTTTGCTGCATTTATGGACTTCAAAGTCTATCAGATGGACGTTAAGAGTGCTTTTCTTAACGGTAATCTCCAGGAAGAAGTTTATGTTGAACAACCCCCCAGATTTGAAAGCCATATGCAACCCTCTTATGTTTATCATCTGAACAAAGCTTTGTATGGTCTGAAGCAAGCTCCCCGTGCATGGTATGAAACGCTGTCAAAATACTTGATTGAACACATCACCATTGGCACTGTGGATAAAACTTTATTCAAATTTACGAAGGGTGACCATACTCTGCTAGTTCAGATATATGTTGATGACATCATTTTTGGCAGTACTAACCCAAAATTATGTGAAAGATTTTCAAAGATAATGCAGGACCAATTTGAAATGAGCATGATGGGAGAACTATCGTTTTTCCTAGGATTGCAAGTCAAACAATCCAGTGAGGGAATTCTGATAAATCAATCCAAGTATACCAAAGAGCTTCTGAAGAAGTATGGGATGAATACCAGCTCAGCTGCTGCTACACCTATGAGCTCATCTGCAAAGCTTGATTTGGATGAATCTGGAATACCAGTAGATGAGAAAATGTATCGCGGTATCATTGGTTCATTACTCTACTTAACAGCCAGTAGACCTGACATCATGTTTGCAGTTTGCATTTGTGCTAGATTTCAAGCCAATCCCAAGCAATCTCATTTCACAGCAACTAAACGCATTCTGAAGTACTTAAAAGGGACTGAGAATGTCGGTCTATGGTATCCAAAGGACTCCACTTTCAATCTTATCGGATACTCAGATGCAGACTATGCTGGATACAAAATTTACAGGAAGAGTACCAGTGGGTACTGTCAGTTTTTAGGAGATAGACTTATTTCATGGGGATGCAAGAAGCAAACTTCCATTGCTACCTCTACAGCTGAAGCAGAATACCTTGCTGCTGGAAGTTGCTGCGCTCAGCTGCTCTGGATTCAACAACAATTGAGAGACTATGGCATTGAGTCAACTGAAGCTCCAATCTTCTGTGACAATACATCTGTCATAGCCATTACTTACAATCCAGTGCTCCACTCTCGAACAAAGCATATCTGTAGGGTCCTCCTACCTTAACATCATCTTTAACACATATAATGGACTAAACATGTATTAATAACATCTCAAGGTTAAGGTTGTAGTTTGAGCTATAAGATTACAGGCCCAAAAATGAAATTTCAAACTTAATTGATTACATTCTCAAAATGAATGTTGAAGCGATAGAATTATACTACTCCTAGAGTAGAGACTATCCAAAAATCCTGTATCCTAATTTCTTTCATGCTCCTCATAGCTCAATGTCTCAACCCGACCCTGAGCCTTATGTCCAAAAGTGTATCTACAGGGACAACATATCGTGAGCATGCACATCTTTACTTAATCATCCTAAAAGAATCATAACAGTAAATGCATGAAATCTTAGTTTAGTAAACTTGCTAGTTATTCGTTAACTTCTTTTCGTTGACCCTGATTTACATTCATACGTATGGACGTCTTACCCTGTTATATGGCGTCTTACCATATCATAAACATCGTATGGCATCTTGCCGTGTGGGCGTCTTACCCAATCATAACATCGTATGGCCTCTTACCATATCATGACATCGTATCATGATATAAACATCATATAAACATCATCGTTACTTATCATAATCATCCTCATGGACATCGTATCCTCTTCACTTATCATAAACATCATCATCATAACTTACTTATCATACTCATTACTCATCATAAACATCATTATCATAATTTACTTATCATACTCATCATCATAAACATCATCATCATAATCATCATCATCATAATCATCATCATTATAAACATCATCATTATAAACATCATATGTAGGAGTATAGTTTACCATCCGATGCCCGTACGTTTCTTACGTACCTTAATTCCCAAAAGTGGAGAAATCGGAGAGCTTTATCTCCTTGAGGTTGTGGGTACCTGGGATGGTTATACATAACCATACAAATCAATATTAGAATCTAAATATAGTCCAATATCCAAAAATCCCACAAAAACATCAAAAATATACATTTTTATACCTCGCCATCGATCGCCGCCCAGGCCCGATCGATCGCGAGATCATACTGGACGGGGCTCAAAATTTTACATCTTGGCGATCGATCGCCACTTTTGGCGCGATCGATCGCTAGCCTCGCCGATCGATCGCCCAAAGGTGGTGATCGATCGCCAAATGCTACTGGCGCCCACTGCTGGCTCGCGATCGATCGCCAAAAATGGGCGATCGATCGCCAGTCCCTGTACATCGAAAAATCGCCATTAATGAGCATTTTTCAAGCCTTTCTTCATGCCTTACAAATCCAAACTTCCCTACAACATCAATAACATCATAACCCACTAAAACCCACATAAAACACTTCAAAAATCATACCCCAACCATAAACAATATATACCCAAAACAAACCCACATAAATCATCAAAAACTAACCCATTTCAACACCAAACATCATAAAAACTTTAGGAAGGGTTCCATACCTCTTGTAGGCTCCAAATCTTAACAAAGATCACACAAACAAAGTTTTTGTGAATCTTTCCTTCTCCTTCCTTGGTGGATTTCGAAAATGGGAAGGGTTTTGAGTTGGGAAGTGATTTTGGGGATTTTAAAAAGTGATTGGTAAAGTGGGGTTAAAGTAATGGGTAAAGGGTTAAAAAGGGGTTGTTTAATTTAATTAAAAAATGTACCCCAAACTTAACATGATGTATAAAATACTCCAACATGGTATTTTAAAAGCATCTTGCAACATGCTACAAACTTCCCTTAAATTCATGATTTCCTCATAACTGGTAATCAGTATAATTAAATCATGCTAACACTTCATTACCCATCATATAAATTAATTACCAACATAAATAATCACATAACCATCATTAATGCCCAAATTGCATATAATTGATTTCGGGGCATCACATTACTCCCCTACTTATAAGATTTCGTCCTCGAAATCGCATGTACTTACCCATAAAGAAACTAAACATAAATCATACCAGAAAATAGTTCCGGGTAATGCTGCACCATATGCCGTTCCGTCTCCCACGTAGCCTCCTCGACACCCCGACGATCCCACTGAACTTTGACCATCGGTATAACTTTACCTCGTAATCTGCGATCCTCACGATCCAGAATTCTGACCGGTCGGTCAACGTAGGATACATCTGAATCTAACTGCACTTCAGTAGGCTGTAATACATGAGACGGATCTGGCTCATACTTCCATAGCATAGAAACGTGGAAAACATCATGAATCCCAGATAAAGACGGCGGTAGAGCCAAACGGTAAGCCAATGTACCAATACGCTGCAACACCTCATAAGGTCCGACATATCTCGGAGATAACTTTCCCCGCATACCAAAACGGACCACACCCCTGAAGGGTGAGATTTTCAAGAAAACCTTGTCCCCTACTTGGAATTCTAGCGGCCGTCGCCGCTTATTGGCATAGGCTGTTTGCCTATCTTGGGCCGCTTTCATCTTTAAACGTATCATCTTAATCTTTTCTTCCATGTTCTTAATCATATCCGGTCCTCCGACCGCTTTACTAGTCAAGTCCTCCCAATACAGCGGTGACCTACAGCGTCGTCCATAAAGAGCTTCAAAAGGAGCCATTTGAATGCTCGCCTGATAGCTGTTATTATAGGAGAACTCTACCAGTGGTATAGAATCTTGCCACGGAGTATCAAACTCCAAAACACATGCCCTCAGCATATCTTCGAGCGTCTGTATAGTACGCTCCGTTTGCCCGTCTTTCTGAAGGTGATAAGCTGTACTCAGTCTCACCTCGGTGCCCAAAGCTGTCTGGAGACCCTCCCAGAAATGAGAAGTAAACCTTGGGTCTCTGTCAGACACGATCGAGACTGGAACCCCATGCAACCTCACTACATCCCGTACATATAATAGGGCCATCTTTAAGTATGCGAAAGTCATGTTGTAAGGGATGAAATGAGCTACCTTCGTCAGCCTATCAACGATCACCCAGATCGCATCAAATCCAGAGGTCTTTCTTGGTAGGTGGGTCACGAAGTCCATAGATATGTGTTCCCACTTCCACTTAGGTACTTCCAAGCTCTTCAGCTCACCACCAGGCCTCTGTCTTTCTGCCTTTACTTGTTGGCAGATCACACATCTTTTGACGAAAGTCATAACATCACGCTTCATGCGTCTTCACCAGAATTGACCGCATAGGTCCTTGTACATCTTCCTTCCCCCTGGGTGGATACTGAACCGACTACTGTGGGCTCGCTCAAAATTCCTCTACACAACTCTGGTGTATCTGGGACTACCCATCGGTTGCCCAGCCTCAAGGAATCATCTTCTGCCATTCTGAACTTTGATGGTTGTCCTCGAAGTACTATCGATGACCATCTCTGAATCTCATCATCCAACCTCTGGGCTTTCCTGATAGCCTCAAATATGTCTGGCTCAGCCAACAAGGTCGACACTCGCACCGGCGACATGTCCACATCAAAATCATAGCCCAGATGGCAATAAGAAGTCATCATAGCTGATAAACACATAGCGTCCTCAGCAGTACTCTTCACGTTCCGACTTAAGGCGTCTGCTATCAAATTTGCTTTACCGGGATGGTACTCAATCTCACAGTCATAATCCTTGAGTAGATCCATCCATCTTCTTTGACGCATATTCAGTTCAGCCTGGGTGAATAGAAACTTCAGGCTCTTATGATCCGTAAAAATGGTAAATGAAGTACCATAAAGATAATGACGCCAAATCTTCAAGGTGAAAATGATGGCTGCCAGTTCCAGATCATGGACTGGGTATCTGGTCTCATGAGGCTTCAACTGCCTCGAAGCATAAGCCACCACGTGCTTATCTTGCATCAACACACAGCCTAAACCTTGTAGTGATGCATCCGTGTACAAAGCAAATCTCTTATTCTCAGAAGGAATCACCAATATTGGTGCTGTCGTCAAACGACGCTTCAACTCTTGGAAGCTTTCCTCACAAGCTTCGGACCAATAGAACAGGACTCCTTTCTGAGTCAGCTGCGTCAATGGCTTAGCAATCTTAGAGAATCCCTCGACGAAACATTGGTAATAACCCGCTAAACCAAGGAAGCTCCGTATCTCGGGCACAGAAGTGGGTGCAGCCCACTCCATAACAACTTCAATCTTCCTAGGATCCACAGATATTCCACTGCTAGATATAACATGGCCCAAGAATACCACACTGTTCAACCAGAACTCGCACTTGCTGAGCTTTGCATATAACTGATGATCCCTGAGGATCTGGAGTACCGTCCGCAAGTGCCTCACGTGTTCCTCTTCAGTCCGGGAGTAGATGAGTATATTGTCAATGAAAACTATGACGAATTGATCCAAATATGGCTGTAATACTCTGTTCATCAAACTCATGAAAACAGCTGGGGCATTCGTCACCCCAAAAGGCATGACTAGGAATTCATAGTGCCCATATCTAGTCCTGAAAGCTGTCTTCTGGACATCATCCTCTCTTACTCGAATCTGATGGTACCCCGACCTCGGATCGATCTTACTGTAGAGCCTCGTACCCTGCAACTGATCAAACAAATCATCGATCCTCGGAAGTGGATACTTATTCTTTACTGTAGCTTTGTTCAGTTGTCTGTAATCGATGCACAAACGCATCGAACCATCTTTCTTCTTCACAAATAAGACTGGTGCACCACAGGGTGATACGCTAGGGCGTATATAGCCCTTATCAAGGAGCTCTTGCAACTGAATCTTTAACTCCCTTAGCTCTCTGGTGCCATCCTATATGGGGCACGAGAAATGGCAGACGTCCCCGGTAGTAACTCAATCCCAAACTCGACCTCTCTCGTCGGTGGGAATCCGGGAATCTCCTCCGGAAAGACATCAGGGAACTCCGCCACTACGGGCACGTCCTCAACTTTTACTTCTTCTTTCTTTTCCGTAACATCAACGGCATATATGAGATATCCTGTATGGCCTCGTTCCAACAACTGCGCCATCTTGACAGCAGATATCAACGGAATCTTAGAACAAGAACCATCCCCAAAGAATGTCCATTGGACTCCCACATCCGATCTGAATCGGACAGTCCTCTGCCTGCAGTTCACAACTGCCTGATACCTGTTCAGAACATCAATGCCTACAATGCAGTCAAAGTCTGACATCCACAGAACAATCAAATATGACCTTAGCTCATTATCCTCAAAATAAATGAGGCCATCATAGATAATACGATCAGTAGTCATACTTCTTCCAGCGGGGGTCGAGACTATAAGAGGCGTGGGCGACGGAGAAGTGCATATGTAGTGTCTTTCCACAAAACTTGTCGACACGAAAGAGTGTGATGCACCTGTGTCGATCAATATAAAAGCAGGGTGCGTAAATAAAAGACACGTACCCGCTATAACCTCCTCCGGAGCTGCTGTAGCTTGCTCCCTCGTCAAACCATAAACCTGCCCCTGAGGTGGCCCCATGGGCTGACCTCCATATTGCATCGGTACAAACGGTGGCCTGTGCTGTACTGCTCTTTCTGCAGGCCTCCCTGTAGAGTTCGGTGGTCCTTCCCGGTTGGGACATTGCCAAGCAAAGTGGCCCTTACTGCCACAAACATAGCATCCCACGCAGTCTTTTGTCAGATGTGGTTGCCCACAATTAGAACACAGAACCTTCCCAAATCTGCCTCCCTGAGGCTTTCCTCTTCCTGACTGGGCGTCATCCCTACGGTTTCCTTTCCAACGGTTGTCGTGCCTCTTACCACTGAACCTTGACGCCGATGTGTTTCCTCTTGGTTTGAACTGATCACCCCTTGGCTTCAAATTATCAGGAGTGGATTTCTGAGGGGGTGCTGGAGGTGGTACGACATCAGGGTATGCACCAACTCCTAGCTCTGCTAACTCAGCCCGTGACAGTGCATCATCAAAGCAAGTAGGGCCATAAGTGATCACCCTATCATACAGTTCCGGCCTCAAGCCCTTCATGAAGTTCCTCATCTTTGCTTGCGTACTTGTGGCGATATGAGGCACATATCTGAGTAAGGAACAGTATTGAAGAGCATAATCTGATACTGACATGCTACCTTGCTTGAGGTGAGTAAATTCGTCTTCCTTGGCTTGTCGTGCAGCAGCCGAAAAATAGCGGTTTAGAAACCGAGTTCGAAACATCTTCCAATTTACTTCATAACCTTGAGACTCTTGCTCTACCACTGTGATCTTCCACCACATCAGCGCCTTCTTGGCCACTGGAACTCTGCTAGTCTTATCCAGGCCGTCTTAGCACAAGGAGCTGCCACAAAAATTTGCTCTATTCTTTCTAACCACTCTTCTTCAGCTTGTTCCCCTGTTTCCGTTCCTTCAAAGTTCGGGGGTCGGTATGCAAGAAACTGAGTCAAGCTCAGTTCCCCAGGCAGCAATTGCTGTTCAGACGGTTCTTATCCAAAGGCTGGCGGGGTAGAGGATTCGTGCGTCCGGCACTTGCATTGACACTCACAGCGTCACCCACTTCCACGTTTGCTGCCATACTGCAAGACAAGGGTTAACAACAATACCCAAAAGCAGTTCATATAATACCTCGTTAGATAAACAAAACATGTTAGCACAACATCATATACTTCATATGCAATTTATGCACAAAACATGTTTAAAAGTAAGCACCTAGCTAACTTATTGCTAAGGCTACCCTTCACTCATTCCCGGGTTATCTAACCACTGCTCTGATACCACTAATGTAGGGTCCTCCTACCTTAACATCATCTTTAACACATATAATGGACTAAACATGTATTAATAACATCTCAAGGTTAAGGTTGTAGTTTGAGCTATAAGATTACAGGCCCAAAAATGAAATTTCAAACTTAATTGATTACATTCTCAAAATGAATGTTGAAGCGATAGAATTATACTACTCCTAGAGTAGAGACTATCCAAAAATCCTGTAATTTCTTTCATGCTCCTCATAGCTCACTGTCTCAACCCGACCCTGAGCCTTCTGTCCAAAAGTGTACCTACAGGGACAACATATCGTGAGCATGCACATCTTTACTTAATCAATCCTAAAAGAATCATAACAGTAAATGCATGAAATCTTAGTTTAGTAAATGATAGGGTTGAATATTACGCGTTTTTATGCTTTGATATGCATATGTTTTCGTGTTGATTCTTGAGTTATTTTATGTTTTATGGTATATATTTCTATATTTCAGGAATCAATGTTGAAATTCATAAAAGGGGAAGAAATCAAGCTAAAATGATGAAAAAATGAATAAAGTTGAAAAAAAGAGGAAGAAACCAGAATCCAAGACACATGTTGCTCCTTTCTCCTCAAATTACTATATGTTCGAGCCATGTTTTGGAAATGTGGTCCATATAAAAGTTGTAGAACTTTCTCTTATCTTCGCGTGGACAGCTGATTCATCAAATTCGGAGTTCGTATGAGAAAGTTACGGCCAAAATACGAAACTCGCCAGAAGCTGAAAAAGGCGAAGAAACTTACTGTGATTTCCGATCGATCGAGCAGAATTTCCGATCGATCGAGATGGGCAGAAAAAGCCACGAAAATCTTACTGGAAGGCTCGATCGATCGGCTCTTCTTTCGGATCGATCGGGACGAGCAATTTTCATTAAAATACCTTCCTTGTAGAGTTTGGATGCAAGAGGGAAGTCCATAATTCTTTCCCCTATATATTATACACCATAATTTCAACCCAAATCATACTTTTAACCTAGGAAATAGCCTCCATCACAGCCCCCTTTTTCCTTCACCATCTCATCTCACATCTCTTTCCTTCAATTCCACAATCACCACAGCCTCCACCTTCTTCTCCCCTCACGTCCATCTTTCTTCACACCTCATCCACCACAACCTCCACCCTTCTACCATTCAACCTTCAACCCTTCACCCTATGTCTTGGAACAAGCCAACAAGATAATCGAAGAGCACGATCGAGAAAGAAGCGAGGAAGGATCGAGAATCAACGAACGGAGTCGACTTGGGAGTTTGCGTTTACTTTTCTATTATTTGTTTAGAATTATTATTGGATTTATTGTGTTTTGAATGATTGAGAAATATTCTAAACATTGTTTTCCTTTAATATTCTTGATTGATTGAATTCATATATCATCTATGAGCATGTGTTATTGTTTTTAATGCTTTTGAAGGATTGATCACCTTTGAATGATATTTTATTATAATTGAGATCGAGAGATGAAATTATAATACGATATAATAATTCATGCAGTGTGTTAAAGATTGAGATCGAGAGATAAAATCACACACGAGTGATAGCTTTGGGTTGTTTAATCTAAAAGTTAGTGGTTTTCATAAAGCGCATTCAACATTAAATTGTTAATTACGTGAACGAGAGTTACTAGTTGCAATTTGATGTTAGACTTAATATAGCTCGAGAGAGTATATTGAATAAATTCGGAAAACCGGTCACCTTAGAGATGTATGAAGAAAAGAATTGTAAGAGTTGGGTTAGGTGAATAATTGTCTTGAGACTTTCTTGTGGATTTTTCTCGTGATCGTTGACTATTTTGGTTGGATTATAGTAGCTTAATTTAGTTTAGTTTAATTATTAATTGATTATTGTAGGTTAAATATAGTTAAAAGAAATCTTATTTGGTACTTGCTTGTTAGTCCCTGTGGGTTCGACAATCCGTATCTTCCTATCTATACTAAAACTTGACACCGTGCACTTGCGGTCTAAAATCGCTAGATTGGAATTAATTGTTTAAAATAAAAGCGATCAAGTTTTTGGCGCCGTTGCCGGGGACTAACTTTAGTAATATCATACTAGGTTCTTTGACTGTAATTTAACCATTTTTTGTTTATTTATTTCAAAAAAAAAAAAAAAGGGATTTGTATATATTTATTTTTTTTTTTTGTTTTGTTTGTCTTGTGAGGTACTTGGAGATGCTACATCAACATGCCTTCAAAAGCTTTGCCCAACAACGTTCCGAGCCGTTCTACGCTGTTTGGGAGAGATTCAATGAATTGGCCAACACATTCCGGTATCACAACTTTTCGAACTATACTCTCTTGCAATATTTCTTCAAAGGGTTGGATGCACAGACACGAGAATGGGTATTGAGCGGAGCACTGGTGACTGGGAGTCCCCTGGTTGATAGAGATGAGAACAGTATGGTGCACTTGTTCAATGATATGGCGGACTTCGATCATCATTGGCATTGCGATCCTTCACTACAAGGTTGGAGTCACCAATACCCACCGGAGCTTCACTACCCTATTGATACGCCACAACCATTTGAACATCACGAAGAGAGGAGAGATAGTTCTGCAGATGTCACAACTCAGTTAGAGGATACCTTAGTGAGATTCATGGCATCAACCGAGAACAGTTTGGAGTGCCAAACCAACTCAATGCGTCACCTGGAGCAGCAAATGGCGGTCCTCATCGAAACCATTTCAATTAGTTGCCAAGAGGAAGAGATGAGGGCTACAAATCAAGAGGCGACGAATCGAGTTTGGTTATATGATAATGATCACTCAACCAACCAAGTTTGGGGGAGTGATCCTACTAGTGTGGAAAAGTCAAGGGAACTTGAGCCTCTTCAAGAGATTGAGACTACTTCAAAGAAGTCATCCGAGGAGTTCCCAAGTGAAGATGAGTCGTGTGTGATGTTGGAGAAGGAAGAGACTTTCGAAGATTCCGATTTGTGCGCGTCGATGGAGACATGTTCTATGCCATATGTGGATCCATATTTTCCGTCGATGCCAACTTCACAGCACTACATCCTCCATATGAAGCCAAGTCGAGAATCATTCTCCCATGCCTGCCATTTAAAGACGAATGTTGTTGGAGCGACGAGCTTACACTGTTACAATCTTGCCAATCTTGAGGGCATACTGAATGAAGACCCATTAGTGGTATCATACGATACTTACTATGGGCGGCAGCCGCTCTTTGATGGTTGCTTCTGATGGTCAAGCCGAAGACCAAAAATCAGCGCTTCTTGGGAGGCAACCCAAGCATATCCTTTTGTTATTTAGTTTTGTTTTATTTTTCAGTTTTCATTTTAGTTTTGTTTATCTCTCAAGTCGAATATTTTACCATATGGATTCTTCTCTTGCTAGGTACTTGATTGGAGCGATGAACCCCTACAACAGTGGAGCTTCCAAAAGCAAATCTTCATCAACCCTCATGCAAGCGTCTTGATCAGGGGAGTTCACTGTTTCCCTTTTGATTCTTTTAAACATTGAGGGCAATGTTTGATTTAAGTTTGGGGGAGTAGTAGCTTGCATGTTTTACTTGTTTTAACCACATGTTGTGTGCTTAAATGACACTTGAATCGTCCGATTATTATGAGCTACAAAAAATGTTTTTTATGAGTTCAAACTTGAGAAAAGAATGAATTATAGTAGTGACTATTCAATGAGGATTTTGATCTCACTATGCATATGAACTTGATTTGTGATTGGACTTGTACATGAATATCCTAATTTGAGTTAGCATGTCAAGAATGAGGAATACTTTGAGCACAATGAGTCATGATCTTGTGGATTGCATGTTGAATAGTGATAATTGTTTTGAACTTGATGATTTGTCTTGAGCATCTTAGAGTTATCCTAGAACTTATTTGATGATGACACTTTGAGGCAAAATTTTATAGTTACAAACTTGACTTGGAAATGATCTAGGCGATCTTTGAAACGTTTGAGCCTTTCAAGCTTACCTATTCTATATCAATCCCTAGTGTCCCATTTGAGCTTTATTGAAAAAGAATGGTATATGCATTGCATATAATTAGACCCCATTCGACATTCTTGGCAAACTCATTATACTTACCCTTGAGCCTAAATGAAAAAAGTTATCCTTACCCTAAGGAGTATAATGAATATCATTCGATGCACTTGAATTGTTATATCTTGATGAGCTTATTGAAAAAAAATGATGAATGAGAAAAGAAAAAGATAGATAAAGAGCCTTGAGAAAAAGATTGACTAAATAAGACCCAAAGTGGTCAAGGCTATAAAAGAAAAAGAAGAAAAGCTCGATGTGTGCGAAAAATTTGAACTGTAAATGTTTATACTCTCTTCTTTGCGCTTATCCTATCTTTTCTTTGAAGCCAACACCAAAGGCCTTACATTATAAGCTTAAAAAGTCCTTTTGATCCAAGTCTGGGGAGTAACTATCATTAGTGGAGAAGTTGTTTGAAAATAGGCTTATAGGGTGCTTGATAATAATCTCGACTTTGAGTTGATTAACATGATTTGATCTTGAATATGTGCATGAAACTTGAGACTGACTATATCACACACACACGTTCCGATTTTGAGATATGTTGCTTGAATTAGGAGAAAACATGTCTTGTCAACTTTTGTATATGTGCATGAGATTTCTGAGAATAAAATAAGTCATGAAATAATTGTTTAAAGTATCAAGAATGAACTCTACCTTGTGATTTTAATGCTTAATCGATGACGATTAAGTGATAAGTTTGGGGGAGTTGATAGGGTTGAATATTACGCGTTTTTATGCTTTGATATGCATATGTTTTCGTGTTGATTCTTGAGTTATTTTATGTTTTATGGTATATATTTCTATATTTCAGGAATCAATGTTGAAATTCATAAAAGGGGAAGAAATCAAGCTAAAATGATGAAAAAATGAATAAAGTTGAAAAAAAGAGGAAGAAACCAGAATCCAAGACACATGTTGCTCCTTTCTCCTCAAATTACTATATGTTCGAGCCATGTTTTGGAAATGTGGTCCATATAAAAGTTGTAGAACTTTCTCTTATCTTCGCGTGGACAGCTGATTCATCAAATTCGGAGTTCGTATGAGAAAGTTACGGCCAAAATACGAAACTCGCCAGAAGCTGAAAAAGGCGAAGAAACTTACTGTGATTTCCGATCGATCGAGCAGAATTTCCGATCGATCGAGATGGGCAGAAAAAGCCACGAAAATCTTACTGGAAGGCTCGATCGATCGGCTCTTCTTTCGGATCGATCGGGACGAGCAATTTTCATTAAAATACCTTCCTTGTAGAGTTTGGATGCAAGAGGGAAGTCCATAATTCTTTCCCCTATATATTATACACCATAATTTCAACCCAAATCATACTTTTAACCTAGGAAATAGCCTCCATCACAGCCCCCTTTTTCCTTCACCATCTCATCTCACATCTCTTTCCTTCAATTCCACAATCACCACAGCCTCCACCTTCTTCTCCCCTCACGTCCATCTTTCTTCACACCTCATCCACCACAACCTCCACCCTTCTACCATTCAACCTTCAACCCTTCACCCTATGTCTTGGAACAAGCCAACAAGATAATCGAAGAGCACGATCGAGAAAGAAGCGAGGAAGGATCGAGAATCAACGAACGGAGTCGACTTGGGAGTTTGCGTTTACTTTTCTATTATTTGTTTAGAATTATTATTGGATTTATTGTGTTTTGAATGATTGAGAAATATTCTAAACATTGTTTTCCTTTAATATTCTTGATTGATTGAATTCATATATCATCTATGAGCATGTGTTATTGTTTTTAATGCTTTTGAAGGATTGATCACCTTTGAATGATATTTTATTATAATTGAGATCGAGAGATGAAATTATAATACGATATAATAATTCATGCCGTGTGTTAAAGATTGAGATCGAGAGATAAAATCACACACGAGTGATAGCTTTGGGTTGTTTAATCTAAAAGTTAGTGGTTTTCATAAAGCGCATTCAACATTAAATTGTTAATTACGTGAACGAGAGTTACTAGTTGCAATTTGATGTTAGACTTAATATAGCTCGAGAGAGTATATTGAATAAATTCGGAAAACCCGTCACCTTAGAGATGTATGAAGAAAAGAATTGTAAGAGTTGGGTTAGGTGAATAATTGTCTTGATACTTTCTTGTGGATTTTTCTCGTGATCGTTGACTATTTTGGTTGGATTATAGTAGCTTAATTTAGTTTAGTTTAATTATTAATTGATTATTGTAGGTTAAATATAGTTAAAAGAAATCTTATTTGGTACTTGCTTGTTAGTCCCTGTGGGTTCGACAATCCGTATCTTCCTATCTATACTAAAACTTGACACCGTGCACTTGCGGTCTAAAATCGCTAGATTGGAATTAATTGTTTAAAATAAAAGCGATCAGTAAACTTGCTAGTTATTCGTTAACTTCTTTTCGTTGACCCTGATTTACATTCATACGTATGGACGTCTTACCCTGTTATATGGCGTCTTACCATATCATAAACATCGTATGGCATCTTGCCGTGTGGGCGTCTTACCCAATCATAACATCGTATGGCATCTTACCATATCATGACATCGTATCATGATATAAACATCATATAAACATCATCGTTACTTATCATAATCATCCTCATGGACATCGTATCCTCTTCACTTATCATAAACATCATCATCATAACTTACTTATCATACTCATTACTCATCATAAACATCATTATCATAATTTACTTATCATACTCATCATCATAAACATCATCATCATAATCATCATCATTATAAACATCATCATTATAAACATCATATGTAGGAGTATAGTTTACCGTCCGATGCCCGTACGTTTCTTACGTACCTTAATTCCCAAAAGTGGAGAAATCGGAGAGCTTTATCTCCTTGAGGTTGTGGGTACCTGGGATGGTTCTACATAACCATACAAATCGATATTAGAATCTAAATATAGTCCAATATCCAAAAATCCCACAAAAACATCAAAAATATACATTTTTATACCTCGCCATCGATCGCCGCCCAGGCCCGATCGATCGCGAGATCATACTGGACGGGGCTCAAAATTTTACATCTTGGCGATCGATCGCCACTTTTGGCGCGATCGATCGCCATCCTCGCCGATCGATCGCCAAAAGGTGGCGATTGATCGCCAAATGCTACTGGCGCCCACTGCTGGCTCGCGATCGATCGCAAAATGGGCGATCGATCGCCAGTCCCTGTACATCGAAAAATCACCATTAATGAGCATTTTTCAAGCCTTTCTTCATGCCTTACAAATCCAAACTTCCCTACAACATCAATAACATCATAACCCACTAAAACCCACATAAAACACTTCAAAAATCATACCCCAACCATAAACAATATATACCCAAAACAAACCCACATAAATCATCAAAAACTAACCCATTTCAACACCAAACATCATAAAAACTTTAGGAAGGGTTCCATACCTCTTGTAGGCTCCAAATCTTAACAAAGATCACACAAACAAAGTTTTTGTAAAGCTTTCCTTCTCCTTCCTTGGTGGATTTCGAAAATGGGAAGGGTTTTGAGTTGGGAAGTGATTTTGGGGATTTTTAAAAAGTGATTGGTAAAGTTGGGTTAAAGTGATGGGTAAAGGGTTAAAAAGGGGTTGTTTAATTTAATTAAAAAATGTACCCCAAACTTAACATGATGTATAAAATACTCCAACATGGTATTTTAAAAGCATCTTGCAACATGCTACAAACTTCCCTTAAATTCATGCTTTCCTCATAACTGGTAATCAATATAATTAAATCATGCTAACACTTCATTACCCATCATATAAATTAATTACCAACATAAATAATCACATAACCATCATTAATGCCCAAATTGCATATAATTGATTTCGGGGCATCACAATATCGACATACGTCATCACTTCATCAGAGACCACGTAATGAAGAAGGAGATTCGACTAGAGTACATATCTACTGAGCAGCAAGCAGCAGATTTTTTACCAAGCCCCTACCGGATGCAAAATTCTCTTACTTCCGGAATATCCTTGGATTAATTGATATTTCCTCTTAATTCGTATTTATTTACTGTTATTAAATTCAGGGGGAATCGTTTGTATGTTACTGCATATTTTCAGGGGGAATTTTGGTAAAAATTTCCTATACTGATGCCTGGCTGGTAACACAATGGTCCACTGCAGTGGATGCTACTATACCAGTAGATGTCTACATACCAGTGGATGTTGCCATATAAGCCTTGCTGACTTATACCTTCCCTTTTTAGCAACCAGCTGGGACGTCGGAATTCAAATTATTTATTTTCTTACTTTTAACTTATTCAAATCCCGCCCTTTCCAGACCCACTGCTTCTGAAATATTTTTTTTAATGGTTTAGATGAACGCCACGTACACATGTGTCCGTTCATCTACAGTACGACGTTACATCTACCCATTATCTTTTAACCGCCTTCTTCTCCGTAAAATCAGTTTACTTCCTTAAACACTTCTGAAAATCTCAAAACCCTAAAAGAATTTTTCTCTCTATCTCACAGGATTTTCAAACTTTCAGAAGTCATTCAACATGTCAAATACAACGGAGCTGAGTTTTCTCACCAACGCTATTCATGTGGATTTTCACTCCATTTATTCGTCAGACGACGAAGCCATGAAAGCAGTGTTCCAAAAGTTGGACACCTTTGGCTTACTGGTGTTTTTAAGCCAAACACCTACTTTCTACCCGGCGGCTATTCAGGAGTTCTTCGCCAATGCCAGGATAGTTGGCGAAGCTGTTGTGTCCTCTATCACTGGACATACATATCACTATTACTCTGGAAGACTTTGCAACTCAGATGTGTCTTCCAATGTCTGGGATAACAAATGCCCTCTCTGTATATGTGCCAATCCTAGAGGCGATGAGAATGGGCTTTTCTGACTCAAATGAGCGTCTTCACAAACCACCCTTCAAGAAGATATTGATTAAGAGCCACTTTCGCCAACTGGCAGATGTAATATCCAAAGGGCTGCTATGCAAAGCTGGATCTTTCGACATCATCACACCTGAGAAATTTGCACTGATGAGTGCAATCGTAAATAACGTTGAAATTAACTGGTCAATAATCTTGTTTCAAGTGCTATCAAACTTAGTGCTCTCCGGAAAAGGTCAATCTGGATTTGCTCTCCCTTTAAGTTGTATCTTTGAGAGCAAAAATATTCAGACCTGAGGTCTTCCTCTCTCCACCCAGGGCGACTCATAAATGCCAGATATCTAGAGATCAACAAGAAACGAGTCGGTGGAGAGACTAAGACCAGCAAACTAGCAGCAGTCAAGAGGAGACAACCTATGGTAGTCAGTGACTCTGAGCATACAGTCTCAGAATCTGATGAAACTTCACCTATTCCGCCTGCGAAAAGGCCGAGAACAAAGAGAGGAGGACCAGCTACAGCCAAGCTGAAAGTATCAGCAGCCATTCTGAGGCTGTGATCCCTACATTGGAAGTAGAGCCAGTGAGCTTAGTTGGTCCGCTGGCCATGATCCCATTTAACCCAACCTCTGCTGCAGCCAACCCATCAACCAACCCCAGTACCCTTCAACAACCAGGCTCAATTTCTTTCAGAACACCAAAATCCCTTTGCCCATATTGCCATCCCAAGACCACCGCCACTGGCAAGGGGAAAGAATCAATGACCCCATTATCCACTCCAGTGGCATATGAGATTGAATTAGTCATGAGCACAGTCGAGGCAAACATACAGCCTCAACTTGAAGTATTTGATAGATGGGTGCAAGCTTGCTTGAAAATTCGCTTTGATGATATTCTTCCAGTTCTGGAACAGGCGAGGCACGATGAGAATCAAGTGATGGCCTTCCTCCAAGCACAAGACGTACAGAAAGCTCTCCAGCTCCGGATGTGTTCCGCCTAATGATCTATGTGGGTGAACTCCAGACCCTGGTCATATCTCGGCAGAATGAATTCAATGCTACAGCTGGGACTGCCAATCATGACCGAGCTGTGCTAATGCTCTTGGCCCAAGCTTGAACTGGAAGAGACTGCTCTACATGACTTAAGAATCAGTACTGGTCTGCACTCATGCTCAACTATACCAGGTGATGCTGACTCCGCTCCTACTGACTTGAGCTTAGTCCCAACTATCCCTGATATTCCTAGTGCTGCAGTGCTGGTTCCACAAGTTGAACCAATGGTGGCTGATGACTCTGCTCTGACTGTCTCATGCTCAGCTCCAACCATCCCTCCTATTCCAAGTGTTGTGGAAATGGTTTCCACAGGTGAACCCACTTTGGATGATGCTTCACCTCAACCGGATATGGACATTGATTCCATAGATGTTGACAGCGTCATTCACAAGGTAATTACCCAGGTTACCCCATCCATACCAATCCCTTCCTCAACACATACAGTAATACCTATCCATTCCCCTGTTACCTCTGCACATGATGTTGCACTCACTGATAATTGCCAAATCACACATCAAGTTGAACCCCTTGTCCCTCCGACTCACCCTGAAACCCAACTCTCCCCACAAGTTGAACCCCCTGCTCACACAACAACCTCTGAACTTAACCCCTCAACCTCAAAAATTCATCCAGCTGCTACCTCCCCCGGACGCTGCGTGTCCTCAACTACAGCTGATGCTCATACCAGCCCTCAACTTGCTCCTACTGGCTCGCATCCTGCACCTGCTGCCACTACGCCTGAGGCATTGGAGCAATCAGTAGGAAATGAACCTTCTGCTGATTTTTTTGATTTTGCTGATCCTTTGTCCATCGAAGGCCCTTCTGCTCTAACAGTACAGCTTGGCCATATGACAACGTTGATCTCCGGGCTGGCTAGTGAGATCAATAAACTCAAGTCTGAAGAACGCAATGCCAGCAATGCTATTGACAGTCATCAGCTTCATACAGATCATCAGTTTGGGCATATAAATCGAGACCTAGACAGACTTCAAACTGATGTTAACAGAAATCATCAATTCGTTCTTGATGCCTTTGCCGATGTATTTTCAAGGATAGCACAAACTAATCTCCAGTTGAAGCAGCAGAATGACTCTCTCCATGCTGCATCTACACTGGCCTTGGAGGAGAAAATTGAAGACACTAAGAAGCACTTGTCTGAGCAGCTAGCTACTATGCAGGAGGCCTTTGCCTCACAGCTTTAGGATTTGAGTGCTGGCTTTCCAAAGCCTATCCAATACCAGTCCAAGTCCACTGCATCTGCTCCCCCACCGCGAAGAGAATCAGGTCCAGCTCAGCGCGCACCTGCTGCCTCTGAAGGTGGACATCACTCCTGACCTGCTTCCCAGCCAAGGTCTCGAAGTCCGCGTCAACCGTCTACCGAACAGCGCGACTTTTCCAGACATTGGTTAGGGCGCAAATAGTATCGTTTTCTGAACCCTAATGAATTACTCTTACCGTTCTACTGTTTTCATTTGATTTTCCATATGTATCGTCACATCATTATTGTGTTCAATTAATTGCATTCTTCTATAAATAGATGCTTCATTTTTTTGTTTATACCACACATCATGATTATTTTCAACTCCTTGAAAATTCCTTGGTTTTCTCTTCGCAATTATTCATTTTCATGGGTTTATTACTTATCTAAATCAACCCCTCATGGGTTGATTACTTATCTAACCCAGCTCCGTTAAGCTTCAGCGTTGGATCCTGTTCTGATGCTCCTCATCAGTCAGGAACTACAATCAGGAGTTATCTGGGTGCTGATGACAAAAAGGGGGAAAACAGAGATAGAGTATTTTCATAGGTGAATCCATGAACCATGGAGGCCTGATGAATATACATTTGACTCTCCCCGATCGCAGTTCTCCCTCTCTGAAACAAGGTGGATCGAAGCTCTTCCTCTCCGCAACTAGGTGGATCGAAGCTCTCCGGTCTACACTGTTTGTTTAAAATTTGTCATGTATCAGCTATATTTTGTAGAACTAGATTTGTATTAGGTTAAATCCAGTTATAAGAATTCATCTTAAATGAAGATGAATCTCTCTCAATTGTCCAGTTTGATTACAACTTGTAATCTGCTTATCTTTATAACAAATGAAAACTTCCTTTCCATTATGTCTTCAAGTCTATTTTCAGGATTCACCGTTTAAACTATTCGAGTATGAGATCGTTATTGCTTAGTTTTGTCATCACCAAAAAGGGGGAAATTGTTGGGAAACAATTTCTAAGTTTTGGTGATTACAAACATCTACCGGGTGAAGACATCTACCGGATGAAGACACCTACCGGGTGAAGACATCTACGGATGAAGACATCTACCGGGTGAAGACATCTACCGGGTGAAGACATCTACCGGATGAAGACACCTACCGGGTGAAGACATCTACCGGATGAAGACATCTACCGGGTGAAGACATCTACCGGATGAAGACACCTACCGGATGAAGACACCTACTGGATGAAGACATCTAACGGATAAAGACACCTATTGGATGAAGACATCTACCGGACTGAGATACTCACTGGATAAAGACATCTACTGGAATAGACAACCACTGTATTATTACTCCAGCGGATAAAGACTTCCACCGGATAAAGACATCTACTGCATGAAGTCTTTCATCAAGTCTAACCAACATCTACCGAGCCAAAAAGTACGACTGGATACGGAAGTTACAAGACCAGTTGAAGTGAATCCAGCAGCGGATTGAAGACAAAGTAAGTACAATTCCGTCTGACAAAGGTACAACAGAGCGACGAGCACTACGAAATCATCGCCACCAATTCCGTCAGATTGTAAGAGCCGTTGCTGAACAAAAATGGAAGGAAGATAAATGGAGAAGAAAACAGATTCTATGCTGAACCTTCCATACCAAGAAAGTTTACAGTTGGAAATAAAGTCTATAAATACAGATGCTGAATGAATGAAGAGTCGAGTTGAATCCACTGACAATCGATTATTCTATACATTCAAACAGAGAAATTTATCAAGTCATAATTATCTGAAGATTCAGCTAGAGCAAGGAACACCTACTGGTATATCAAAGATCAAGTTAAACTGGTGTACTGCTCAAAGATCGTTCAAGAACACTCAAAGCTTACAAGTGTAATAGTCATTCAAAGGAGTGTTAGATAGTTTACTTTGTAAACAAACCATATACATTGTGTTGCTAGGAGTTTAGGCTAAGTTGTGTGAAAGCCTAAGGAGGTTGTATACTGTAAAGTGTAAACCGAAGTCTTCTAGTGTATCCTTCCTGCAAAGGAAGAAGGGGAGACGTAGAAGCGTTGTGCTTCGAACTTCCAGAAACAATCTCTGTATTCTTTACTTGCTTTTATTGTTTACTTTAGTTAACTCACAAGTGCAGCAGACGTTTTTCGCACTTCACTTAGTGTCTACTGACTTGCTTATTTGATTGAGAAGCTACTGCATCACTTAACAGTTTGCAGTAATCAGTTGAAGATCAGAATTTGAGGGCAGTGTTTATTCAACCCCCCCCTTCTAAACACGCCTCCGATCCTAACAGACATGATGAATGTCTTGGATTACATGATATGTGAAATTACATGATTTGTATATACTTTCACATGAGATTGCATGATATATTGAGTTGCATATGTCATTTGATGCATAAATGATTCATGGGCATATCATATTGATCTATCATTCCTTTGATATCCATGATTATGACTGAGTTGATTCACTCTGAGTGTCGGGGACGACGAACACGGCGATGACAGGCATTATAGGTAGCGATTGTAGTCACGCGCGTGTCACCAGACCTAGACACGAGGGATGGACGAACACAACACATAGGATGAGTCTCCTAGCGCAATGTGCGTGTGTTGTCACCCTCTGCTCGAGCTGACATTATTTGATGATACCTTCCTTTGGACTCCGATATTTGGTATCTTGAGATTTGATTCTTTATACCCATTCATACATCGCATCCATACATGGTATGCATTGCATGATACTTTGTCATACTTTGACATGATCTATTTATTTCTCGTACTGGGTTTTGACCCCCATAGTGGGGGTTGTCATGTCTTTGTTGTATGGGCATGACATGTGCTACAAGTAGACGTACTGCGGATGCTCGAGATGAAGCATCGATGAATACCAGAGCTCCTTGAGAGCGAGCTCGGGTTTATATTTTATGTTTTGAGTCCCAGTAGTTGTTAGAATATTTTTACCTATGTTTTAAATTACCGGGGTATGCCCCGAGTATCTGTATTTTAATTATTCTACTACTGGTTGATTATATACTTGATAATTTATGTTATGATCAGCATGTTGAATTGGAAACCGGAATTACATATTTTAAGTATCATTATATATGTATCACCTAAAAGCAAAAACTTTTTAGGGCCGTTTGATAAGACTTTTGAAATAAATCTTCCACTGTTTACGCAAATTAATCATTATGTGTTAATTAAACACCGCATTAGGATCGGGCCCTCACATTATGGTATCAGAGCATATATCTGGGATATGCTCGAACTAGAGTTAGGACACTGAGAATAGACACAAATGAATTGTTTGTGCATGTGTCTGACTATGTGATTTTATATGCTCTTGCCTGCATGTTTACATGTTCGATAATGCGATTTTATACATGTAACGGATTACTAAGCAGGGACAGTTAGATGTCATATATCTGAGTATTTTAATATGCTGAGTTGCATATAATCTAGATAATTTGAATGCGGAGTTGCATATATTCTAGAGAATTTTATCTGTTAGCACTGACAGTTGCTTATTGGATGATGATGTAGAATAAGTGATGAGAACATCTCTGACTTGAGATTTATATTTGATGTTTTGGTGGACAGTTAGTGTTTGGACAGGTAGCAGTGATATGAACTTTAATGGCTATCTAGCGAACCTGTAGACACTATAAATTGTTAATGAATTATAACTTAGTGATAATGCGTCCATGATTGGGAATTTTAATTATCACTTGGGATTTAATCCTTGTGCATAGTGTGATGACACTAGAACTAGTTAAAACGCATTGTGTCGATTGACATCGGGAAATTGAGTCTGAAAGACCAGGGTAATACGTATGAGTTTAAGTCAAAACCTGTGTACGCCAAGATGATAATTTAAAACTTGAGAATATTGAAACTAGTGATTTTTCAATTGAAGGATCGAGTATAGTTGTTGTGAGAAACAATGAGAATTGGTTTGAATGAGGACTTGGATATGGGGACTATCGTAATTCTGTTCCAATTTATATGTCCAAATTATGAATAAATACTACAATATGAACTCTTCTAGATTATAGTATCTAGAGTAATGGTAGTGACGGATGACGATTTTTCCTCTTTCTGATATGGGAAAAGATGTTTACGTGAAGGCCATGTTGATGACATGGAAAATAATAATTGATTATCGTGGACTTCAGAAATGGAAATATATGCTTAATCTCAATAATTATTCACTAGTGAAGAGATTAGATATCGAATGAAGAATAAGACACCGATGTGGTGCGAAGTAGTTAGAACTGGATTAAAGATTAATGAAGTGACTATCATTGGGATAATCTTAGTAGTCCTAGAAAAGTTTCAGAAGTATCACTCCAATTTATCCAACTCTAGTAATTCTAGAGGTACTATGAGATTGTAGAATACCAAACCTTTTCGAGGACACTGTGGATGTAATTATCTACTGATCCACTTGAAAGAAAAATAGGAACGGATATGATGGTGGTCAGTCAGAGTTTACGTGCTCAGGAACAGATGCATAACAAATACCCTGAGTTAGGGGTATATATCAGAGATGTTATTCTTTTCGACCACTCAGTTCCAGCAGCAGTTAATTATCTGCAGACTAGAGAGTATACATTGAAAGATGATAAGATTATAGATGCATTAGGAGATTTGATCGCAGATACATGTTGTGTATTTGATCACACTGCACGAGTTTGATTTGAGACAAAAGCATTATTTTCATACATTGCATATCAAATGTGCATTGATAATGATGATTTGGAAAATACACCAGCACTGATAATTATACTATCCATACATGTAATAGAGAACTGTATCTTACAGTTTGATAGTGTTGTGGATTTGAATTAAATGTTGTTGCCCAGATATGGTTTTGATTGTCTCAGGGGTATGGATACTTTGATAAATTTTGAGATACTGTAAGTTAATTTCTGGGTATAATAAAATTTAGACTGCATTGTGACTACAAATGAAATGTTCAAGCCACGTATAGCAAGCTAAGATACTGATAGTATCAGCTATGAACGTATTGCGATTGTGATACTTGGAGAATTGAAGGATTTTTTATAAGAAGTAGTTAATGCTGATCAAGAAGAGTCGAGGTTTACTGTAAGGACCCTAGTTCTTTAAGTGCGGATTAAAGGCATAATTAGAGCTAACATACATCATCAGAGTATAAATGTTCGTGTTGAGACTATGAGCCTTAAGAATTACATGTCAAGTCAAGGACTATCAATGGATTAATTACATTCCCAATCAAGAATGAATGTTATCAACTATAGCTTTACACTACTCCTAGAGTAGATACTATACAAAAGTAATCATGTCCTTCTTTTCTCAAAAGTATTCTTCACAAGCTCACCACCTCGACCCGCTTTAGCCCCTTTTTCATCATGCCAAAAAGTACCTACAAGGACAACCCCCAAACATGAGCAATAATATTATTCATATCCAAATACAATATGAATATAATGCGTAAATGCATAAATCATAATAAAACACTTCCTGTTTTTCCCATGCATTTTAAACGCTTCCTGTTTGGTTGTCCCTGTACCATAACTCATGAGTATAATCAAATAGATTATTTAATGGTCCACACATGTCATGACATAATACCATTTCATCATCACCGATTACCAATCACCAATCCCTAGTCTGTTCATCACAATGTATTTTAATGCCCCTCGCTTTTCATATAGGCGGCATAGAATAACCTCGCTTCAATGGACATGCGGCGCTCCCACCCCTCGCTTCACATTGAGCGGCAAATATTCTTTCCTCGCCTCATATGATAAACATGCTTAAATGTGACATGCGGTGCTCCCACCCCTCGCTTCACATTTAGCGGCAACAAATCAAATAGCGGCAAGCATTAAAATCAACAAGGGATGACCACGACTCATGGGATGTGCACCAATAACCACCTTATGCATATACAATCATCATGCATAATTCAACATGTATTTGCATCCACAATGCATAATTCCATATATACTCGCATCCACAATGCATAATCAATGAGTATATTAGATACATGTACCGTTGGGTGCCCGTACGTCCTCTACGTACCTTTCCAAAAGTGGAATTTGATATGGCTTCACTTCCTTGGTTGCGTCGCCACCTGGGATGGTTCTACACAATCACACAACCCCATATTAGAAGCCAAATAATAGTCGAATACCAAAAATTCGTCAAAAAAAATCCATTTTCCAAAATTCTACTGCTGGCGATCGATCGCTTCGCTGAGGCGATCGATCGCCTCAATTTTTGCTTCGCGGCGATCGATCGCGCCATACATGGCGATCGATCGCCTACCCTATATTTTGGACACTGTCCCTCGGCGATCGATCGCGCCATTTCAGGCGATCGATCGCCTACCCTGCGATTTTGGTAGTGCCTGTTGGCGATCGGTCGCCTCATTTCAGGCGGTCGATCGCCTCACACAGACTCGCGATTTTCCACCATTAATGCACACCAAAACCATTCCAACTCATGCCAATACTCCTCCCACCAACCCAACAACATAATAACCCAAAAAATCCAACAAAATACACCTCAAGCAACACAAAAATCCAACACCCAACCAAAAATGATACCAACCCAAAGTAACCCATTTCCAAAACCCTTCAAAACTATTTTAAACTCAAACCAAACACAATAAGAACAATATGGAGGTATCCATACCTCTAGGGGACTTCAAATCTCACACCAAATCCCACAAATCAAGTTTTTGGAAGGATTTCTCTTCACCCCTTTGCCCAAAATCGAAAATGAAGAGAAGGAAGGGTTTGGAGGAGAAATTGGGGAAAGTATGAGTGATGGGTGTAGAGGGGTTGGGGTATAAGTGGGTTGTTTTAAAATAAAATGCATTCCACAATTCCATGGTGTATAAAACACCCCAACATGATATTTTAAAGCATTCTCCCAAAATGCATCAAAACCCCAATTAAAATCATGTTCGACCAAATAATTATCGATTACCATAAACAACCATGATAACCTTTAATTTCCCAACATGCATAACATGCATCCCGAAATGCATCCCCGGTCACACCTATCATGTGACTAAGCATTTCAATATGATAATTAAATCCAGCACATAATTAATTATCACCATAATTCATCATATAAACATAATTAATGCCCAAATTGCAATTAATTATTTCGGGGATATCACAATACTCCCCTACTTATAAGATTTCGTCCTCGAAATCACATGCACTTACCCCAACATGAAACTAAACATAAATAACATATCAGAAAATAGTTCCGGGTAGTGCTGCACCATATGCCGCTCCGTCTCCCACGTAGCCTCCTCGACACCCCTGCGATCCCACTGAACCTTGATCATAGGTATCACTTTGTTCCAAAGTCTGCGGTCTGCCCGATCCAGAATCCTAACAGGCCGTTCCACATAGGATATATCGGATTCTAACTGAACCTCGGAAGGCTGCAACACATGACACGGATCCGGCTCATACTTCCGCAACATAGACACATGGAACACATTATGTATACCAGACAAAGAAGGTGGCAGAGCTAGTCGGTAAGCCAAAGTGCCAATGCGCTGTAAGATCTCGTACGGTCCAACATACCTCGGAGATAGTTTTTCGCGCATCCCAAATCGCACAACGCCTCTGAAAGGCGAGATCTTCAAGAAGACCTTATCTCCCAACTGAAATTCCAACGGTCTCCGCCGTTTATTCGCATAAGCTGCCTGTCTGTCCTGGGCTGCTTTCATTTTCTGCCTTATCATCTTTATCTTTTCTTCCATTTCTCGTACCAGTTCCGGTCCTCCGACCAATTTACTGTCCAAGTCATCCCAACACAAGGGTGATCTACACCGTCTGCCATAAAGGGCTTCAAAAGGAGCCATCTGTATGCTTGCCTGGTAGCTATTATTATAGGAGAATTCTACCAAGGCCACTGAATCTTGCCAAGAAACATCGAACTCCAATACACAATCCCTCAACATGTCCTCGAGCGTTTGGATAGTACGTTCAGTCTGGCCATCCATCTGAGGATGATAAGCAGTGCTCAATCTAACTTCAGTTCCCAAGGCTGACTGAAGACCCTCCCAAAAATGAGATGTGAATCGTGGATCTCGATCTGACACTATGGAAATGGGAATCCCATGCAATCTCACCACATCTCGAATATACAACTGAGCCATCCTAAAAAAGGTGAAGGTCATGCTATAGGGAATGAAATGAGCTACCTTAGTCAATCGATCCACGATCACCCAGATAGCATCAAAACCCGAAGTGCTCCTTGGCAAGTGAGTCACGAAGTCCATGGAAATGTGTTCCCACTTCCACTTCGGTATCTCCAAGCTTTTCAATTCACCGCCAGGTCTCTGCCTCTCTGCCTTAACCTGCTGGCAGATCAAGCACCTCTTAACAAAAGTGACGACATCACACTTCATTCTTTTCCACCAAAACTGACCACGCAGATCTTTATACATCTTCTTCCCGCCTGGGTGGATGCTAAGTCTGCTACTATGAGCTCGCTCCAAGATCCCTCTACGCAACTCCGGCGTACTCGGAACCACCCAACGGCTACCCAATCTCAAAGATCCGTCCTCGGCCACTCTGAACTTCGATGGTTGACCAAGATGCAATAAAGATAACCATCTCTGAATCTCATCATCTGACTTCTGAGCTCTTCTAATATTCTCATAGATATCTGGCTCAGCTAATAAGGTTGATACGTACACTGGCGATGCATATATGTCAAAATCATAGCCCAGATGGCAATAGGAGGTCATCATAGCCGACAAATGGATGACGTCCTCAGCAGTACTCCTCACTTTCCGGCTCAAAGCGTCTGCTGTCAAGTTAGCTCTTCCGGGATGGTACTCCATTTCACAATCATAGTCCTTGAGTAAGTCCATCCACCTTCTCTGCCTCATGTTCAGCTCCGCCTGAGTGAATAAAAATTTGAGGCTCTTGTGATCCGTATAAATGGTAAACGAAGTACCATACAAATAATGCCTCCAAATCTTTAGGGCGAAGATGATAGCCGCCAATTCCAAGTCAAGGACGGGGTATCTAGCCTCATGCGGCTTCAACTGTCTCGATGCATAAGCTACCACATGCTTATCTTGCATCAGTACACACCCAAGGCCCTGAAGTGATGCATCGGTATACAAAACAAACCTGGAGTTTTCCGTAGGAATTACCAATACCGGTGCCGTCGTCAACCAGTGCTTCAACTCCTGGAAGCTCTCCTCACAAGCTTCTGACCAAAAGAATGGTATTCCCTTCTGGGTCAACTGTGTCAACGGCTTGGCAATCTTCGAAAATCCCTCGACAAAGCGTCGATAATAACCGGCCAAGCCAAGGAAGCTCCGTATCTCAGGTACAGAAGTGGGTGCAGCCCACTCCATCACAGCTTCAATCTTCCTGGGATCCACTGATATCCCGCTGCTAGATATGACATGCCCTAGAAACACTACACTGCTCAACCAAAATTCACACTTGCTGAGCTTGGCATACAACTGGTGATCTCTGAGAATCTGGAGCACTGTCCTGAAGTGTTTCACGTGCTCTTCCTCGCTCCGGGAGTAGATGAGAATATCGTCGATGAATACAATGACGAACTGATCAAGATAGGGTTGGAACACCCGATTCATCAAGCTCATAAAGACAGCCGAGGCGTTCGTCACACCGAACGGCATCACTAAGAACTCGTAGTGCCCATACCGAGTCCGAAATGCTGTCTTCTGTACATCCTCCTCCCTGACTCGAATCTGGTGATACCCGGATCTCAAATCAATCTTGCTATAAAGTCTGGTACCTCGCAATTGACCAAACAGATCATCAATCCTTGGGAGAGGATACTTGTTCTTCACTGTAGCCTTATTCAGTTGTTGGTAATCGATGCACAAACACATCGAGCCATCCTTCTTTTTCACAAAGAGAACCGGTGCGTCCCATGGCGATACGCTTGGGCGTATATATCCCTTGTCAAGGAGATCCTGCAACTGCTCCTTCAATTCTCTCAACGCCACCGGTGCCATCCTGTAAGGTGCACGAGAGATAGCGGATGTCCCCGGTAATAACTCGATCCCAAACTCGACTTCTCTAGCCGGTGGGAAACCTGGAATCTCCTCCGGGAATACATCAGCAAACTCTGCTACTACTGGTACATCCTCCACTCTCAGTTCTTTATTCTTCCCCGACGTGTCCACGGCATAGATGAGGTAGCCCGTGTGTCCACGTTCCAACAACTGAGACATTTTGATTGCCGAAATCAACGGAATCTTCGCACGAGAACCGTTGCCATAAAAAGTCCACTGTATCCCCAAATCAGATCTGAACCTCACTGTTCTCTGCCGGCAATCTACCACTGCCTGATATCTGTTCAAAATGTCGATACCCACAATGCAGTCAAAGTCTGACATGCCTAACGCAATCAAGTCTGCCTTCAACTCGTTGCCCTCAAAATAAATGAGGCAATTTGCCAGAAACTGATCGGCAACAACATTTCTTCCAGTGGGTGTCGAGACCATGAGAGGCGTGGGTAAAGAAGACGTGCGTATATGGTGTCTCTCCACAAAGCCCACAGATACAAAAGAGTGGGAGGCACCTGTATCTATCAAAATAAAAGCAGGATACGTAAATAAATGACACGTACCGGCGATCACCTCCTCTGGGGCTGCCTGGGCCTGCTCTCTAGTCGGTACATACACCTGCCCCTGGGACGGTCCCACTGTCTGACCTCCCGATGGTCGAGGCATATTCTGCTGCCTCTGATGCACTGTCCTGTCATCAAATCTCGGCATGTTTCCTTGAAAATCTGACTGTCCTCCCCGAGTGGGGCAATACCGAGAGATGTGGCCCATCTTGCCACAACTATAACAAGCAGGACAATTATTCGAAGAATGCGGCCCTCCACAATTATCGCACCTTGACTCCCCCGATCTATTTCCTTGCATAGGCCCTCGGTTGGTCGACCAATTGTTCTTCTTGTTCTCTTGCTTCCGACCAAAGGATTTCTTTCCACTGAACCGTGAGGATGAAGAGGCACCACGAGGTTTAAATGACTCCCCTCGGGGCCTCAAGCTATCAGTAGCTTGCCTCTGTTGTGGCACCTGTGGGGGTACAGCACTAGGATAGGCCCCAACTCCAATCTCCGCAAGCTCTGCTCTCATGAGAGCATCATCAAAGGAAGTGGGGTTATTGGTGATAACCCGGTCAAAAAGCTCCAGTCGCAACCCCTTCATAAAGTTCTCATCTTTGCATGTCCATTGGTGGCAATGTGTGGAACATACCTCAGCAACAAAGAGTAGTGCATAGCATAGTCTGACACTGACATGCTCCCTTGTTTCAAGCTTGCAAACTCATCTTCCTTCATCTGTCTCACCGCCGCAGAGAAGTACCGGTTCAGAAACCGGGTTCTGAAGAGCGTCCAATCGATCAATGCACCCTGTGCTCTAAGTTCCATCACCGTGCTCTTCCACCACATGGAAGGTTTCTTTCCTAGCTGGAACTCCACCAACCTCAGCCATGCTGTTCCAGCACAAGGAGCGGATACAAATATCTGCTCAAGTCTCTCTAGCCACTCCTCAGCCTTCTGTCCTGATTCTGTCCCCTCAAACCGGGGCGGATGGTAAGTCAGAAACTGAGCTAAACTGATCTCACCAGGTAGTAACAACTGAACCACGGGTTCCATGCCTACAGCTGGTGGAGGTAGAGGGTTTGCCTGACCAATGCTCGCATTAACACTGCCAACGTCACCCACCTCTTCATTGAGGTTTCCCAAGTTCATAGCCGCCATGCTGTAACACAAATGTTAACAACAATTCCAAAACAAATATATATGTTATGCCGTTAGATAACAGGAATGATAATAAGCATGTTAGTATAACAGTATATACAACAATATGCACCACATGCATAAACATGCTTCAAATGTAAGCACCTAGCCAATCATGCTAAGGCTACCCTTCACTCTTTCCCGGGTTCTCTAACCACTGCTCTGATACCACTAATGTAAGGACCCTAGTTCCTTAAGTGCGGATTAAAGGCATAATTAGAGCTAACATACATCATCAGAGTATAAATGTTCGTGTTGAGACTATGAGCCTTAAGAATTACATGTCAAGTCAAGGACTATCAATGGATTAATTACATTCCCAATCAAGAATGAATGTTATCAACTATAGCTTTACACTACTCCTAGAGTAGATACTATACAAAAGTAATCATGTCCTTCTTTTTTCAAAAGTATTCTTCACAAGCTCACCACCTCGACCCGCTTTAGCCCCTTTTTCATCATGCCAAAAAGTACCTACAAGGACAACCCCCAAACATGAGCAATAATATTATTCATATCCAAACACAATATGAATATAATGCGTAAATGCATAAATCATAATAAAACAATTCCTATTTTTCCCATGCATTTTAAACGCTTCCTGTTTGGTTGTCCCTGTACCATAACTCATGAGTATAATCAAATAGATTATTTAATGGTCCACACATGTCATGACATAATACCATTTCATCATCACCGATTACCAATCACCAATCCCTAGTCTGTTCATCACAATGTATTTTAATGCCCCTCGCTTTTCATATAGGCGGCATAGAATAACCTCGCTTCAATGGACATGCGGCGCTCCCACCACTTGCTTCACATTGAGCGGCAAATATTCTTTCCTCGCCTCATATGATAACCACGCTTAAATGTGACATGCGACGCTCCCACCCCTCGCTTCACATTTAGCGGCAACAAATCAAATACCGGCAAGCATTAAAATCATCAAGGGATGACCACGACTCATGGGATGTGCACCAATAACCACCATATGCATATACAATCATCATGCATAATTCAACATGTATTTGCATCCACAATGCATAATTCCATATATACTCGCATCCACAATGCATAATCAATGAGTATATTAGATACATGTACCGTTGGGTGCCCGTACGTCCTCTACGTACCTTTCCAAAAGTGGAATTTGATATGGCTTCACTTCCTTGGTTGCGTCGCCACCTGGGATGGTTCTACACAATCACACAACCCCATATTAGAAGCCAAATAATAGTCGAAAAAAATCCATTTTCCAAAATTCTACTGCTGGCGATCGATCGCTTCGCTGAGGCGATCGATCGCCTCAATTTTTGCTTCGCGGCGATCGATCGCGCCATACATGGATCGATCGCCTACCCTATATTTTGGACACTGCCCCTCGGCGATCGATCGCGCCATTTCAGGCGATCGATCGCCTACCCTGCGATTTTGGTAGTGCCTGTTGGCGATCGGTCGCCTCATTTCAGGCGGTCGATCGCCTCACATAGACTCGCGATTTTCCACCATTAATGCACCCCAAAACCATCCCAACTCATACCAATACTCCTCCCACCAACCCAACAACATAATAACCCAAAAAATCCAACAAAATACACCTCAAGCAACACAAAAATCCAATACCCAACCAAAAATGATACCAACCCAAAGTAACCCATTTCCAAAACCCTTCAAAACTATTTCAAACTCAAACCAAACACAATAAGAACAATATGGAGGTATCCATACCTCTAGGGGACTTCAAATCTCACACCAAATCCCACAAATCAAGTTTTTGGAAGGATTTCTCTTCACCCCTTTGCCCAAAATCGAAAATGAAGAGAAGGAAGGGTTTGGAGGAGAAATTGGGGAAAGTATGAGTGATGGGTGTAGAGGGGTTGGGGTATAAGTGGGTTGTTTTAAAATAAAATGCATTCCACAATTCCATGGTGTATAAAACACCCCAACATGATATTTTAAAGCATTCTCCCAAAATGCATCAAAACCCCAATTAAAATCATGTTCGACCAAATAATTATCGATTACCATAAACAACCATGATAACCCTTAATTTCCCAACATGCATAACATGCATCCCGAAATACATCCCCGGTCACACATATCATGTGACTAAGCATTTCAATATGATAATTAAATCCAGCACATAATTAATTATCACCATAATTCATCATATAAACATAATTAATGCCCAAATTACAATTAATTATTTCGGGGATATCACATTTACTGATATCATAGTGGTAAGAAAACTTGCCCAGATTTTCCTAAGGAAATAGTAGAAGTTCCACTAAAGAAGGAAATCGACTTTAACTGCTCGTTGATGCTAAGGAATAGATTCAATATTGAAAGCACTGTACGAAATAGCATCAGCAGAGTTGACAGACTTAAAAACGTAGCTACAGAATATCCTCGATATGGGTATAAATGTCTGAGTATGTCACTTGACGAAAACATCAGCATTGTCCGTGAAGAAGAAAGATGATATTATGAAGATGTGTATCGACTAAGGGTAGTTGAATCGGGCTATTGTCAAGAATAAATACCCACTACCTAAGATCAAGAACTATTTGATCAGTTGTAAGGAACTTTGAAGTATGAAAAGAACGATTTTCAATCTGGTTGTCATCAATTTGAGTCAGAAGAGAAAATGTTCTATAAGCAATTGGTCAAACCAGATATAGGCATTTTGAATTTTTGGTAATGTCGTTTGGTCTGACAACTATACCAGTAGAGTTATGAATTTGATGAATAAATTATCATATTCATCAGTGGTATACTAGTGTATTCGAGATTCGGAAGGGACCACACGGAATATTTACGCTTGGTTCTTCAGACGCTTCGTGAAGCTCAAATTGTATACCAAGTAATCAAAATGTAAAGCTTGGTTGAATCAAGTGTTGTTTTGGGATAGGTGTACCAGCTCAAAGGATACTTGTTGATCCCAGTAAAGTAAAGGTAGTAATTTGGCCCAAGACCGATCAGTGTACTCGAGATATGATGTTTTACGACTTTGGCCAGATATTACAGGCTTTTATGGAAGGATATTTTAGTATAGCCTGATCTATGAACCAGTTGACCAAGAAGAAATTTGAAGTTTCGTTTGGTCAGATGAATGTGAAAACAGGTTTTATAAAAATGAAACAGATGGAATACGTTCTGATGCATCATGAGGAGATGATTGCATATGATTTGAAATAGTTGAAGCTGAAAGAATCATGATATCCTGTCATGAACTTGAGCTTGTAGCCATTATTTTGCCTTGAATATGTGGCAATGTTATCTGTATGGCGAACAATTCATGATATACTTTGATTTTACGCGTTTAGAAATCTACAATTCAGTCAGAGTTGTACATAAGATAGAAGCAATGACTAGATTTATTAAAGAATTTGACTCTGATAGCCAATGTCAATCAGGGAAAATGAAACTAGTAGCAGATGCATCGAACCTAAAAGTGCAAGGTGCAATGGTAGCATGAATATATGCTTTGCAGTTTGAGTCACCTCTGATTTTGAAGATCAGAAAGGCTCGAAGGACAGACCCATAAAGATATTGATTGAAGAAATTGATTTTGTCTCATCAACCAACTAGATTTTGGTAAGCCATTTAGTGGTGTGTTGTGATTGAACAATCAGTAAATAGCATTGAATCCTACCGATTCAAAAGAACTACTACTGTAGAAAGCACACTATAGGTGACATAATGTCATTTTGGGAATGATGAGATGTATCATTCTCGAGATCCTATTACTGATGGGATGGTATGAAGAAAGAAATTTCAGAATTTTGTTGAAATTGTTTGACATGTCAGCAGGTCGAGATGAAAATACGAGACCTAATGGATTACTACAGAAATTGTAAGTGCCACAATGAATTTGGGAAACTTCTAGTTTTGAGTTTTATAACTCAAAGTTTAGACCAAACAGAGATTGTGAAACAAGTTGAATCAGAATTGATTGACTATTCAAAACAAGATATTGAATTCATATGATTGTTTGTATGTCTATGAGAAAATGATATGTTTGAGATGTGGATAATGTGGTTTAGTTACAGCGAGTATTCTGTAACAACTGTACCTGATTGAAACCCGAGGATAATATCCGAATTCAAAAACTATTTCATAATGTTATGGATACTAATGTAGCAATGAGTATTGCTTATCATACCCAGACTGATGGATAAACTGAGAGAATTATCCAGACTTTGGAAGTTATGTCTCGATTAATGGTGATGAATTTAGTGAGAATTGACAGAAATCACTATTCACTAGTAGAATTTTCCTATAATTTAAGTTCAAGACAATAATCAGGATGGCATCGATTGAGGTTTTGTAGAGCCAGAATTGCCGATCGTTGATATGCTGAGATGAAAATGATAAGGAATATTTTGACACAACTTGAGATTGTTGAGGAAATGCCAGGAACGATAAATTTTCTGCGAAAACGATTGAAATTGGGTTAAGGTGAGCAGATTTGCTACGCCAAAGAGAAATATATCGTTAGAATTTCAAGTGGAGAATCAGGTAAATCTCAAGATATTACCTTTACATTGATGGATATGATTTGTTAAGTGAGGTATGATGTTGCCTCGATATTTTGAACCTTATGGAGTCATAGAGAGGTTTGGTTCAGTGGTACATCGTTGACACTAATACAACTGTTGTTACTGATACATGACGATTCTTATGTATCTATGAATGAGATTGAGACATCTCATATGTTTTAACTTAATGAGTTATACTCAGTTTTGCTATTTCGAGGACGAAATCTTTTTAAGAGGGGAAGAAGTGTAAGGCCCCGTTACTGATTAATCCGGATTAACGATGTTTAAGCAAACCCGGATAATTAAAAGTATAGACTTTGAATTAAGGTGTTCGGGACCACGATGAGTCAACCAACTAGTTGAACATGTTTTTAATGCATGAGAATGTGCATGATCACATGGCACTTGGAGAACACATGACATTAATTAATTTAACTCATGTTTAATACATGATTTTGGACCATTAATCTTGCAAGATAGTGATGCATTGACACATGGATTCCACAATACATCAAATACATTAAACAAATCATGCAAAACATCATGGAAACTCATGCCTAACTTTGAGATTTCAGATTGAGATTCTTTTTGTTTTGATTGCAAGTCTTTAGGTTCAAGAAAAACCTCTTTCCACTTTCCTCTTCCTTCTCCCCTCAAAGTGTTCGAACTTCAGCCTTTCATAGCATAAATCATCTTGCAATTTTTTGAGTGCATGTCACATGCAATGCTGGTTTTGGGAAGGAAACAAAATAGGAAAACCGAAATAGAGCAAGAACTTAAGAGGAAGAAGCAAATACAAGAAACAAAAATGGGTTTGTGCAGTTTGGCACAGGTGCGCTGAATCCTTGAGCTTAGGACGACATTGACTCTTGTTTTGGCTTCAAATCTCGACCAATTGAAGGTATAAAGGTTTTCATTAAGTTTATAAACTGAAATGGTTCAAATTATTGCATTTGAGTTTGAATTGAAGAGAGAAATCTTGCTGTCAAATGTAATCTGCATTTTTTCAGTTTGTATATTGTCTGGTATTTCTCGTTTTTAGCATGGTTGTGTTTCAAATTTGAAGATGACCCCCACCCCCCTGATAAAAGTTGTAGTATTTGGTATTAGCTTTAATTGGCCACAAAAATCTGCTAATTTGGAGTTAATATGAAAAAGTATGGTCATCGTACCGAAATGTGTAAAATCTGAAAATTCAGTGCATGCGAGTTTCATGCATCACGTTCTTCGAATTTTTGGGAATACATGACTACGAATTTGAAGTTTTAGGCTCTAATAAGGGTTGTAGTATTCGGTGTTATCTTGCATTTGGAATTGGCCTCACTTAATTTGGAGTTCTTATGAAAACGTTATGCTAAGTTTACCAGCAACTATGGCGGTACAAGATCTGAGATCTAATTCGAAATCTTGCATATAGATTGATATTGTCACCAACTATATCGGTCACTCGCGATGTAACTTTCTTCATGTTGCTCGTTGCGGAGATATTAATTGAATCTATCACGTCTTTCAGCCTGATGAGATTGGACTTGATCAATCTTGTCAAACATCATGTTTGCATTTTGGATCGTAAGGATATATACATGTTTTATTGTATTCAAAATATCCTGCCGTGCATTTTGAACCATGTGCTGTTTTCCGCATTGATCTGGATCTATGTTTGAGATTTCGAGGACGAAATTTGTTTAAGTGGGGGAGAATGTAAGGCCCCGAGATTTATTACTGTAAATTACTTGTAATTTGGGAATTAATTAATAATTAATTTGGAATTAAATAATTAATTAGATGTGAAATTGACAATATGAATGTCAACTGACAATTTAATCGGAACATGACATATTTTTGACATGGTAAAATAAACTTCGATAATATTTTAAAAATAATTATTAAAATGAAGAATTAAATTTTGTGAGTATATAAGAGGATATAAATCTCAAGTGTTCTCTGTACATTTAATATATAAGTACACCAACGACACTCCGATGTACATAACTGGGCTGGGATACAACTATTAATATGTATTATTGACCATTTCCGAAACACATACTAAAACATGTAAAAACATGCACTGAAACCCACCCGAACACTTTGTTTTCTCTCTTCTTCGTCAACTCTTCCGTGTGCAGCTCGACCACTCGCCGCTAAAACCGTGCATTCGCCGTCGTCCGGCCACCATTCGACGAGTCCAACCTACCACCGTGTAGCCAACCCACCGGCGGTAATTTCCATACCTGCAATTTAAAGATTACGTAGCGGAATCATTCGGATTTTGCCCAAGAACAGTGAGTTCGTGCGGCTAGGGTTCTTCACGTTTTCGCCTGATTCAGTCGATTCAACCATGGATTGGTTGAATTCCATGCATTGAAGCTCTTATCCTCGCCTAGACCGACATTTCCCCTACGGTCGCCACCCGTATGACCGCCGTGGTCGCCGTAATTTTTGAAAGCAAGACGCGGTTATTGTTCACGCGAATGGGGTAAATCCGATTTCGATTTTCCAGCTTGTAGTTTGAATTTTTAGCCATCATTTTGATCCTTAATTGTTGAATGAAATATGATATGGCTTTGTATTGGTTTTGGAAAATCCTTGGTTCGAACTGTTGATGTAATTTTTGGGGGGTTTTTGCTTGTCTTGATGCTATATTGGTGTTATTTTACTGTTGTTATGAGTTTGATTTTCAATTTTTAGATTTGAGTCCTAAATGGATTTAGTTCATTCTTAGGTAATGAATTAACATGTTGAATTGAATGAAATGGGATAAAAGATTAATCTGTGTTAATTTTACGAATTTAGCTATCCTACACAAATTTAGTGGGTTGAAGATGATACTACCTAAAACATGATGAGATAGGATGTTGCAAAAATGATCGATAGTTGCGCATGGATTTGAAACGCAATATTGTTTTCTTATAGTTTTTCTTGTGACTTGATTAGATTAAATGTTGTTAAAAAATATATGAACTACAAAGGTTATTTGAATAACTTAAATAAATTATGTAATCCTTATATAATGAGAGTAATTGAACTATTGCTCGAACTATGTATTTCTTGGATTATAAGAGTAAATGTAGTACTATATATGGGTGTTGTTGTGGAAATAATTTGCTAGTCTTTCTAAGGGTGTGTATGCGATTGCTTAATCAAAGCACTTTTATGTTGTTTTTGCTTAAAGTTGGAAAAAGTTGATTTTAAGCAAAAGCATTGCGTGTTTGTTATTTAAATAAAAAAGAAGCTTAATAAACTTAAGTTAATTACGAAATTGTCACAAAACAATTTAAAGCAGTCAAAATCATGTCATAACCTGCTTCTCTGCTTCTGCTTTTTCCTGCTTATTTTTAGAGAAGCAATAGCAGAAGCAAACAAATAAAACACCCAAAAACTATTTTTTTTATCTGAAAAACAGATAAGCAGTTTTCATAAGCAATTGTAAACACCTACTAAGTATTAGTGGACAGATAGAATCATACATAAATAGCAACTAATTAATGAGTCATATTATTAAAACTTGAAAAGTTTAAACATATCAATGCTGGTAAATGAAAAATTAAAATAATACGAAACGAAGAGTTTATCTTATTGTGGTAACAAATATTTTCAAGCAGTTTATCAAGTCATTTGAATTCTATTTAAATAAAGTCTTGAATCGATTTTGTAGATTCTATTTAATTTCTGCACCAAAATTCGATTGATGTGATTGAAGATGTCGGGAGTAGCTAACGTGGCGTAAGGTATGTTGTGATCGGTAACATACGACATATATCTGTATAATTCGATACATGATTTGTTGAACTTACGTGACTTACGTGAAATTACTTGGCGATGTGATTTTTAATTGAATTATGAGCATTCATAGTTGATATATCGATGTATGAAAATACATATTTTGTTAACACGCATCTTTTTCAATAAATGTACATCGATATATGACATACATGTTGGACATATTGAATTGCATCATATGAGATTATGATATTGCATGATGCATTGACAAGCATGGACATTGAGCACGTCGTGTTGATCCTGCCGATTCTTTCGTTGATACCCATATCTTTTCGTTGGTATCCGTGATGCGTGTCTGGGAATGATGGGCACACCAATGGCTCGGCGGAGAGAGTGAGCTGAGAGATGTCGTAGCGACGAGTGTACCGACATCGCGCAGACACGGGGGATGATGGACCGTCGATGGCTCGACTGAGAGAGATGTCGTAGCGATGAGAGTGTCGACGCCTTGCTCGAGCTGATATTGATTGATGATACCTTTCTTTGGACTCCGATATTCTGGTATCTTGAGATATTTGATAGTTATTCCTTGGATTCCGGACTTTTGCTATTCCGAGATGATTTGTACCTTTCATGCATCGCATTACATTGCATTGCATTGCATTACATCATATATCACATTTTACAGATACATGTTGTTATTACTTGATAGTTTCGTATTGGGCTTAGGCTCCCTGTGGAGCTGTTGGTGTCTTTGTGTGTTGGCAATGGCAGGTATTACAGTTGACCAGGATCCCAAAGAGGGAATACTTGCTGGAAGTCTTGCCTGAGGTTGTTTTCTTTTGTTTATCCTAGTCGTAGGATAGTTAAGTATACCAGGGTGTGTCCTGGATAGTATAAAATGTAAATGGAGTTTAATTCATCCGGTCTTGAATATTTGTGAATCTTTGATGTTTCTTTACTGCTGATGGTATTATGTAAATATTTGGAGTATGAAATGTGTGATGGAGACTAATTGTGCATGCTATGGTATGATGTAAATATTTTTAGTAAGGATTATGTGTTGGGTGCCTATGACGCATGCTATGGTATTATGTATTTACTTGCTGCACTAGATACGATTTTTATGCTTTTCAGTTTTTTTGGTATGTCCCTCGTGCGGGGAGGTTATGCCGAAATGTTTAGAGCCACTTGTTGGCAGGACTTTAAAAATAAAAATAAAAATCTTCCGCTGTTTACAAATAAATAATCATTGTGTGATAATTAAACACTTGATTAGGAACGGCTCCTCACAGCTGAATCATGTTTTTTGTATGTATGTATGTTCGTTTTCAAGCTAAACCTAAACAATTACACCACATTGCTGCTAAAAGAATATTAAAATATCTAAAAGGAACTGAAAATGTTGGCATCTGGTATCCCAAAGATTCTACTTTTAATTTAATTGGATATTCAGATGCTGACTATGCAGATTGTAAGATTGATAGGAAGAACACCAATGGATTGTATCAATTCCTTGGAGATATGTTGATCTCTTGGTTTAGCAAGAAGCAGACATCCTTAGCAACATCTACTGCCGAAGCAGAGTACCTTGCTGCTGGAAGCTGCTGTGCTCAATTGTTGTGGATTCAACAGCAGTTGAGAGATTATGGAATTGAGTCTACTAATTCATCGACATTTTGTGATAATACATCTGCTATAGCCAGCACTTATAACCCAGTTCTTCATTCTCGGACAAAGCATATTGACATTCGTCATCATTTTATCCGACACGTAATGTAGAAGGAGATTCTTTTGGAGTATATCTCTATTGAACAACAAGCAGCAGACATCTTCACAAAACTCGTACTGGACGCTAAGTTCTCATATTCTTGCAAGGTCCTTGGCTTAGTTGATATACCTAAGTCATTATCATTGTTAAATTCTCATATATGCTTGGTTGAGGGGAAATTAGATTTGAGTTATTGCATGAATATAGGAGGAATTTTAATTGAAGGGGAATTTTGTGTTGTGAGCGGGTAAGACAATTATCTGCTGAAGTAAAGTTTACAACTTAAACGGTAGACTCTACATATCTGTAGGCATTTCATATATGCTAGATAAATGTAATATTTCATAATTTAGCAACCAATTGGAACGTCGAATTTCAAACTTCCATTATTCATTAACATGTAATTAATTCGATCACATTTAAGTCGTATCCGCTTATTTTTAAATTCAAAATTCATTTTTGTGTAGATGAGCAACAAGTGTCCATGTGTCCTTTCATCTATAGTGTGACGTTACATCTATCCTTTTTCTTCAACCGCTCTTAGTTTTTAAACGTTTTACTTTTACTTTTCACATTTTTACAGAGCTAACAAATTTTCGAGCTTTTCTCTCATATTTTCAAATCACAGATTTCGTGCGTTCAATCACTCTTATCAAATCTATCAGAATGTCGAGAACCAGTCAACCATGCTTCGTGTCAAATGCTCGTCACGTGGATTTCCAACCCATTTCAAATCTGATGGATGAAGACTTCGTGGGAGTTTTCAAGAGTTCGGAAAACTTTGGTTTGCTGGTGATGTTGAATCTCACTCTGCTCTACTATAAGGAGACCCTTATTGAGTTCTACACCTCCGGCAGAGTTGTCAGAGATACTGTTGTCGCTACCATTTTAGGGAAGCAAGTCACAATCACCCCTGCTGAGTTCACTTCATTTTTAGGTCTACCGAATGAGGGATTGAAGGACCTATCAGCCATCTCCATTGCCACCCGACAGGATATGAGCATTTTATTTTCGGAGTCTGGCAACCGGTTGAGCCCTCCGTTCAAGAAAACTCTGGTGAAGAGTCGTGTGATATCCGAAAATATTGTGTTAATCCCGGAATGATTATAATCCTTAATTGATTTTAATCGTGGTAATTATGAGATAATTATGGTGTTGAGACTCTCGAGGATTTTAATCCAGTATCGGGGTTGTTGGATCCAAGTGTTGAGATGTTATTCTCATTGAAGTACAAAAACCTTGGAATTGTTTTGGTAGTGGGATTTGGAGTCTGTGGAACTTTGGACTGAGATTTGAGGTGTAATTGTAGGAGTGTGAGATTTTATTGAATAATATGGTTATTAAATAGTTTTGATGCGAGTATTTGAAACTCGGGTTTTTGGAGCCTTGGTACTATATATACCAGGTAGACTCGGTGTTCAATCATTTTCCTCCCGTCTCACTCTCTCTCATCTCTCTCGCCTCTCTCTTCCCCCATTTCACCCATTCCCCCCTTGATGAAGAAATCGATAGAAGGCTCGATTCTTGTGGGATTTTCGAGCGGATAATTGGGTAATCTTCTTCCCCTTGCTTTTATCTTCGATTTGATAGTAGTTTTGTAGAGTTTGGTTATGGTTTGATTTGGGTTTGAGTTTTGGGGGAATTTGAAGAAGTTGTTAAATTGATGCATGTAATGTTTTTATGTGTTTTAGTGGAGTTTTTGAAGTATTATGGGTGTTGGGGGTGTTGATTTGGTGTTTGGGTTCGAAAATCGCCATTGAATTGAAGTTTTGGCAAAAATCAATGCTAGCGATCGATCGCTAGGTTTGCAGCAATCGATCACCCGGAGAAAAAATCAATTTGGCAAAAAATATTTATGTCTCTAGAGATCGATCGCTATAATGATAGAGATCGATCTCTGTCCTGAAAATTTTGAAAATTTATATTTTGTTGGGAATTTTGAGAAATGATCATGTATAGTCTATTTTGACGAGGATTATGACTTTTGGGGAAGTTTTTTTTATTGACAATGGGATGAGGTAACATGTATTCAACCTTAGTAAGACATGTATTGCATGTTTGAGTTAAATGATAACTCAAGTTAATAATTGATCAATGTGATGATTTGATTAGTATTCGGAGGACCATATTTTGTGAATGAGAATGCTAGGAAGCATGTTGAATCTATGCGATTATGATGTTTTGTATGTGTTATTACTATGATGTTAATATTGAATTGATATTCGATATAGATATCACACGGACCTCCGGATGACAAAAATGTATAAATCATGTCGTGGATTATAAGGTACGTATAACGTATGAGCATAGTTAAATATATTATTGTTATTGTTAGATGAATAATATATTATTGTTGCAATGAGTTATTGCATATTGTGAATTATGGTGATGCCGCAATTGAGCTAGCAATGAGTATGATATTGTCACTATTGAGCGAGCATTGGTTATGATGCCGCCGTTGTTGAGCGTGCGAGAGGTTAGAGTGCCACCGATGTTGAACGAGCGATGTGATACGATGCGATAAAACTTTGAAATCATTAATTGAGATATATGTGATTTCTATAAATCATTAGTGTAATGATTTTGCTATATTTTAAATATTAAATTGGCGGTATGAGAATGAGTTTAGTTAATCAATGTAATGATTAACTGATTTTGGAGTTTGATGATTTTGGCTATTGTGAGAACTTGAACATCATGGGGGATCCCATAGGGTAATGGTACATACAGGGAGTACCTTTTGACTTTACAGCTTTATATTCTGTAAATTATGAATTGTGAGGTTGATGATATTGAGATTGTGCTATTGGTATGCTCACCCCATGTGGGGGTTATTTCTGTTGAAACAGGTAGAACACGTACAACATTGGCTCTGGAGATGAGTTCGAGACGTTGATTGGGAATGCTTCTGGGGCTGAGGTACCAGTATTTGTATAGAGTAATGTGTCTTATACAAGTAGATACACATTTATTTTCCATGCTCATTTGTGAGCTCGTGATATGCGTATGTGGATTGTGTAAGTATTTTAATGCTTCTCTTTTCATTTGAGTGTTGCATGCAATTCAATAGAGAGTAAATTGCATTATGAATTGAGAATATGTTAGTGCATTGAAATGTATACATATGCTAGTTGAGTTGTGCTGGGAATCAGATGTTAAGAGGATTTATGCTGAAAATTTTATAAAGGTTTTACCATTACCATTGAAGCATATTATGTGAATTCCCTAGTGATATGAATGTATGCACGGATATAGATGATAAATGCACTAATGACTGGATTAGGACTTGGAGTCCTTATATTGGTGGTATCAGAGTAGTGGTTTGCTCTTTTGAGCTGTTGAGGGCCAAAGGATGTGTTGATAGAAATGAATAGCACATAGTTTATGCATGATTGTAGTTGGTGTTTGTGTGACACAACTATTCTGCTTATGTGTATATTATGATATGAGATCATAGATCGCGCTTTTCTTTAGCAAATAAATATTAAGCGGTGCATGGTATAAATCAACAGCACAAATCGACCACAAGCGTACGGTGTCAAGTTTTAATATAGTGACTCGTAAGTACGAGTGTCGAACCTTGGACTAACTAGCAAGTACCAAATAAGATTTCTTTAAACTATATTTAACCTACGATAATTAATTAAAAAGTTAACTAATAACTAAATTAAACTACTCTAATCCAACCAAAACAATCGATGATCACGAGAAAAGTCTACAAGAAAGAATTATCAAGACAATGATTCACCTAACCAAACCTGTAAGGACCCCGCATCCTTAACCCGCTATTAGTGTATTATCACAATAATGGTGCATGCTTTTATAACATTAGGCTCATATATGCCATCTATAAAAAAATTTGACATTAATCACATAATTTTAAATTCCCAATACCGTCCCACTAGCATACGCATACACCTCATAATACACTAACATGTTCTCAATTCATAATGCAATTCTCTTTAACTAATTGCATGCCAATCATAAATGAAAAGAGAAACATCTAACATTTATACAATCCATATACACATATACGAATGCTCACATGTGAGCATTGAATGAATAATGTGTTCTACTGTATAAACATGCCACATAATATCGTCATTGGTACCTCAGCCCTGGAAGCATTTCCAATCAACAGCTCGAACTCAACTCCGGAGCCATTGATGTACATGTTCTACCTGTCCCAACAGAAATGAGCCCCCACACGAGGTGAACATACCAATAACGCCATCTCAATAACCGCAATATCACAATTATTAATTTACAGAATATAAAACTGTAAATGTAAAAGTTACTTCCTGAATAGTATCGTTATCATATGGGATCCCCCGTACTATTCATGTTCTCACAATAGCCAAACCATCAAATCCCCAAAATCAATTAATCATTACATTGATTAACTATGCCCATGCTCAAACCATTAATTCCATAATCAATGACAGTTAAATCATTACACAAATGATTTACAGATATCACATATATCTTAACAATGATTTCACAGTGCTATCACATCATATCCCATCGCTCGCTCAACTGCGCCAGCATTCAATCCTCTCGCACGCTCAACAGCGGAGACATCATAACCAATGTTCGCTCAACAGCGACAACATCATAACCATTGCTCTCTAAATAGTGGCACCACATTATTCCCAATGCATATCAAAATGATTGCAACAACCATATATTATTCATGCACATGGCAATAATATATCTAACTATGCTCGTATGTCATATACCTTATAGTTCAATAGCCAGAACCAATCCTTGCCTTTGCCCCGAGATTTGGTGAATTAAATGCTATTTACAAATAATAACTCACAATCAATAATAAACTCAAAACCACATGCATAAGCATGTACACAACCCCCAAATACATCATCCTACCACGATGATTAATCACCATTATTGAACTATGCGTACTACTCAAGGCATCCCAACTTAATGTCCAATGAGTTACCTATTAACTCGAACGAGTAGTATGTCTTATTAAAGTTCAACCCAAACCATTTCATTTTAAAGCGTAGTATTCTCATTGGAATGTAGACATCGTCCCGAAAATCTACCAAACAAACCCCAATTCCAAAATCCTGACATTTTCCAAACTTTTCAAAAAACAAAGGAACAGGGTCAGCTATCGACCGTCATTTACCACGATCGATCGCGAGATCTTACTGCCCGAAAATTCGACCTCCGCGATCAATCGTCGTTTAACGCCGATCGATCGCCAACATTGCCTGCCTCCCCGCGATCGATCGGTGGATTCCCGCGACCGATCGCAGATACTGTATATCGTCTCCAAAAATCAATCTAATGTCGCGATCGATTGGCGCCAAGCCGCGATCGATTGCAACCTGTGATTTTCCGAAAAAACTTTGTTTTAATGGCGTTTTTCACACCCAAAATCGAAAAAAAACACCCCAACACCTTCACAACCCCAAATACTCCATTTAAAGTCAATAAAACGTCCAAAACAACACTTTAACATTGTTACCAAAAATCCCCAAAACCCAAATCCATTACTATACCCAACCAAACTCAACAAAACCATATTCAAAACGAAGATAAAGGTGAGGGGAAGAACATTACCCAATTATCTTTGAGAAATCACGCCCCGGAGTCGAGAATCCATCGATTTCTCCATCAAAAGAGAGAGAGGTGAAAAGGGAAAGAAAGGGGGGAAACGTGGGAGAGGAGAGATATGGAGGAGAGGGAAATGACTGAACACCGAGCCCACTGGGTATATATACTACCAAGGCTCCAAAAACCCGAGTCTCAAATACTCACACCCTATCCCATTAAAAATCATTTGTGTTCAATAATTCTCACACTCACTATTTTTATTACCAATCTCAATCCAAAGCACCCCAGATTCCAGAGCCACTACCAACACAATTCCAAGGTTTACACCTTAATGAGAATTAAATCTCAACCCTTGGATCCAACAATCCCGATACCATTTTAAAATCCCCGAGAGTCTCAACACAATACTTACTCATAATTACTCCAAATTAAACCATTAAGGATTATAACCACTCCGGGATCAACACAATTAATTTTTGGATATCACAAAACCTTTACAATTCTTTTCTCCATACATCTCTAAGGTGAGGGGCTTCCAAATTTATTTAATATACTCTCTCGAGCTATATTAAATCTAACACCAAGTTGCAACAAGTAACTCTCGTTCACTTAATTAACAATTGGATATTGAATGAACTTTATGAAAACCACTAACCTTAGATTAAATAACCCAAAGCTATCACTCGTATTCGATTTTATCTTTCGATCTAATCTTTAACACACGAAATGAATTATTATGTCTTATTATAATTTTATCTTTCGATCTCAATTATAATAAATTATCATTCAAAGGGGATCAATCATTCAATAGCATGAAGAACAATAAAACATGCACATAGAGAATTTATGAATTCAATCACAATATCAATAGGAAAAACTATGTTTAATGTGATATCCCCGAAATGATTATATATATTGGGGCATTAATTATGTTTATGTGGTATTTATGGTGTTAATTAATTTAGTGTTGGAATTAATTGTTATGGTGGAATGCTTAGTCACATGGTGGGCGTGACCTGGTAATGCATTTCGGGGTACATTTGATGCATGTTGGCAATTTGGGTGTTAACATGGTTTAATTGTGATGGTTAGTGATTATTGGGTAAAGCATGTATTTAATTGAGGTTTTGGTGCATTTCTGGAAAAATGCTTTTAAAATATCGTGTTGAGCTATTTTATACATCATGCTAATTACCGGGACATGTTTAATTAACCCCTTTTAACCACTACCCTTTCTTTTCACTCTCCCATCACTCCTTATCATACACAACTTTCCCAACCCTATCCCCAAAAACCCCATTACCTTTTGAAACAAGGAAGGAAGAGAGGGATTTCTCAAAAAATCTTGGTTGCTTGATTTCTTGGTGAGATTTGAAGCCTAGAAGTGGTATGAATTCCTTCTTGTTTGGTTTTGTATGTGTTGGGTTTGAAATGGGTTTGTATTAGGGATTTGGAAATGGTTTGGTTTTGAAAAAAATGTGATATTTTGATTTGAGTTTTGGGTTTGTGTTGTATTTTATTGGGTGTTGGATTTTTGGTGATATTAAGGTGTTTATTGAAGATTTATAGTGTTTTGATGTTGTGGGTTCGTGGTTATTTGAGTTGGTGTGGATTGGGGAAGAAAATGGTGATTTTCGGGTTACATGTAGCGGCGATCGATCGCCCATTTTTGGCGATCGATCGCGTGCAGGCAGCGCGCAGCAGAAGCACTCGGCGATAGATCGCCATGTTTGGGCGATCGATCGGTGGGCCTCACGATCGATCGCAACAAATGTGGCGATCGATCACCGAAGGAAGGAAAATGTTGACTCGGGCAGTGTGATCTCGCGATCGATCGGGGCTATGTGGCGATCGATCGCGAGTCACCAAAAATTGATGTTTTGGTTATTTTTGTGGGATTTTTGGTATTGGACTATTATTGGCTCCTAATATTGGCTTGTGTGAATGTGTAGAACCATCCCAGGTGGCAACACAGCCAAGGAAAAAGTCCTTCGACATCTCCATTTTGGAACAAAGGTACGTAGTGAGACGTACGGGCATCGGACGGTAAAACGTATTTTTACACATTGAATTGGTTATGCATTATGGTTGCATACATGGATTTAATTATGCATTATGGTTGCATACATGGTCTTGGGTATGCATCATGGTTGCATACATGGATTGGATATGCATTATGGTTGCATGTGTATATTGGATGCATTGGTGCATTTGATTGTGAGTCGAGGTTATATTCCAGTGATGAATAATACTTGTCACCAATGGCGTAGCGATGTGAATACTTGTCGCTGTCATACCGTATCGATGAGAGAATATTTGCCGCTAATATGAAGCGAAGAACACGACTGTTGTCATATTATAGCGAGGGATATTATTGCCACTGGTATTGTCTAAGCGAGTGGTATTTCCGCTGTCATGTTAACGCGAGGGGTATTATGCCACTGATATAATAAGACTTGGAAATTGGATATTGGGATTGATGGAAATTGGTGCATGTCATGACATACATTATGGGTGTTATAATCTATTGATAATGATTGTGGTACAGGGACAACCAAAGGATCATTAAATGAAATAAATACAGGAAGTGATTCGTATTTACGGCTTATGCATTTCTACATTACAATCATATTATTGTGAATATGTTTTGTTACATGCTCATGGCTTTGGGGTTGTTCCTGTTGGTACATTTTGGGCGGAAGGGCTAAGGCGGGTTGATGCGGTGAGCTTGCGATGAGTGCTTTTGTTATAGCAAATGTGATTCTTTTGTATATTCTCTACTCTAGGAGTAGTGTAAAGCTATGGGATTAACATTCAATTGGTTGAAATGTAATTAATCCTTTTTGAAATTTTATTTTGGCACTGTAATCTTAACAGCTCAAGACATCAACACGAACTTTATACTCTGTTAGATGTATGTTAGCTCTACTTACGCCTTTAATCCACACTTAAGGAACTAGGGTCCTTACATTAGTGGTATCAGAGCAGTGATTAGAGAACCTGGGAATGAGTAAAGGGTAGCCTTACCAACAGGTTGGCTAGGTGGTTGTATTTGAGCATGTTTATGCATGTGGTGCATATTGGTGTATATAATTGTTATACTAACATGCTTTTCATCATTCATGTTATCCAACGGTGTATCATATGTATTGTTTGGAATTGTTGTTAACCCTTGTGTTACAGCATGGCGGCCATAAATTTGGGAACCTCAATGAAGAGGTAGGTGACGTAGGAAGTGTGAATGCAAGTATTGCTCAGACGAATCCTTTACCGCCACCGGCTGTGGGCGTGGAACCAGTAGCACAATTGTTATTGCCTGGGGAACTGAGTCTGACGCAATTTCTGACTTTCCATCCTCCCAGATTTGAGGGGACAGAGACAGGGGAAGAAGCTGAGGAATGGCTAGAGAGAATGGAGCAGATATTTGTGTCTGCGCCTTGTGCTAGGACGGCATGGTTGAGGCTGACAGAGTTCCAACTGGCAAAGAAGTCTTCCATGTGGTGGAAGACGACAGTGATGGAGCTGAGGGCTTAGGGCATGTTGATAGACTGGACTTTATTCAGAACCCGGTTTCTAACCCGGTACTTTTCTGCTGCTGCTAGGCAGATGAAAGAGGATGAATTCATGAATCTGAATCAAGGGAGCATATGCCATGCATTATTCATCACTGTTGAGGTATGTTTATCATATCGCTACAAATGGGCATGCCAAGATGAGGCATTTCTTGAAGGGATTGAGGCCAGAATATTTGATCGGGTTATCTCCAACAACCCCACCTCTTGTGATGATGCTCTTACTAGAGCGGAACTGACAGAGATATGAGTCAGTGCTTACACGGACGTTGCACTCCCACAAGTTCCACCATCGAGGCCGGTATCTAATAATCTGAGGCCACGAGGAGAATCATTTAAACCTCGTGGGGCTCCTTCTTCTTCTTCTTCTCGGTTTGGTGGAAGGTGAGTTGATAACCGGAGGGGTAGTGCACCTAGCAATAGAGGGCAGACTCAAGTAAGTAGGAGCGGAGTAGTGAAGTGTCACTTTTCTGGAGGACCACATCACATGCGTGACTGTATGGCTTGTTACAAATGTGGCAAGATGGGCCATATATCTCGTTGTAAGGACCCCAAGCCCTTAACCCTTAATTAGTGTATTAACCACTATGTGTGGCACATGCTTTCAATAAAAAGCCAATCGGGAAGCTCAGATGATACTTTACCATTGAATGGCAACTACAAAATTTCTTTAATGTTCAACGTTATAAGATCATCTCTACTAACATATAGACTCATAGAGTTGCCCATTACCATCCCCATTTTGCCACTTTTCACATTGTGGACTTTTATAAAAATTTGGGCAGAGTCTCCCCATAAATTGAGCTATCCCAAAACACAAGCACATCACATAATATAATTCCCGGCCAGGGAATACACAATACTCAACAGAATATAGTACACAAAGTAAATTCCCAGCCAGGGAAGACACCACACATATGACGACATAAATGGGTCTCAACACCCACACAATACACTAACGACTCTCATATCATTAGCAATTCTACCACAATTGCATGCAACATATAATGAAAGAGAGAAAGGCTCATGCCTTTATATACAACCCATATACAAGAATATCCGTGCTCACATGCGAGCATCATAAATGTGTATATAAACCTCGGGTGTATATAAGTACTCTATACGTTACCGTGCTCCATCAAGCCCTGGTAATATAGTACACAAAGTAAATTCCCAGCCAGGGAAGACACCACACATATGACGACATAAATGGGTCTCAACACCCACACAATACACTAACGACTCTCATATCATTAGCAATTCTACCACAATTGCATGCAACATATAATGAAAGAGAGAAAGGCTCATGCCTTTATATACAACCCATATACAAGAATATCCGTGCTCACATGCGAGCATCATAAATGTGTATATAAACCTCGGGTGTATATAAGTACTCTATACGATACCGTGCTCCATCAAGCCCTGGTACCACGATCCTGTGAGTACATCCGATCAACAGCTCGAGCCCAGCTCCATAGCCATCGATGCACCTGTTCACCTGCCCCAACAGAGACAGCCCCCAACGGGGTGAGCATACCAATACACAAAATCCCATAATCACAATAATGAAATTCATAATTTACAACAAAAGTAAATACTAATGAATTTAAATGATACTCCTTGGATGGCAACATCCTCATCCGGGATTCCGTGTACTGTCCCTGTTCTCACAATCATCAAACTCATCAAATCTCATAAATCAGTAAATCAACACATTGATTTAACTCATAGCATGCCTGATTCTCAAGTATCAATAATCAATGATTCCAAGTTCATTATACATACAAATATAGATATCTCAATATCTAGTACTGATTTCTCAATTTCGCTATCAATCATAGATAGCTCAAATGCCTAGCATTTATTTTACCAATTTTCCATTATACCTAGACATCTCACAAGTCTTATAATGAGTACATGATCCCACGATCATTCTCAGGCATCTCAAATGCCGTACAATAGTCATATAGGCCCAGTACCCCATATATATCAACACATAAATATAGCCATGAGCACAACCATCGATGAAGTCAATATACATTATGCATTTCACAAATGCTCTCATATAAAGTAATGCTCGTACGTCGCACGTACCTTAAATCTCCGAAGTCCGAGCCAAACCTTGCTCGAGTTCCATGCCCCGAGGACGATGTGCTAACACGATAAATTAATTCACAATTAATTACGATCATGCAACCCATGCTCAAGCACACCCATAACCCTTATAGAAAATTATTGTCAACCCACGACAATTTACCATTTACAAGACCCGGGGCAGGGCATATACGGGGAGGGCAAATCGAATGAGACAATATCAAAAATCGCTCAAGAACCACCCCTAAATTCGAACCCTAACAACACAAATCAAACCCAAATAATCACCATAATTCATCTAACACATGAATTAATCAATTAACAACAACAATAATCATCCCCAAGCCAAAACCCCAAATTTCGAACAAGAACCCCACAATTTCGAACCCTAACTCACGCCACCAGCGCTCAAATCGAACCATTAAGCAACAATTTTTCGAACCATTAAAGTCTAAAATAATCGACTCAAAATCAGCTTAAAAACGCCCCAAAAACACCAGAAACATCGTACCAAAATCATACCAAAATCGAGCCCCAAAAATCGGATGAAATCCAGTTTTCGAACCCTACGCTTTTCTGGCAAATCCGAACGCGATTCTCGACGAAACTTCGAATTGTTGGTATGTATAGAAGCGCCTGGAAGAGACGATTCCAACGGCGGGTGGCACGCGCCGAACGGCGGCCGGACGGCGGCGGGCGGAGGCCTTTTCTGCGCGGTGGTCGAAAGGGGATCGGGACGCGGGAGGGAGAGAGAGATAATGTGCTGAAATGGATCCGATAATTAAAATCTCGGGTTCAACTGGTATTTATAGCAAAAATACCCCGAAATACTAATATCCCCACAAATACATCATGATTCATTAAAAATCATCTGTTTTCAAAAACTCTCTCTCTAACTCAAAAACCCCCTACGGGTGCCCACACCCAGCACCTGAGATTCCGAGTCACACTAAAAACCCAACTCACAGGTTTTCACCGAAATGAGAATACGATCTCAACCTCGGGATCCAACGATCCCAACTACTCAAATAGACGAGCCCAGAAGGCCCGACACCTTGATTAAACTCCAATTGCCACGTAAAATAACTTTACGGGTTATTAACACTCCGGGATTAACATCCATAATTTCTGGTCATCACAATATCCCCCACTAAAAGAATTTCGTCCTCGAAATTAGCACCGGTGTATCACGTAACACCCAGGCTACACAACAACATGAAGCCATAACCTCGATTCTTGACCATATCAGAATCGTCTTAAAAACCTCGAGAATACTTATCTCACATCGAACTCTGAAACAGAGCGACATACCAAAACAAACACCAACTCATCACCCAAGAGGCAAAACGTACCTCGATGCGGTTCATCCCAAAAGTCAGTCCCTCATGACTGCAAAACAACCAATACTTACGACCGTAGATCGGACAACCATCCTTCGTTCTAATACCACTAGTAAGAACGCATCATGAATGACACCTCAACCGTGAGAACGTTGACTTCGTGTCAAACTCTGGAGTGGAATAGACTTCCAAATCCATCATAACGTCAAAGAGCGTCAGCACAACTCAACGCTAACAATCCAAAAGCAGTTAGTCAACTGAAACTGCAAGGATTCGAATCGCTCCCGATTCTATCGTAGATATCATTCAAAGACATCTCTATCATGACTCACGATGTCTAACACACATCATTACGAGGAAAAACACTAGCATACCACGATGTACACATACCAAGCCTGGTTTCCACTTCCAAACCTCCTCCATCAAATGAGCAGTCGCATCATTGCAACTCAATCTGGGCAACTCACGGCCACAGATTCACACAAAAGACATCTCACAAGCTGTCCACCTCCGGATATTCCAAGGATCACATCCTGATCATAAACAAACCATCGAGACTCCACAGAGATCAAATTCTGAAAGGACATGCAATAAACCCATTGCATCCTCAACGCTTGTGTCGGTAGCGACACCCAACCAATCTGAATTCCTGCCATCCCTTGGCAATCCTAGGATTTAACAATCCAAACTTGGGAAGGCTATTGTATAAGTCGAAGGGAAACACCAACCAGGGAACATCTCAACCCACACAAGATAATCCCTCCTCAAGGGAAGTCAACTAACTTCACGATTATCCCTCATAATCATCGTGCCATGGAGATTCCCAATCTCAAGGTGTTCCATATCTCTCATCAGAGATTTAACCATCCAAAAGTAGCATAACTCTATGCTTGACAAGAAGGAAATCAATAACAGGCATCCGTATACTCGCCGGTATACCTGCATAAGCACTGACATCACATGCATACTCAATGCACTTGGCTCGGGTATCTACAACATACCCCTAAGCCCCAAACACAACTATCAATTCTGAGTCATTCCCTACCCAGTGGAGAACGATAATCGACGATCAACAACACGGTGTGATTCCCAAAATCAACACTACACGTACCAACTTACCGAATCTTTCAAAGATTTCCAAATGGGTATAATACTACCTCCTTCCCCACAAGGGAAGTGCCATCGAACTCGAGATCCACAAGTCTCGAACCACTGTTCTGAATACAATAACACCCATTGCATCCCAAGTGCACGGGTTCCCACAGATCGAGTCAATAACGACCTGATGACTCTCCTGTTGGTACTCCAACATTATGAGCTGCCCCAGACAAATCCCTCAAAACAATAGACGTATAAACGTTCTCATGGGGTATCACATGCCTCAACATCATGCTACAAAGGGACAATCAAAAGCCTGCCAAAAGCTTTCATCGTATCATCATACGATTCACCAAACTCGGTTCCATCGTGCAGTATCATGGCTCCAACAATCACACTATATCATTACCACGATATCTGGCTAGCAAAGCACTGTCTCCATAGGCTCGTACCAGCTTATCGACGTGACACACGTCCCAATCCGGTATACCATACCGTACAAATTATTAGAGTTGTGGGTCATCGCCCAGCATATCTCTAAAATACCAAGCACAATGGACAACCCGGTGTCCTTGCTCGCTTATGATGCAATCATAATCAGTTAAGACTTATCCCACACCCTCAGGGTGGGTGCAACCATGTCTACCCTACATCACAACACAAGCGAGTAGTTTCCTCAATGACTACTCTTACCACCAATCACTTGGTCCTAGCCAAACCAACGAGCATACCCAAGGGTATCATTGCTCGACAAAAGGTCTCGTCAATTAGTGACTCAGACACTACAATGTGCCCACCAAGGCACTCAAACCATATAACCAAATACATAACATAAATGTATTAATCATCAAAACGACGCCACACGTCTACATAGAACATCAACTATGTCATCGTCAAACACATGGCATATATATAGCAACACATAGTATCCACAATAATGCTAACACAAGTAATATGCCATACCTCATCGCTATCAATATAGCGGCATACCTGTCTCCGTCGCTCGATAATAGTACGTAGTCAGCACCCATCGCTCGAAGGCGGCAAAATCCTGTGCTGAGTACATAGCGGTACAATCCATCGCTATAGAATCGACGGCATGATACCTCGTCATATAATAAGTGGCATGAAACCTCGCTGTACACCTGAGCATGAATCATCGTCCACATAATAGCGGAAAGAGGCATCGCTAGCAATATATCCGGCGGCAAGAACCATCGCCAATCAATATAGCGGAATGAACCATCGCTATCAATATACATGGCGGCAAGAACCATCGCCAGTCAATATAGCGGCATGAACCATCGCTATCAATATCCATGGCGGCAAGAACTATCGCCAGTCAATATAGCGGCATGAACCATCGCTATCAATATCCATGGCGGCAAGAACCATCGCCAGTCAATATAGCGGCATGAACCATCGCTATCAATATACATGGCGGCATGAACCATCGCCAGTCAATATAGCGGCATGAACCA